>CM031233.1:6927565-6975283 GCA_018340775.1 Taxus wallichiana var. yunnanensis
ATTGAGTGTCACTGGCCTCGTTACTCAACATAGCCTTGGGCTTGATTTCCTCTCTCAGAACTCTTCTTTTCTTCACTTGTCTCGCTCTACCAAGTGAATTTTGATCCTTCAAATGAACTCCAGATCCCTCATTGGTCAAAGGCTATTTACAGTGGAACCGATGGTGGTTGGTACAACCGATGATGGTCGAAAAGAACCCATGCTCTGTTAAAGGCTATTTTTAGTAAAATAGCCAAATTTCCCTCCTTTCTCTCGCTGAGGGATTAGTCATGGGTTTGGTCGTCATTATTAGTTGGTTTTATGAGGAGTAATTAGTCATGTATGTGGATGTAGACCAGTTATAGGTCTTAATTAGGTTAGGTTAAAGAATGAATGCGATGAGGTGGGCAAAATGAGGTAAGGTGTTTGAGATGTGGATTATTAATTATATGTAAAACTAATAAATAATTTATGCAAGGTTTAGGTGGTGAGGTTAGGTCATGTGAAATGAGATAATGTGGGGCATAGGTGTCGAAGACACAAATTTGGTGTCTACATTAGTTCTCATGGTCGCAGCAATTATCTGTAAAGTCATGACCTATTAAATAATAAGTGGCTTACTCCCATTAAGGGTAAAGGTAATCCCCTTAAATCCATCATGTGATCGGAGGTGACGTGAAATCGGGGATAGGGCTTGATAAAGGGTAAAGATGGTGTTGAGATAATGGTAAGATGGTGGGGTAAGTTCAAGGAAATAGACACATCGTTGAAATGTAGTAAGTATGACTAGTGGTACATGATTCGAAGAAACAAACAAAGTTAATTCATGGGCGGAATTTCGATAGTAACCATCCAAATAAGGGTGATATAATCCTAGTATCCAAGGCATAGGAAGTAGCTCCGGGGGGATATAACTTGGTAGAGTACGGGAACATTTAGGCATGTTCGAGCGATAGATAAATAGTTGGTTTGGTTGAGATAAGCGTCAGCGGTCTTGAGTGCAGGAAAGTTGGTTGGTTGATCAGATTCCAAGTATCCTAAGCATGCTAAAAACATGAATAGGTGAGCACAATTGAACAAAAAGCTACATGATGGGTGGATACAAATCATAATTTGTGGGTCTTTGGTCGAGGTACTTAATTGGTGCGGCACTCAGAGTCGAAGTGAGCTTATTGGTGAGGGCCTTGGAGTCGGGCACGATTGGTTAGAGTGCGGCTGCCCTGGGTCGGTAGCCGATTGATTAGTTGTGGTCGTGGGTCTGACCTAATTGGTTAGGGCGTGACCTTAGGTTGGAAGCTTGGTTGGTTGGTTGTGGCCTTGGTCGGGCCCGATTGGTTGGTTGCGGCTTTGGGGTCGGCCGATTGGGTGGTTACAGACATTGGAGTCGAGGCAATGGTTGTGCAAGTTCTGTTCTTAGGTCGAAGCAAATGGTTGTCATTTGCGACGTGGGTCAGGCCAAATGGTTAGTCGTGGCCTTGGGTCAGGCCAAATGGTTGGTCATGCGGCCTTAGGTCGGGCCTAATGGTTAGTTGTAGCCGTGGGTCGAAGGCGATTGAAGTCAAAAAATAAGGCTGGTCGACAAAGCCGGGGGTAGGTGATGCGGGAAAAAGTGGGAGATTCGTGGATAAGTGGTGGGAGTTAGGGAAGGAAGTTGGTAGCGATATCGGTTATGTGTAGTCAATATCGGTTAGAAGACCAATACAGTATTCTAGGGCACGGAAATAAGCGGTATCGGTTATAGGTCAAAACTGTAAAAAATGGCATCGTCATTGCTAACTTTGTGAATTTGAGCACCCAATTTTATTTGTCAGTTGCGAGGGGTGAAGTGAGTTTTTTGAGTTTGTAGGCTGAGCTTGGCACCAGGTTAAGTGGAGGTGAGTGATTGGTAGACCGGCACTTAAACGTAGTAGGAGGCGAGTTTGATTGGTTGAGGACCCAAAGTGAGGAGATTTGGAGCCATGGCACGGCCCGTGAGGACGTGGAGGTGTCTGGACCCGGCTAGACCACTACCACCCATCCCACCATGATGATGTGTAGTCATACTGGAGAGCTCGAACTCCCACCTATGTGAATTTAATGAGTTTAACTTAGATGTGGGTTTTGGGTAGGAATCTTAATTTTAATAAAATAATGAATGAATGGAAGTAATTTGTAAAACGGAGTGGGTAAGGTAGGCTAGTTAGGTCAAAATAGTAGGGTGGTAGGATTTTAGGGTTTTCTTGCTGGTAAACAGGGGAGAAATAGGTAAAAAGGTGTTTTGTAAGGCGTTTTGAATTTGGCCCCAGATTGAATGAGCGGCCGATGCCGGCCACCATGGCGGCACCAAAGATCGCAATCACGCAAAATAGTTGCTTATATCATTGTTTAGTTCTGACGCACTCCGTCGATCACCAGGTTGACCAATAATGTCGGCACATATAAGTTACTTGGGGACCGATGGAGGTCGAGGGTGACCAGGTCTGCATTCGGCACACAAGGCAAGGGGAGTTGTGGTTTTGTTTGTTGTTAGAATTTTGTCATGTTATTTTGTTTGTTTGTTTGGGGGTGAAGGAGGGGGTAGAGTTGACAGGAAACTCTGATTGGGGTGGGGGAAATGGGGTTGTTGGGGGCTTGGTTCGGAGTAGGATAGATTAGGTGTTTGGTATGAAGTAGGAGGTGCTAAATGGCGGGGGTATAATTAGATGGCTAGAGTAGATCGGGGTGGTTGTTAGGGTGAGATAAGTAAAGGGAGATCATAGACGACAGGGGTAAGATAGGTGGGTGTAGATGTGTGTTGTAGAGTTAGGTTGTGGTTGGGTGGGTAAGTGGGTATAGAGAGAGTTAAGGTAGTTGTTATTGTAAAGGGGTAGGCTTTGAGGAAGTGGGTTGTTTTTTACGGGCATGCCACAGTGCCTCATGATGTGGGATCGGATGCCCCCTCTACTGAGGTGGATTTAGCCACACGTGTCCGGCATGACATAGTGGGCCATCATGTGAGAGGTTGGAATCGAGAGGAGTCCATCGGTATAAAGGCCGTGGATAGGGACCACAGCTGATGGTTTCCCCTCATCGAGAGATGGGATCGAGAAACTAATGTCTTCCATCTCCCTCTTGGAGAGATGAGCGATTACATTAGAGGATGTGTATCGCATCCCGAGACTACCAAAGAGGTGAGGTAATGTTCCAATGTGGATGCTGAAAGCGAGAATGGAAAGCATCACGTATGTATTTGGGGATACAAGTTCCCCATTGATTACCTATCACAGCGCGAGCATTGCCTATGGCTTACATATATCGCACAGACGGCAGAGACATGGCTTGCCATGTTGATGATGATTAGTATCACACAGCTTCACCCTCCTTGACTTAGAGGGAGGCCACTTCCCATGGGCTTTGATGGGAGTTTTGCACAAGATGGAAGAGGAGCATACATGTTATGCCATGGCACTAGTGTATGCTCTGGTACGGCTATACTGAGAGAGTTGTGGGGTTATCGCCATGTATGAGACGATTTTGTATTTGCTCGACATTTTTGTTACACTATGTGGGCATACGAGCATATCATCTATATACGACTAGTAGGGCTGCCCAAAGCATGACCAGCCTGACAATTAGCATATAGATATGGATTTCAAAGTGGTTTGGGGGTTGTGGGCCAGCCATGAGTGGTGCTTGCGAGGATGAGATGTGGCCTACTACCGTCATATGTTAAAAAGGCTTGCCACCTTGGACATTATATGGAGGCCTACGAGAGGCCATCGGCCGAGGAGGAGCCCAAGCATAGATGCATTAGATCCAGTAAATTTCTAGATAGCAAATGGGACGGAGGCACAGGGAGTATGAGAGGATACCCCTAGAGAGGGTACGATGGCGATTGAGCTTATGGCAGGATGAGCCACCTCCCTTCCCGCAATCTTTGGAGGATGATGTAGAGTCCCCCTTGCCTACACTACAGCTCGTTGACCCAGTTAGGTAAAGAAGAAGTAGGCAGTTTGTAATCTGATGGATGATCACGGGTGACGAGGTGCCTTTTGGTTTGGTGGGTAGGTAAGAGTAGCATTTATGAGATCGAGAACCATACTGACTAGATTTGGTGACTATGATATTGGAGAGGGTGAAATTTATTAGGACAAGTGCGGTTATTATAGGGGCGGCTTACTCTTGCGTAAACACCAGATTGGGGTGCTACGAAGGCGGTGCTTGAGCACATGTTCGGAGCACACGGCCGCGAGCAGAGTGCAGCCATAGGCACTACCACGAGCACGAGCACCGCCATAGGCACGAGCACGCAGTATAAATGCTTGCCACAGGCCTGAGGGTGCGGCTAGCGAGGCGGAGGCCACTACTATTAGGAGTCGAGGACCGGCCCCGGTAGCTATGGTGGTAGGGGCTCACTATATGGAGGTGAGTGGAGGCTGGTACTATCGGGATGTGCTTGATGGTACCGGGGCTGACTATCAGCCATATGCGGTGCATAGAGCCGAGACATCCCAGAGCTAGAGATCCCAGGGGGCCGCAGCCATAGCCGGTGGGTCGATGACAGGGAGGAGGTGAGAGCCGGCGTAGAGACTAGCAAGGGGGAGGGGGCCGAGGGTGGTGGGAGAGAGGCTGAGACATGCTGGGAGTGGAGATGGGTTTTGATATTGGATATAGACACAAGTCTATGAACTGAGTATGTATATAGAGGCCTGCGTGCCCACATATGATTTATTTATTCATTTTGTTTATATACCGGCACTGCGAGCAGTACATTTGTATAGTTGATACGGCCTACGGGTAGAGTATATTTTGATATGAGAGACCGGCACTGGAGTTGAGTCGAGATTTTAATAGAGACAATGGCACTCATTGTGCGATTTTGTATTTTTAGATCACAAAGAGGCCCCGTCAAGAATCAAATTGTATATTTTGACATTGATATATATAGATGATGATTGGGTTGATGTATATATTCAAATGTCTCATGTGTTTTGTCAATGGTTTTGAAATTTAATGCATATAGATGATCTTGATGAAATTTTGATGATATGTATATGTGTTGATGGGATTACGATGAAAATATTGATAACAATGTCATTATGTAGGGAAAAGAGGCGAGGGCGCCACCAAAAATTTGCAACAAAAGAAAGAAAATCCTAGGTTTTAAGCAAAAGGAGACATATGGCGATATCGGTTAGCTAGCAGACATCGGTAGATATATGACCGATACCAGTTAGGTAACCGATATCGGTTATGCTAAAATGAGCTTTTCTAATAATAGAAAAGTGTGGGTGGTAACAAGTTCTTATTTTTAGAGGCATGCTTGACAAGTTAAATATGAGAATGTGCCCATTTGTTTGATAGTGATACGAGGTAAGTGCATGGGAGAATTGAGTGCTTAGGAGGAAAGAGACGGAGTAAAGTGATTATTGGTGAGATTAAGAATGTAGAAAGACAAGTTATATTGAAGGGGGTAGCGAACATGGCTGAACAAGGAGAAGCATCTAGTGAGGCGAGGCGAGAGGAAGACAGGGTTCCACCTCAAAGCTCTGCATCCCAGAGGTACAATTTTGGTTGTAATTCAATTCTTACATGTTTTATGGATAGGATGAGAGAAGGTAAGTGGGTAGAGATAAAAAATAAAGGTGATAGGCGAGGGTTTGGGATGGGGTGAGTATTATAGGGTAAGTAAGTAGGGATTTGGGTATGTTTGTAGGTACTGAGAGAGGGTAAGCGAGCAAATAATTATCATAAGTTGTGTTTGCAAGTAGGTTGTATAGGATTGTGGTGGTGATATCATTTAGAGATAAGCCCCAGTATCGGTTAGGTAAGGAAATGCCGATATCGGTTATCTATAACGATATCGATTCTTGTATGAAAGTCTAGAATGTGAGAAAAAACACTTGGGGATTTGATTTATTGAATGGTTGTGTGTTGTTTTGATGTATACGAGCGAGGCGGGGATGAGGATGAATGATAGTGTGCCGGCTTTGTTGTCACGAGTCACGAGTGGATGTAACACCAATGAATAGGCATTGATAAACCATGTGGGGTTAAGTGGAATCAACTATTATTCACTAATCACACGCAATCATGTTATGTTGCAAAGGCGTTGATTGAGAGATGGAATCAAAAAGAATACCATCTATTTGCTAAATGCGGGGAGATAGCGGTGATGTTGGAAGATGTATTTAGAATTTTGAGGCTCCCAATTACAAGAAGACCGAGTGTATCGGGTGGGGCCTAGTGCGGTGCGGGAGTGATAACAATAGTATTTAGTTCAGCTACGAGATTTGGCACACGAGGTTTGACATTCACTTATGGTATAATGTATACACACACTGAGGCAACAAAGGTTGGCGTAGTGGTATTAATGATAGCGGTGGGGTATTATGCATTCTGCAGGGTGGATGGGGAAGATTTCAAGAAAGCATTGATGTGTATTATTTGGGAAATGATAGAAAAGAGTGTGACTTTTGCATGGGCACCGCATGTCTGGCCCGGAGCTATCACGAGAGGTTTATGGGCTTGCGGTGAAATCACGGGATGACACTAGATTGTGCATACTTATTACATTGTTGGGCCTATGAGCACATTGTGTGTGTGACCAATAGGTGACCAATCTAGAAAGAGACATGAGTGCGAGAGGTTGGGATTGAGACAGCGGGTCAGACCAAACAAGAGGTGAGATCTGA
The DNA here is from genome assembly GCA_018340775.1 of Taxus wallichiana var. yunnanensis. NCBI lineage: Eukaryota > Viridiplantae > Streptophyta > Pinopsida > Cupressales > Taxaceae > Taxus > Taxus wallichiana. Next base: position 6,934,198 of record CM031233.1, read on the forward strand.
GGCCGTGACAGATGACATCGAGTATTATAGGTAGGTGTGGGAGATGGTGACTATTGCGGAGGAGATATCATTGGAGGCCTTACGGAAACTATATGGTGACAGAAAAAAATAGCCGAGATTTGAGGGTGTAGAGCGATTGAGGTGGATCGTGGGGCACGAGCCCGGGTGAGTACGAGTATTCCTCTAGATCGTGTGTGGTGACAATTTGGATTTTTTGAGATATACCCATGGCTTGTGGAGCAATACATGAGGATCGCCATTTGAGAATCATTCTCACCTCCGCGGCCAAGACACCTCCAGAAGGACGAAGAGATAGCATCCGATCGCTTGAGGTAATGGATGCGGGGGCGATAGAGGCTTATAGATTATGGTGGGTATTAGAGCTACATGGTTTACGTGAGAGGGCCAATCATCTAGACATAGCTATGATTACACAGAGAGAGATCACATGTAGGGTTTAGTTTACCAGCTTCAAATGCAGGTGAATGAGACAACGAGATTGTTAGCGGTTGTGCGATCCACAAGTGGAGAGACTAGAGGCAAAATTCCACCACACGAGAGGGTGTATTCATATGTTATAGGAGAGATTGGAAAATCAGTGGGAGGAACCAATAGTAGTGGCACCTTTGAGGATGGAGAGGCCGGGCGGCGGCGTTGACGATCTAGTTTAGGATGAGGCACTGGGGTCTAAGTGAATTTCATAGGGGTAGAAGAATAAATAAGGATCTTTGACACTTTGCGTCGATGACAAAGAAGATGTATTTGTTTAACATCTAAATAAAACTGAAAATGTATGTTGATTTGAGTTATGATAATAATAAGAATGGTTGTGTTTTGAATGTTTTGTTTTGAAAAAGGATAAAGATGAATTTGATCAAATAGAAATACACAACAAATATTTATATTTACTGACACATGATAGGTTATGGTAGGGGATGGTCGAGCTAACCTTGGGAGACCCCATGTCTCTTAAGTGTTGCCTACATAGCCCATTGCACAAAGTAATGAGGGGGCCTCGGACGAGTGTAGTTCTCCCTTAGGACTAGGGAGAGAGGTGAATTGAGCAATTTGGTTGTGGTTAGACAATTTGTTGGTTGGTAAAAATATTGATATTGGTAGGGTAATGTTGTTAGTGTTGGTAACGGATTGACATTGTTGGTGTAGGTATAGGTGAAGTGAAAGTTCACTTACCCAGTAGTAGGGAACCGTGTCCTAATTAAGGTTAACACATAATCCTAGATTCGAGTAAAAAGAGGCATAAAAGTGTCACCTGTAGTTTAGAAGAGCTAAAAAAACCACATATTAACGTAGGATGAGCTTGAATCCTAGGTACCTTGCATATGCGAGAAGTCGATAGGTGAAAAGAGTTGTATAATCACAATATATCATATATATGTCACGTCCCTTGGGTTTTTGCTTTGACGAATGGTGAGGAGAGGTGGCATTTGGTAGAGTGGGGTGTAGAGAATTTGTTATAAGGTGATTATGCTTTGACAAAGAAGAACCAAGCCTAAATAGACAAGTCCATGACTCAAAAGTGCTTTTGAATACTACTTTTATTTTACGGATCTAGGTGATCGATGCGGGAAGTCTACATGGGATATGTATTTTGTTGTTCTTGAGGTCTTCTGCAGAAGGCGATCAATGCGAAGCTTCGATAAAGGCTAGACTTTGTATAGCTATCCTTGAAGAAGCGATCTATTTATAGTATCGAGATACTGGCTTTTGTGTATATCTATCCTTCGGGAGTAGTCTATTTATAATAGCGAAGTGGTTTTGCACATAGTTTTCCTTCGAGGAGTAGTCTATGTATAACTTAGAGGTCTTAGATGTCTGTTTGGCATGAAGCATCTAGTTTTGTAGGAAGTTTGACTCGAGAATATCACATAAGTTTATAATTGAGAACATGTTATTTTGATACTTTTAAGTCATGGACCGAGACTAAAAAGGGGAAGGCATCGTAAGAAGAGGTGATGACCAAACTACGTAGGCTTGATTATATTTTGAGATGCATGAAACAAAGTGTATGAGGTGGTAAAGCGAGCTCAAGGGATAAACACAATGTAGATAAGAAGTGATATAACACTAAATTCAACAGTAGAATGGCCGAAGATCACGATGAATTAAGGGTTTAGGCTCAAAGGTTACCATTAAGTGAAGCTAAGCGATAAGTGCACGATCCGTAAGTGTGAGTGATAATGTAAGAGCCCAATCCAATTTAGACAAATTTGCCACGTTTGCTCTTTTCTAGTTTGGATACATGTTGATTCTCTTTAAGGACAAGATCACCAACCTTAAAGGTATGCTCATGAAGTCACTTATCATAAGAATACGCTTGATGCACTTTTGATAGATTTGAAGGTGGTCGAAGCTTTAAGAAAACGCTCATCAAGAAGCTCGATTGGGCTAACCACTCTTGGTAGAAATCATCATTATGTAACACTGCGGGCGATGTTACTTCCTCATGAGCATTCAAGTGTTGATATATGATTTCTGCAGCAAAAAGGATGTGTTCCTTTGATTGTGAAGTCATGATTGATATGTACTTATATCTTCTTTGGAAAGTGAAGATCTTTGATTGAGTCGGAATATGATTGGACTCTTTTATTTCTTTCATTTTACTTTGAGTTTAATCTGATCTCGGAATGAATTGTGGATTTATCCATCTATAATACCTAGCCTTGGATCAGGTGGAATTGATCCAAGAGATGCTTTAAGTTTATTCGGGATGAACAAAATTATAGACCTTACGCATGCTTTGAGGTTTGAATGCGTTGAATAAGCTATTAGGAGTCTAACTTTCGAAGGTGATCGTGTTAAATGGTGGTTCCGATATCGTAATATCGGGAAGGTCTTGATCATGGGCAAGTAATGAATTCGAGATACATTTATTCAACTAGCTTATTGGCAGTGCTGGAGTGAATCCTTTTCATGAATGTATATCTGTAGGTTCTTATTCTGAACATTCTAAATGTTAGACCTAAACTGGATTTATTAAGGTTAATAACCTATGGGTTGGATTAGTGTTAATCTAACCTATCCCTAAGCTATAAGCTAAAAGTTCCTAAAGTTAGCAACCTAGCGCTAAGGAGGTTAGACTAAGTATCGTCTTAAATCCTAATAACAAATGTTAGTGGAGGAAGGGGACCTATGAAGGGGTGCAAGCCATGGGTGGTAGTTTCTATGGCATTAAATGAAGAAGATAATCATGAAGGACAAGGAATTAGCGGAGGTTTCAGCGGCTAGTGAAAGCCGGCGTGGTAGAGTCACCAAACCTAGAAATGGTCTTTGATTTGTTTTTATCCTTAAATGTCAACTATGGCGGTCGGTGTGATGGAGATTGGCGGGAATTTTGGAGTTAAACAATTAATGAACTTGGTCTTCAAGCTCGGATTTCTTGGGAAGACATGCAAAATGGAAAAGCGGTAGTTTGTTTGGTTTTCATGCGCTCGATTTTCTCTCTGTTTGATTCTTTGGTTCTTACTTTTGATCTACTTAGTGTTGCATGGAAAATATGAGAGTAACTTAGCTCTTTTCTCTATCGAGGAAAGTTTATAAGGCATGGAAATAACAAATTATTGTTGTTGAATCTAACGTGGAAAAGAGGAGAAGGCTTGAGCTCTTTGTTGGTCTTCTTGGATTTTTAAGCAACATTACAAGCATGTTAGGCCCTAAATTTTAAAAATCTTGCTTTCTTTCAAATGATTTCATTAGAACAACTCTGTTGAGATGATTTTGGGATCAATTGGTTTTTATGGTAGCTTTGTGTGATTTAGTTCTTTGTATCTTCTTCTTGCGGCTCAATTTTTCAAGTGAACCCTTGATGGGTGTGCATTTTGTTTGAAACGGATGTACTATCTTGCTATGTTTTGCATTCCAGTTAGATTTTATAGAAATGTTTGCATGGAAAATTTACAAATTTGGCTCTGTAGGAGTCTATGAATTGTTTTCTTTTTTGATTCAGACTTCAGTCGATACCTTGTTGTTTCCACTTGTTGAAAATGATCTTTGTTGGATTTCTTGAATGTACGAGTATATACGACTTCTTTAAAAGTTTTATCGTGAGTAATATATATTCTGATTCTTTGAATCTTGTTGGATCTTACTATAATACTTAAGTTACTTCTGATTGGATAACTTGCTTTGTGTTTATAGTATTTGAATGCGACTTTGTAGAAGTTTCCCCCCTTGTGTTGCAATTATGGGATTTAACCCGTTGATAGTTTTGCGATATATTTATATATATACGAAATGACTCTGTACAGAGTCCTTGGAATGTTTCGTATATTATGGACTCCTGTAGAAGTTAGTCGTGAATGCCATACATTTATACTTGAAGGAGTTGAGGATGTGAATATAGTATGTTATTGTTTTGGTTGGAATTATTGAATTTGATATGTATCTTGTATCTTTCTACTTTTGTAGAAGTTTATTTGAAAAGAATACCACATGGGTAAGACTCCTTTTTAATCACGGAGGCGTATATTATGTTTTCTCTTGAATAATCTCGATTGTGAATCTTTGTTGTTATGGAATCGATTGGAATCCTTGATATATAGCTGGTGTTTCTACTTACATGTAAGCCCGATTGTGATTACGGTCGATATTGACTCGGTGAGAGTCCTTGAAAGGTATCTAGTATTTTAAACACGTCAAGTTTGTGTTATGAATGTTGTTGTTTTATTATGAATACTAAATGTTATCGACTTGATAGAGTCTTTGAAAAAGTAATTTATGTTGTAACTTACCGTAGAATTTTTTCTTTGTGAGTACTTTTAGGATCCTTGATTTGTTGTCATATGAATTCAACTTCAATTTAAACCTTTAATATAAGTATTAGTTGAATTTTGCTTTGTTGGAGCCCATGATATGTTGTGTGTTGGCTCAATTCTCGATGTTTTCCTTGCTTTGTGTTTTAGTAGGGATTATATTGAAGCTTGTATGTTGATGAGAGTTTCGACTCGGTGGGATTGTTCTTGTGTTTGAGCATGATTACGTCTTCTATTAGCGTGAATATTTAGTCGTGTGCTTGATTGAAGTAAAGAGCTATTAGTTGTACCTTGACAAGTAATGGCATTGGATATTTTCTCATTTGTTGAATAATATGGAAGGTTATGTGGAGTCTATTTGATGGATTATTCATCTTGCCTTGTCACGAGAGCTCTTGTGTGTTATTGATGAATTCTGAGAAATTTTTATATGTGTATTTTGTGAACTGTAGTTCTTCTGTGGTCTCGGCCCGGCTTAGTCGCGAGTGTATAATGTGATTGCATTACTCTTAAGTGGATGCAGTACAGTCATGAGCATGTTTGGAAGGGACATACGAATGTATCGGTTTCTTTCTCTTCTCTACTGTAAAGTATATGTTGATATATTTTATCTATTCTTGCTGGAATTGTTTTAACATCTTGATGGATTCATTAATTGTTATGATATTCATTTTATTATGTTGAATGTAATGAGTACATCGATGTTTTATTGTCCTTGGGATTCGAGATGGATAGTTGTTTTGGATACATTTGTTCTCCTTGGTCACTTACATTTTATGAAGAAATATCCGAAAACTATCTAAGACTATTTAGTAACTATAATAAGAGTTACGCATTTATAGTCATGTTTGAATTACAAAAAAGAGCATAGTCTAAATTATGTCTACATGTTTGGTGAAATGATTTCATCTAAACAGGTTGTTCAATGAAGCAATTGGTGGATTGCATGTGTTTTAAGAGTTAGTGCTTATCATGCTCGGTTCATGAAGCTGACCCATGTTGACAATTTTTGTAGATGGTTGCAGCTAAGTAAGTGGTAAAAGCACGCGAGATCGATAGGATGTTTAGATTGTTTAATTTGGTTTTATGATGAATTATAGCTTGATTATCGGAATGTACTACTTGAAGAAAGATGTTCTTTTGCTATTGAGTATTGTATCAAGTATCTTTGAATGCATAAAATGTATTTGATTAGCTTGAAAGGAATGAAAAGAGATATTTGTTACTTATGTGTTTGTATTTGTATCTTGATGGTTTGACCTTCTTCGGTTCGAATGATCTTGAGAGCATTATTATTATTGTATAAAGTGGAGACTTTTGTGATTATCTAAGTAAGCTTGCAAGATTATGTTGAATACTTACGATTGTTTAGTAGTTCTAGTATGTTCTATCTAAAGCTAAATTGGAATTTAGATCACTTTGTCTTTACTGCAAGCTAGGGTTAAAATAAACCTGAGCAGGAAGCTAAATGAGCTGAATAAATTATTACTTCCTAGTCTTGATCTAAGTCAGGACAACATTTAATTGGATTCTTAATCACTATATCTCGATACTATTAAGCAAGATATAAATCTAGTTATGAGAAGGTGATATAAACCTAAAAAGGGTTTGGTTAGCAATCTCATGTGAAGGATGAGGTTATTGTCCAATTTCATTGATTTAGAATTATGTATATTCTATGAACTCCTTGAAGGGACCTCTAGTCTTAATAACTTCTCTTGTGTAAAGGGTTTTACTATGAAAGGTAATTCTAAGGTGAGGAACCCGGGGATTGGGAAAGACTAACCTTAAGGGGCGTCTTATAGTATAATTTTTAACTCAATGTATGTAACACTTATTAATAAGTAGATCTTTTGAGGTAGATTTAAAGGTTGGATGGCTGAAGTCAACTCTACGGGGTTGTACCTTGAGAAGATTAGGATCTTCTCAAAAGATAAAACAATGTAGGTGACTTATGGCGCCACCGCTTTGCATTGATCGTTAATATTTACACCTTAAACTCGAACAAGTTACTGCTGGGACTGATTAGGAATGTTATCATGTTATAAGGCTGCCCTAGGAGACTCGGGGGTATCTTGACACCTTTGGATTAACTAGGGTTGACCCGGTATGTCGGCGTATATCCCTAGTCTGGGAGCATCCCTATAATGTTCTTATCTTACTAATCCATTCTGAGTGAATATCTTGGGACGGGAGAGTCGATAGAAGTCGGTATAAGACATTCTACATAACATAGGAATGGGGTGAAGGACGTATTCAGTTAGCGAGTATGCCATCAAGGAATACGAGACATAAGTGGTATGTTTCAAATCTTTGGCCAAAGTATCCTTAAGCTGGAACTTTTTGATTGTGTTGTCTAAGTCACCTAGTCTAAAGGATGAGATGCTTAATGAATAATGGTAACAATTATTCGAGATGGGTTCCTTGGACAAAGCATTCTTAATCCCAGTTAAGGAAGAGAATTGCAAGAGTGATGTGTTAAATAAAAATGCCAACTCTTAATACTCATGAATAGATCGGTAGATTCTTGAGTCATGGAATGAATAGATCGGAGGTACTACGAGTAATTACAGACTATATGGTTATACTGTTATGAGAATGGTTGTTTTGATTTGTGAGTTCTAAATTATGTCTTTAGAACCAGGAAGCATTTATCAAAAAAAAAAAAAAAAAAATTACTTGTTCTAATGTATAAAAATGAGGATGTTACAGGTGAGAATATCCTGAAGAGATATTCTTAGGGAGGGTATTTGTATTTCGAGAGGCAAGATAGCCTCGGTAGCATATATCAAAGAAAATGGGGTGGCATTAGTGGAGTACGAATGCTGGTATGATAAGCCCAATTGGCAAAGGGGATGTGATGAGGCCAATTTTTCTAGAATCGTTGACAACTTTCATGAGAATTTTGGTCGGGTTTTGTTAGAAGATTCAGACTTGACCATTTTCTTGTGGAAAGTAAGGTGATGAGAAGATAAGTTTGATACCAAAGTTATCACAAAGGTCTTATAACAACTTATTTTGAAAGATTTTCCATTATCATTATCGAGGCGATGAGAACACCAAAGCAGCGGATAATGTGATGGTTAATGAATTCTACAATTTTTTTCTTTTTGGTTGAAATGAGTGGAATGGCCTCCACCCATTTAGTGTAATATTCGATTCTTTGTGATTATCAATGGTGACATTGCGAAGAAGGCGGGTGAATCTCACCAATAAGGTCTAAACCCCATTGTGAGAAAGGCCAAAGATCTCGTGTGACCTGTAGCGGGTGGCTAGGAGTATGTTGAAGGTTGGCATGTTGTTGACACATAACACAAAACTTAACATATTCGTAGTAGTCGTTATTAAAGTAGGCCAATAATAGCCTAGGCGAAGGATCCGTTTGGCGACGGTAAGGCCACTAAAATGTCCACCACAAATACCGTCATGGAATTGTTGGATGGTATAGGTAACCTCCGCACCGGTTAGACATCGAAGGAGGATGCCATCAAAGCCACGTTTATAGAGAGTCCCCAATGACTGACATAACGAGAAACACTTTTTAAAAATCACGTTTTTCTACATTACTAATAAGGTCGGGTGGGAGAGCGAGAGGTTGTAAGGTAGTCGTGAAATTGGTGATACCGGGTATCCTGTGAATTAGCGAGACACATTATTTATCATACTGAACATACTGGAAATTTGAGTAAGATGGTGTAAAGAGTTGTTGGACCAAGAAAAATATGTCGGAGTCGGTTGGTGAGGTAGGAATTTGTGAGGCTAACCAAGCCACGGTATCCACAAATTTATTAGTAGAGCGGGAATGGTTTGGATAGAATAATGAGTAAATAAGGTCAAAAGTGAATCCACGTAATGTTTGTACTTTTGAAGTTCCTCATTTTACATTGGTAGGTGCCCATAACTTGATTGAAAACCAATTGAGGAGTTATCGAAAATGTTAATAGATTTTACACCTAAGTGTAACGTAACCTAGAGACCCAACACAGAGGGCCTCGTATTCCCTTTGTATTATTAATGTACAGGGAAATCGAGCGAGAATGAAAGAGGCATAGGTTCGGTGTCAGAGGAATGAGAACAATTCCGGCCCCTCTGTCGTGCTAGCATTTGGATCCATCGAAGAAGAGGTCATTAGATATGACTCCTCACTGGTGAAAGAATGGCAATGAGTTCATCGAGGAAAGTAAAATTAGTAAAAAGCTGTTCCCAGGTAAAGGGGCTTGATGAGTTGGTCTACGATAGTTTGTCCTTTGATTGATTTTTGGTGTACAAACTCAAGGTCAAGATTGGCGAGGAGCATAAGCCATCGAGCGATGCATTGGTTTAGATGAGGTTTGGCGTACATATAATGAATGGTGTCCATGTTGGTGATGACAAATTAATTTTGATTCAGGAGGTAGTGTCGGAGTTTGGTGCCCACGAATTATAGGGCTAGGCACAACTTTTCTGCATGTGTATACCTAGTCTCGTAATCCACCAGAGTATGACTTATGTAATAAAAATCTTGTTCTCGATGCTCGGAGTCACGATGTGTGAGCATGGCTCCTCTGACATGGTTGGTGGTGGAAAGGTAAAGGTAGAAAGGGTGATCGTCACGAGGTGGGATAAGCACGGGTATTTGCGAGAGATAGGCTTTAAGAGCCTCAAAGGCTTTGTGGCACTCTTTGCTCCATTGAAAGACAATGTCCTTATTAAGGAGATGATGGAAAGGTTAACATTGATCGAGAGTTGTGAGATGAAATGCCGGATAGATTAGAGTTTTCCCTGTAAACTATGGAATTATTTGAGGTTAGTGGGTGGGGGCATTTCTAGGATAGCTTTGACTTTAGCTGGATCAACCTTGATGCCACGCAAAGAGACAATAAAACCAAGGATTTTTCCTGAAAGGACACGAATACACATTTCTTTGGTTGAAGACGAACACAGTATTGTAGCAGGCAATCGAAAATAATGGTTAAAACATGGAGATGTTCACTGCGATGTTTAGATTTGCCAAGAAGATCATCGACATAATCCTCAAGGATAGTGTGCATAATGTCATGAAAAATGTAAGTCATAGCCGCCACGATAGGTTGTACCAACATTCTTAAGGCGAGCGGCATGACACGATAGCAAAAGGTTCCCGAGGAGTTATGAAGGTGGTTTTATGTTGATCGGCGGAGCTACAAAATTTGATGTATCATCGAGAATCCATCCATGACAGAAAGCATCTCATGGCAGCGGTGAGATCAACAAGTTGATCAATACTTGGTAGGTGGAAGTCATCCTTTGGGCAAGTGAAGTTAAGGTCACGGAAATCCATACATATCGAAGTATCCTCATTACTTTAATGCCTTGAGGAGCGATGTTAGAAATCCATTGAGGATAGTCAATAGGTAAGATGAAGGAAGCGAGAAAGGAGTCATTGAAGCTCTTCTTTGACCGAGGGCAATGCGTGGATGTATTTTCTTAGTTTCTATTTAAGCTGGTTTGGAATCGGGTTTTCGGGGGTAATGTTATTGGCAATGATGTCGAGGATCAATTCGACATGTCGGTGTAAGTCAGCGAAAGCTTGGTTGCGAGAATGGAGGAAGGTAGTGAAGGTAGTTTATTACGATGCGTTAAGAGATTATCGATCTTCACAATGTGAGGTTTGTCCTTTGTGTGGATGTTGATTTCTATAGTTGACTCATTGACATGGTTTGAGTTTGAGATGGTAAGGCACATTGAATATAAGATTCATCCACACCGAGGTAAGTGAGAATGGAGTCGTCATCTGGCACTCAACAACATTAATTGAAGGCAAGTCCTCTTGATCATGTCTAGATACAAAAGGGGAAGAAAATATGGATCTTCATTATTGCGTTGATAAGTGAGAGGACCCGGGAAGAAAGCGTTTATGAAAAAAAAATTAGGAGGGATGGATTCGAGGTCTATCGACTCTGTGGGTGACGATGGAAAAATGGGTGATGATGGTTCGGAAGGGTGACTTCATCATCTTCATGGATAGAATGGATATGTGGTGTCTTTGGTGTAGGTGGTTCGGAGAATCCAAGACCATGATGATCTTTGTGTTTGCGTGTAGTTACTGGGAATGATCATATATCGACCTTATTCATAAAAAGCGAAACAGAAAGCCCTTCTAAGCACTGGCAGCGTCGAGAAGGTGAGGCGAGCGATGATTAGTTAGATATTGAAAATTAGATTGGAAGGGAACCACACCAAGGAGGTTCGGGGGTGACAGAGGATGTATCGACACCCCCATATGTTAGGTTGGTGCGAGCGATTAGGTGGTCCGTAGGAGATTACTTCCCACATGACGGTCATAGGTAGGATGCGCATGGCTATCGAGTACTCTGTAGGGTATGGAAAGTGCTAACGTTATATAGGTGATACTACCCTAGCGTAAGGCATTGAAAAGCTTCTACTAAGGGATGCGAGGTGGGGATGTTATGCACGTAGGAAAGGAAGTGGTATTTGTGGTGGTAGTTTCATTGGTTGAAGGTGTAGGTGTGGTTGAGATGGATGGTTGAGGTGTGGTTGAAGTGGATGGTTGGGCTGGATGAATGGGTGTCTTGGTAGTACAAGCACATCATTAGGGAGATATAACATATTACAGGTTTTGAAGGAGCGTCGGCTTTATGGTGTAGGACTTCCCTCATACTCAATTTTAAGCATCTATGTAAGGTGGAGGAATGAATCCCATAGCTTGGATCAAAGGGTGGCCTAATGACATGTTGTATTGGAATTCTCCCTCAAGGACATAGAAGAGTTTAGGTAAGTCGTGGCCCTACATGAATGTTAAGGATCACGGTGCCTAAGGTAGAAAGTAATAGCATCATTGAAAGAAGCGCAACATGGTGGGGTTGGCACACCTACATCTAGAAGGATATTCATTTGTTGGAAGGCTTTGGAAGAGATGATATTTAGGCTAGCACCCCCATCAATCATAACATGACGTACTTGGATGTCGAGCGTAGGTGAGATGAAAAGGGCAAGTCGAGGATCTTACGCACCAAAGTCAACAATTTCGTCTTTTGAAAAGCGCAGCAGACTGCTTGTTGTACAAAGGCAAGTGGTTGGGGATATAGGTTGTTTGGTGAGAGAAGCAACCTGATTGGTTGTTAAAATGGAGGCAACGGGAAAGGTTTCGTTAGTAGGACCTCTATCCCTTGAAGGATTTCAATGAGAGCTTATCGATGAGATTCGAGAGGTTTGAATGAGATCATCTGATATCATTTTACAGGTGATTGGTGAAGTTGTTTGATCACAGTATGGTGGGCCACTCCATCGAGGCAGGGTAGCGAGGTCCATGAATAACCACTTTAGGTGGTGGTGCGATCGAGGATGGCGGCATAGAAAGAGAGGCCACGAGGTGTGCTTTCTTTAGCTTTCCCATTGGTTTTATGCCCTCGAGTAGCAATGCTAATCATTTTGATCTCGTGAACATGAGAGGAGGAAGATGGTAGGGACCAGTCATTGTCTTCGAGAGGTGGGGTTGCAAGCAATGATATTTCTTGGTGAGGTGAGGTGAGGTGAGTTAGTAAGGTGAGATGCTTATTAAACTCAAGGTGAGCTATGCAAGGCGAGGCGATAGACGAGCTCCCATGCAAGTTTCTAGGTGGTATCAGGCGAGCTCCTATCAAGTTTTTAGGTAAGCTACTTGACAAGCTCACAGGAAATCTCAAGTCAAGATAATCAATGAGTTCTAGGAAAGCTACTTACAGAGCTCCCAACTGAGCTCTTAGGTGAGCTACTCAGTGATCTCCCGGTGAGCTCAAGGTGAGCTTGTCGAAAATCTCAAGGTGAGCTTACATGCAAGCTACCAGATGAGCTAAAGGCTAGTTGGCAAGGTGAGCTCAAGGTGAGTTAAAAAGGTGAGCTCAAGGCTAGTTGGTAATGTGAGCTATCAGGTGAGCTCCCAGGTGAGTTCCTAGGTGATTTATTAGATGAGCTCCTAGGTGAGCTCAACTTCAGCTGATTGGAAAGCTCCCAAAAAATCTCCCAAGTGACCTACTTGGTGAGCTATTCGGTGAGCTCCCAGGTGAGATCCCAAGGGAGCTACTTGGCGAGCTCCCAGGTGAGGTCCCTAGCGGCTGCTCCATGACCTAAGATGTGAGCTCAAATCAACCTACTCGATGGGTTGCTTGGTGAGCTCCCATGTGAGCTATTAGGTGAGATCCCAGGGGAGCTATTAGGTGAGCTCCCAGGTGAGCTACTTGGTGAGCTACTTGGTGAACTCTGAGGTGAGAAACCAGAAAAACTCAAGGTGATTTGGCAGGTGATCTCCTTAGAGAGCTTAAGGCAAGCTGATAGGTGAGCTCCCATTTGACTTGGTAAGGTGGGCTTAATGGTGAGCTCCAATGCAAGTTTTTGGGTGATCTGCTTAATGATCTCTTGGGTGAGCTCAAGTCTAGCTGCTTTGGCAAGCTCTGAGAGTGAGCTCAAGTTGGTGCAAGAGTGAGCTCCCACGTAATTTTCTATGCAAGCTCAAGTCAAGCTACTCAACAAGATCCTAGATGAGCTGATTGATGAGCTCGCAGCTAAGCTCCTAGGTGAGCTGCTCGATGAGCTCCCATGCAAGCTCAAAGGTGAGCTTGTCATAAATCTCTAAGGTGAGCTTAAATGTGAGCTACCAGATGAGCTCAAGGTGAGTTTGCAAGGCGAGTTAGAAAGGTGAGCTATCAGGCAAGCTCTTAGGTGATTTATTAGGTGAGTTACTTGATGAGCTCTCGGGCGAGCTCAACTTTAGCTGATTGGTGAGCTCCCAGAAGATCATAAGGTGAGCTACTTGGCGAGCTATTCGGTGAGCTCCTAGGTAAGTTGCTAGGTGAGCTCTAAATTGAGCTACTTTGCAACCTCTTGAGGGAGGTCCCGGTAAGCTACTCAGTAAGCTCACAAGTGAGCTCAAGTCAACCTACTCGGTGAGATACTCGTTGAGCTCCCAGGTGAGATATTAGGTGAGCTCTAGGGTGAGCTACTTGGTGAGCAGCTCAACAAACTTCGAGGCAAGCTACCAGGTGATCTTAAGGTGAGTTAGCAAGGTGAGCTCCTCAGTAATCTTACATGTGAGCTACCAGATGAGCTCAAGGCAAGTTAGTAAGGTGAGCTCAATGTGAGTTGACAAGGTTAGCTGTCAGGTGAGCTCCTAGGTGAGTTAGTTAACGATCTCCCACTTGAGCTCAACTTGAGCTGATCGGTGAGCTCCCATACGATCTCCCTAGACAAGCTATTTGGTGAGATCCCAGGAAAGTTTCTAGGTGAGCTCCAAAGCAAGTTACCTAGCGAGCTCATAGGTGAGGTCCCTAGTAATTTACTCAGTGAGCTCACAAGCAAGCTCAAGTCATCCTACTCAGTAAGCTACTCGGTGAGCTCCTAGGTAAGCTATTAGGTGAGCTCCTAGGTGAGATACTTGGTGAGCTACTTAACGAACTCTGGTGTGAGCTACCAGATGAGCTCAAGGTGAGTTGGCAAGGTGAGCTCCTCAAGTAAGCTCAAGGTGAGCTGATAGGTAATCTACCATGTGAGTTTCTAGGTAAGTTTTCAAGTGAGATCCCATCTAAGTTTTTAGGTGAGCTACTTGATGGGCTCCTAAGTGAGCTCAAGTTGATCTTCTTGGTGAGATCTTAGGTGAGCTAAAGGTGAGATGGTAAGGTGAGCTTCTAGGTGAGTTTTTAGGCAAGCTCAAGTCAAGCTACTTAACGAGCTCCTAGCCGAGCTCCTAGGTGAGCTTCTTGGTGAGCTCCTAGGAAATCTCAAAGGTGAGCTTATCGGTAATATCTAAGGTGAGCTTACATGCAAGCTACTAGATGAGCTCAAAGTGAGTTGGGAAGGTAAGATCAAGGTGAATTGGCAAGGAAAGCTCAAGGTGAGTTGGCAAGGCAAGCTGTCAGGTGAGCTCCTAGGAAAGTTCCCAGGTGGGTTACTCGATGAGCTCTTGGTCGAGCTCAACTCAAGCTGATCGGTGAGCTCCTAGAAGATCTCCTAGGTGAGCTACTTAGTAAGCTATTTGGCGAGCTCCTAGAGCTGCTAGGCAAGTTTCCAAGTGAGATAATTGGTGAACTCCCACGTGAGGTCCTCGAGGAGCTTCTCAGCGAGCTCATAAGTGAGCTCAAGTCAACCTACCTAGGGAGTTTCTTGAAAAAATCCTAGGTGAGCTACTAGATGAGATCAAGGTGAGTTGGAAAGTTGAGCTCCTCAACGAGCTCAAAGGTGAGCTGGCAAAGTGAGATCCCATTTAAGTTATTGGGCATGTTGTCAGGCAAGCTCCCATGTGTGTTTTTGGGCCAGCTGCATTAAGAGCTCCTAGGTAGCCCAAGTAGAGCTACTCAGTGAGCTCCTACGTGAGATCCTAGGTGAGCTCAAGGTGAGCTAGCAAGGCAAGCTGTCAGGTGAACTTCCAGGTGAGTTTCTTTGTAAGCTCAAGTTGAGCTGCTTGATGAGCTACCACCCAAGCTGCTTGTTGAGCTCCTAGGTGAGCTTACATGTGAGTTACCAGATGAGCTCAAGGTGAGTTGGCAAGGTGAGTTAGAGAGGAGAGCTCAAGGTGAGTTGGCTAAGGCGAGCTATTAGGTGAGCTCACAAGTGAGTTCCCATATGAGTTACTTGACGAGCTCCCAGGAGAGCTCAACTCAAGCTAATCAGTGAGCTCCTAGAAGAGCTCCTAGGTGAGAAACTTGGTGAGCTATTTGGTAAGCTCCTAGGTGAGCTACTTGTTGAGCTCCCAAGCCAGATACTTTGTGAGCTCCTAGATGAGGTCCTCGATGAGCTGCTCAGTAAGCTCAAGTCAACCTACTTAGTGAGCTGCTCGTTGAGCTCCCAGGAAATCTCCAAGGTGAGCTACTTAGTGAGCTACTCGATGAACTCTAAGGTGAGCTACCAGATGAGCTCAAGGCAAGCTCCTCATTGAGCTCAAGGCAAGCTGGCAGGGTAGGCTCCCATATAAGTTGGCAAGGGAAGCTATCACGTGAGCTCCCATGTGAGATTTTGGGCAAGCTATCAGGTTAGCTCCCATGTGAGTTTTCAGGTGAGCTTCTTGATAAGCTCTCAGGTGAGTTCAAGTAGATTTTCTCGGTGATCTCCTAGGAGAGCTCAAGTTGAGTTGGCAAGGAAACATGTCAGGTGAGCTCCTAGGCCAATTTTCTGAGTAAGCACAAGTTGATATGCTCGATAATCTCCTGGGTGAGCTTCTTTCCGAGCTCCCAACCAAGCTCCTAGGTGAGGTACTTAGTGAGATACCAGGTGAGATCAAAGGTGAGCTTGTCCACAATATTTTAGGTGAGCTTAAATGCAAGCTCAAGGTGAGTTGGAAAAGTGAGCTATCAAACGAGCTCCCAAGTGAGTTCGGGTGAGTTACCAGTGAGGCTCACGGGTGAGACTCAGCAGAGCTGATCGGCGAGCTCCCAGAAGATCTCCCATGTGAGCTACTTGGTAGGCTATCTGAGAGAAGCTCCCGGAGTGAGCTACAGCCGGGTGAGTTCAGAGATAGGCTACTTAGTGAGCTCCTAAGTGAGGTCCCTGTGAGCTTACAAGTTAGCTCACAAGTGAACTCAAATCAGCCTACTCAGTGAGCTTCTTAGTGAGCTCTTAGGTGATTTGTAAGGTAGGCTCTCAGGCAGATGACCAAAAAATTTCCTTAAGCTTGTCTATTAGCTCACCTTGGAGTTCATCGAGCAGCTCATGAAGTAGCTCTGACTAGGAGCTCCCCTAACAGCTTGCATGGGAGCTCACTAAGTAGCTCGCCGAGTAGGTTTACTTGAGCACAATTGTGATCTTGCTTAGCAGCTCACCGGGGACTTCACATGGGAGCTAACCAAGTAGCTCACTTAGGAGCTCACCTAACAACTTACCTAGGAGCTCGTCTAATAACTCACCAAGTAGTTCACCTGAGAGCTCTTCTGGGAGCTCAGCGATCAGCTTGAGTTGAGCTCACCTAAGATCTCGTCGAGTAAGTCACCTAGGAGCTCACATAACTCACCTTTCTAACTCACCTTGAGCTCATCTAGTAGCTCGCATGTAAGCTCACCTCAAATATTTCCAAGAAGCTCACCTTTAAGCTTGCATGGGAGCTCACCAAGTAGCTCACCTAGGAGCTCGACTGGGAGCTCGACAAGTAGCTCACCTAAAAGCTCATCAAGTAGATTTATTTGAGCTTTCCCGAAACTCACCTAGGAGCTCACCTGATAGCTCACCTTGCCATATCACCTTGAGCTCGCCTAAGAGCTCGCCAAGTAGCTCTACTTGAGCTCACTAGAAGCTCGTCAAGTTGGTCACCTGAAAACTCACATGGGAGCTTTCCTATCATCTCACCTAGAAAATCACATGGGAGCTTTCCTATCAGCTCACCTTGAGCTCATCTAGTATCTCTCCTCAGAGTTCATCGAGCAGCTTGCCAAGTATCTCACCTAGGAGTTTCCTAACAACTCACCTTGGAGCTCGCCAAATAACTCACCTAGGAGCTCACTGAGTAGGTTAACTTGAGCTCTCTTGTGAGCTCACCAAGTAGCTCACCATGGACCTTGCATGGGAGCTCACCAAGTAGATCACCTAGGAGCTTTCCTAGTAGCTCACTTAGGAGTTCGCCAAATGGCTTACCAAGCAGCTCACCTAAGAGCTCTTCTAGGAGCTTGTTGATCAGCTCGAGTTGAGATTACCTAAGAGATTGTCGAGTAACTCACCTAGAAACTCACCTAGAAGCTTGCCTTATAATCGCCTTATCAACTTACCTTGAGCTCATTTGGTAGCTCACATGTAAGCTCACCTCAGAGATTTCCAATAAGCACACCTTTTAGCTCACCTAGAAGCTCACCGACCAGCTCACCTAGGAGCTCGGTTGGGAGCTCGAGAAAATAGCTCACATGGGAGCCTATCGAGTAGCTTGACTTGAGCTTACCCAGAAACTCACATGGGAGCTCACCTAATGGCTCACCTTAAAAGCTCACCTAACAGCTCACCAAGTATCTCAACATGAGCTCACTCAACATCTCATCAAGTAGCTCACCCAAAAAATCTCATGGGTGCTCACCATATAGCTTTCCTAGAAACTCACATGGGAGCTCACCTATTAGCTCACCATGAGTTCACTGAGGAGCTCACTTTGCCAACTTACCTTAAGCTTGTCTAATGAGGTGATATGCAATCTTCCATATGAGTGAGCAAGGTGAGCTGTAAGGTGAGTTCCTATGTGATTTTTTAGGTGAGGCCTTGACAAACTGCGGCGTCTTTGCTTACTCCTCGGTGAGCTCAAAGCAAGCTGACAAGGTGAGCTATCGGTGAGCTTCGAGGTGAGTTTTGGGAAAAATCAAGTTTAGATGCTCAACGAGCTCCTGGGTAAGCTGCTAGCCAAGCTCACCACCAAGCTCCTAGGTGAGCTACTTGGTGAGCTCGCAAGTGAGCTCAAAGGTGAGCTTGTTGGCAATCTCTAAGGTGAGCTTATATGTGAGCTACCAGAAATGCTCAAGGTGAGTTGCGAGGAGCTCAAGGTAAGTTGGAAAGGTGAGCTGAAGGTGAGTTAGTAAGGTGAGCTCAACTTGATCGTCGAGGAGCTCCAAGAAGAAATCCTAAGTGAGATACTTTGTGAGCTATTCGGTGAGCTGCTAGGTGAGCTCCCAAGTGAGCTACTTGGTGAGCTCCCAGGTGAGGTGCTTGGTGAGGTTTTCAGTGAGCTAACAAGTGAGCTCAAGTCAACCTACTTAGTGAGATTTTTGGTGAGCTCCTAAGAGAGCTACTTGGTGAGCTCCCAGGTGAGGTCCCCGATGAGTTACTTAGTGAGCTCACAAGTGAGGTCAAGTTAACCTACTTGGTGAGCTACTTTGTGAGCTCCTAGGTGAGCTATTAGGTGAGCTCCCAGTCGAGCTATTAGGCAAGCTCCCAGGTGAGCTACTTGGTGAGCTACTCAACAAACTCCAAGGAGAGCTACCATATGAGGTCAAGGTACAGAAAGATCAAGGTAAGCTAGTGAGGTGAGCTGATTGGTAAGCTCCCATGTGAGTTTCTGGGTGACTTGTTATGTGAGCTCGCATGTGAGTTTTCAGGTGAGATGCTTGATAGGATTCCAAGTGAGATGAAGTCTAGCTACTCAGTGAGCTCTTGGACAAGCTCCTAGGAAATCTCAAGGAAAGCTAGCTAGGTAAGCTATCAGGTAAGCTCCAAGGTTAGTTTCTAGGTAAGTTCAAGTCAAGCTACTTGATGAGCTCCTAGGTGAGCTTACATGTGATCTACCAGATGAGCTCAAGGTGAGTTGGAAAGGAAAGATCAAGGTGAGGTTTCAAGGTGAGCTAAAGGTGAGTTGGTAAGGTCAGATGTTAGGTGAGCTCCCAGGTGATTTTCTTGAGGAGCTCCAGGGTGAGCTCAACTCGAGCTAATCGGCAAGCTCCTAGAAGAGCTCCCAGGCAAGCTACTTGGTGAGTTGTTTGGTGAGCTCCCAAGTGATCTTCTAGGACAGCTCCCAAGTGAGCTACTTGGTGAGCTCCCAAGCAAGGTTCCTGGTGAGCTACTCGGTGAGCTTACAAGAGAGATCAAGTAAACCTACTCAGTGAGCTCCTAGGCAAGCTTATAGGTGAGCGTCAAGTAATCTATCAGGTGAGCTACTTGGCGAGCTGCTTGATGAGCTCTTAGGTGAGCTACCAGATGAGCTTAAGGAGAGTTAGTAATGTGATCTCTAAGTGAGCTCAAGGTGAGCTGGAAAGGAAAGGTGATAGGTGAGCTCCCATGTAATTTGGAAAGGCGAGCTCTCATACAAGCTCCCATGCAAGTTTTTGGGTGAACTGGTTGACAAGCTCCTGAGTGAGCTCAAGTCGAGATACTCAATGACCTCTAGGTGAGGTCAATGTGAGCTAGTAAGGTGTCTTTATCAGGTGAGCTCCTTGACAAGTTTTGAGGTAAGCTCAAGTTGAGCTACTCGACGAGTTCCTAGGTCAGCTGCTTGTTGAGCTCCCATCTGAGCTCCTAGGTGAGCTCCCAGCCAAGCTCAAAGTTGAGCTTGTCACAAATCTCTGAGGTGAGCTTATATGTGAGATACTAGATGAGCTCAAGTTGAGTTAGCAAGGTGAGCTGTCAGGCGAGCTCCTAGGCAAGTTCCCAGGTGAGGTGCCAGTGAGCTCTCGGGTGAGCTCAACTTGGCTGTCGAAAGCTCCCATAGAGCTCGGTGAGCTACTTGGCGAGATGTCGATGAGCTCCCAAGTAAGGTGCTAGGTGAGTTGCAAAGTTAGCTAATTGGTTAGCTCCTAGGTGAGGTCCCCGATGTGGTCATAAGCAAGCTCAAGTCAACCTACTCATCAAGAAACTTGACGAGCTACTTGGCAAGCTACTCGATGAACTCTGAGGTTAACTACCAGATGAGCTCAAGGTGAGTTGGCAAGGTGAGCTCCTCAGCCAGCTCAAGGTGAGCTGGTAAGGTGAGCTGATAGGCAAGCTCAATCACGAGTTTCTAGGTGAGTTTTAGGTGAGCTCCCATGTGAGTTTTTGGGAGTGCTACTTGACAAGATCCTGAAGGTGAACTCAAGTCGAGTTGCTCGATGAGCTCAAGGTGATCTGGAAAGGCAAGCTATCAGGTGAGCTCCGATGCATTTTTCTGGGCAAGCTCAAGTCAAGCTACTTGACGAGCTCCTGGGTGAACTCAACTTGAGCTGATCGGTGAGCTCCCAGAAGAGCTCCCACGTGAGCTACTTGGTGAGCTATACGAAGAGCTCCCAGGTGAGCTGCCATGTGAGTTCCAAAGACAGTTACTTTGTGAGCTCCCAAGTGAGGTCCCCTGTGAGCTTACAAGTTATCTCACAAGCGAACTTAAATCAACCTACTCAGTGAGCTTCTTGGTGAGATCTTAGGTGATTTTAGGTAGGCTCTCGGGCGGCTCACCAAAAACTTTCCTTAAGCATCAGTAGCTCACCTTGGAGTTCATCAAACAGCTCATGAAGTAGCTTGCAGGAGCTCCCTTAACAGCTCTCACAGGAGCTCACTTTGAAGTAGTTGGGTGAGTAGGTTTACTTGAGCACACTTGTGATCTTGTAGCAGCTCACGAGGACTTCACATGGGAGCTAACCAAGTAGCTCACTTAGGAGCTCACTAGCGGCTTACAGGAGCTCATCGAATAACTCACCAAATAGTTCACTGAGAGATCTTAAGGAGCTTGCTTGATCAGCTTGAGTTGAGCTCACCCAGGATCTCATCGAGTAAGTCACCTAGGAGCTCACCTAACAGCTCACCTTGCCAACTCACCTTGAGCTCATCTAGTAGCTCGCATGTAAGCTCACCTCAAAGATTGCCAAGACACTCACCTTTAAGATTGCATGGGAGCTCACCAAGTAGCTCACCTAAGAGCTCAACTGGGAGCCTAGAAAGTAGCTCACCCAAAAGCTCATCAAGTAGATCGATTTGAGCTTTCCCAGAAAATCACCTAGGAGCTCACCTGATAGCTCACCTTGCCATCTCACCTTGAGCTCGCCTACGAGCTTGCCAAGTAGCTCTACTTGAGCTCACTCAGGAGCTCGTCAAGTTGGTCACAAGAAAACTCACATGGGAGCTTTCCTATCAGCTCACCCAGAAACTCACATGGGAACTTTCCTATCAGCTCACCTTGAGCTCATCTAGTATCTCTCCTCAGAGTTCATCAAGCAGCTCGCCAAGTAGCTCACCTGGGAGCTCACCTAATAGCTCACCTTGGAGCTCGCCAAATAGCTCACCTAGGAGCTCACTGAGTAGGTTAACTTGAGATCTCTTGTGAGCTCACCAAGTAGCTCACCATGGACCTTGCATGGGAGCTCACTAATTAGATCACCTGGGAGCTTTCCTAGTAGCTCACTTGGGAGCTCCTCGAATGGCTCACCAAACAGCTCACCTAGGAGCTCTTCTGGGAGCTCGTTGATCAGCTCAAGTTGAGCTTGCCTAAGAGCTTTTCGAGTAACTCACCTAGAAACTCACCTAGGAGCTTGCCTTATACTCACCTTACCAAGTTTCCTTGAGCTCATTTGGTAGCTCACATGTAAGCTCACCTCAGAGATTTCTAATAAACACACCTTTTAGCTCACCTAGAAGCTCACTGAGTATCTCACCTAGGAGCTCAGATGGGAGCTCGGAAAGTAGCTCACATAAGATCCTATTGAGTAGCTCGACTTGTCTTACCAGAAACTCACATGGGAGCTCACCTTATGGCTCACCTTAATAGATCACCTTGAGCTCACCTAACAGCTTGCCAAGTAGCTCAGAATGAGCTCACTCAAGAGCTCGTCAAGTAGCTCACCCAAAAACTCTCATGGGTTCTCACCATATAGCTTGCCTAGAAACTCACATGGGAGCTCACCTATCAGCTCACCATGAGTTCACTGAGGAGCTCACCTTGCCAACTTACCTTAAGCTTGTCTGATGAGGTGATATGCAAGCTTCCATACAATTGAGAAAGGTGAGCTATAAGGTGAGTTCCTATGTGATTTTTTATGTGAGTTGCTTGATAAGCTCCTGGGAGTGTTGCTTACTCCTTGGTGAGCTCAAGGTGAGTTGACAAGTTGAGCTGTCAAGTGAGTCCGCGAGGTGAGTTTGCAGGAAAACTCAAGTTAAGATGCTCGACGAGCTCCTGGGAAAGATACTTGCCAAGCTAGCCGCCGAGCTCCTAGGTGAGCTTCTTGGTGAGCTCCCAAGTGAGCTCAAAGGTGAGCTTATTGGCAATCTCTGTGGTGAGCTTATATGTGACCTATCAGAAATGCTCAAGGTGAGTTAGTAAGGTGAGCTCAAGGCAAGTTGGCAAGGTGAGCTGAAGGTGAGTTAGTAAGGTGAGCTTAACTTGATCTGATCGGGGAGCTCCAATAAGAACTCCCAGGTGAGCTACTTTGTGAGCTATTCGGTGAGCTCCTAAGTGAGCTGCTAGGTGAGCTCCCAAGAGAGCTACTTTGCGAGCTCCCAGGTGAGGTACCCGGTGAGGTTTTGGTGAGCTAACAAGTGAGCTCAAGTCAACCTACTTAGAGAGATTTTTGGTGATCTCCCAAGAGAGCTACTTGGTGAGCTCACAGGTGAGGTCCCCGATGAGCTACTCGGTGAGCTCACAAGTGAGGTCAAGTCAACCTACTCGGTGAGCTATTTTGTGAGATCCTAGGTGAGCTATTAGGTGAGCTCCCGGTCGAGCTATTAGGTAAGCTCCTATGTGAGCTACTTGGTGAGCTACTCGAAAAACTCCGAGGTGAGCTACTAGATGAGCTCAAGGAAAGTTAGGAAGGTGACCTCTACAGCAAGCTCAAGGTAAGATAGTGAGGTGAGCTGATTGGTAAGCTCCCATGTGTGTTTCTGGGTGAGTTGTTATGTGAGCTCGCATGCGAGTTTTCAAGTGAGCTGCATGATGGGCTTCCAGGTGAGATGAAGTTAAGCTTCTCAGTGAGATCTTGGATGAGCTCTTAGGAAAGCTCAAGGCAAGATAGCTAGGTAGGCTGTCAGGCAAGCTCCAAGGTTAGTTTCTAGGTAAGTTCAAGTCAAGCTACTCGACGAGCTCTTAGGTGAGCTTACATTTGAGCTACCAGATGAGCTCAAGGTGAGTTGGAAAGGAAAGATCAAGGTGAGTTTGCAAGGTGAGCTAAAGGTGAGTTGGCAAGGTGAGATGTTAGGTGAGCTCCCAGGTGATTTTCTTGAGGATCTCAGGGGTGAGCTCAACTGGAGCTCATCAGTGAGCTCCCAGAAGAGCTCCTAGGCAAGCTACTTAGTGAGTTGTTTGGTGAGATCCCAAGTGAGCTTCTAAGAGAGCTCCCAAGTGAGCTACTTGGTGAGCTCCCAAGCAAGGTTCCTGGTGAGCTACTCTGTGAGCTCACAAGTGAGATCAAGTCAACCTACTCGGTGAGCTCCTAGGAAAGCTTATAGGTGAGCTCCCAAGTAAGCTGTTGGGTGAGCTACTTGGCAAGCTTCTCGATGATCTCTGAGGTGAGCTACCAGATTAGCTTAAGGAGAGTTAGTAAGGTGATCTCCTAAGTGAGCTCAAGGTGAGCTAGAAAGGCAAGCTGATAGGTGAGCTCCCATGTAATTTGGCAAGGCAAGCTCTCAGGTGAGCTCCCATGAAAGTTTTTGGGTGAGCTAGTTGAAGAGCTCCTGAGTGAGCTCAAGTCAAGCTACTCAATGAGATCCTGGGTGAGGTCAATGTGACCTGGTAAGGTGAGCTATCAGGTGAGCTCCCTGGAAATTATTTAGGTAAGCTCAAGTTGAGCTACTCGACGAGTTCCTAGGTCAACTTCTTGCTGAGCTCCCATCTGAGCTCCTAGGTGAGCTCCTAGCTGAGCTCAAAGTTGAGCTTGTCAGTAATCTCTGAGGTGAGCTTACATGTGAGATACTAGATGAGCTCAAGTTGAGTTGGCAAGGTGAGCTATCAGGCAAGTTCCTAGGTGAGTTACTTGACAAGCTCTCAGGCGAGCTCAACTTGAGCTGATCGAAAAGCTCCCATAAGAGCTCCCAACTGAGCTACTTGGCGAGATGTCTAATTAGCTCCCAAGCAAGGTTTTAGGTGATCTCCCAAATTAGCCTATTGGTTAGCTCCTAGGTGAGGTCCCCGGTGTGGTCACAAGTAAGCTCAAGTCAACCTACTCAGCAAGCAACTTGAAAAGCTACTTTGTGAGCTACTCGACGAACTTTGAGGTGAGCTACTAGATGAGCTCAAGGTGATTTTGCAAGGTGAGCTCCTCGGCCCGGCTCAGGAGGTGGTGGTAAGCGAAAGCTGATAGGCGAGGTCAATGTGAGTTTCTAGGTGGTACATTAGGTGAGCTCCCATGTGAGTTTTGGGAGTGATGCTTGATAAGCTCCTAGGTGAGCTCAAGTCAAGTTACTCGATGAGCTCAAGGTGATCGGAAAGAAAGAAAGCTATGAAGGTGAGCTCGATGCATTTTCTAGGCAATCTCAAGTCGAGCTTCTCGGCGAGATCTGGTGAGCTCCTTACTGAGCTCCCATCCGGGCTCCTAGGTGAGCTACTCAGTGAACTCCCAGGTGAGCTCAAAGGCAAGCTTGTTGGTAATCTCTGAGGTGAGCTTACATGCAAGCTACCAAGATGAGGTCAAGGTGAGTTGGCAAGGTGAGCTATCAGGTGATCTCAGCAAAGTTCCCAGGTGAGTTACTTAACAAGCTCCCAGGTGAGCTCAACTCGAGTTGATCAGTGAGCTCCCAGAAGAGCTTCGAGGTGAGCTGCTAGGCGAGCTCCCAAGTGAACTACTTGGAAAGATCACAAGTGAGATAAATTAAACCTACTCGGAAAGCTACTCGGTGAGCTCCCAGGTGAGCTATTAGGTGAGCTTCTAGGTGAGCTACTTGGTGAGCTGCTCAATGAACTCCAAGTTGAGCTATCATATGAGCTCAAGGTGAGTTAGCAAGGTGAGCTCCTTAGTGAGCTCAAGGTGATCTTGCAAGGTGAGTTGATAGGCAAGCTCCCATGTGAGTTATCAAGGCTAGTTGTCAGGTGAGCTCCCATGCAAGTTTTTAGGTGATCTTCTTGATGAGTTCTTAGGTGAGCTCAGGTCAAGCTGCTTGGCGAGCTCTTGGGTGAGCTCAAGGTGAGTTGTAGAGAAAACTCCTAAGTGTGTTTCTAGGTAAGCTCAAGTCGATCTGGTCGATAAGTTCCTAGGTGAGCTGCTTACCAAGCTCCAAGATGAGCTCCTAGGTGAGCTACTTGATGAGCTCCCAAGCTTGACTTGTCGGTAATCTACAGGTGAGCTTACATGCGAGCTACCAGATGAGCTAAGGGTGAGTTAGCTAGGCAAGCTCAAGGTGAGTTGGCAAGGTGAGTTAGCAAGGTGAGCTATTAGGTGAGCTTCCAGGTGAGTTCCTAGTCGAGTTACTCCATGAGCTCCCAAGTGAGCTCAACTTGAGCATATCGGTGAGCTCCCAGAAGAGCTCCTAAGTGAGTAACTTTGTGAGCTATTGAGAGAGCTCCCGGAGTGAGCTCTTAGGTGAGCTCCCATGTGAGCTACTTGGTGAGCTCAGGTGAGGTCCCGTCATACTGGTTGGTAAGCCCACAAGCAACTGAAGTCAACCTACTCAGCAAGCTGCTTAGTGAGCTTTTAGGTGAGCTCCCAGGTGAGTTGTTAGGTGACCTCACAAGTGAGCTACTTGTCAAGCTACTCGATGAACTGCGAGGTGAGCTGCGAGGATAAGCTCGAGGTGATTTGGCAAGGTGAGCTCCTCAGTAGGCTCAAGGTGAGCTGATAGGTGAGCTCCCATGCGAGTAGGTAAGAGGAGAGCTATTAGGTGAGCTCCTAGGTGAGCTCATGTCGAAAGCTACTCGGTGAGCTTAGGTGAGCTCAAGGTGAACTAATAAGGAGATTTGTCAGGTGAGCTCCTAGGTGAGTTTCCAGACAAGCTCAAGTTGAGCTGCTAGATGAACTCTTGTGTGAGATACTTTCTGAGCTCCTAGTCAAGCTCCTAGGTGACCTACTTAGTGGGCTCCCAAGTGAGCTCAAAGGTAAGCTTCCAGGAAAGTTCCCAGTCTAGTTACTCCTGGCTCGGGTGAGCTCAAGCTTGAGCATATCGGTGAGCTCGGGAAGAGCTCCTAGGTGAGCTACTTTGTGAGCTATTCGGTGAGCTCGGGTGAGTTGCTAGGAGATCTCCCAAGCAAGCTACTTGGCAAGCTCCCAGGTGAGGTCCCCATCATGCTGGTTGGTGAGCTCACAAGCAAATCAAGTCAACCTACTCACCAAGCTACTTGGTGAGCTCTCGAAAAGCTCTAGGTGGTGTTAGGTGAGCTCAGGTGAGCTACTTGGTAAGTTGCTTGACAAACTCCAAGGTGAGCTAACAGATGAGCTTAAGGTGATTTGGTAAGGTGAGCTCCTCAACGAGCTCAAGGTGAGCTAATATGTGAGCTCCCATGTGAGTTGGCAAGGTGAGCTATCAGGTGAGCTCCCATGTTAGTTTTCGGGTGAGCTAGTTGACAAGCTCCTAGGTGAGCTCAGGTTAAGCTACTTGGCAAGATCCTGGGTGAGCTTAAGGTGAGTCAGCAAGGCAAACTGTCAGGTGAGCTCCCAGGTGAGTTTTTCAGGAAAGCTCAAGTCGAGCTACTAGATGAGCTCCTACGTGAGCTTCTTGTCGAGCTCCTAGCCGAGCTCCTAGGTGAGCTGCTTGGTGGACTCCCAATTGAGCTCAATTGTGAGCTTGTCGGTAATCTCTTAGGTGAGCTTACATACAATCTACCAGATAAGCTCAAGGTGAGTTGGCAAGGTAAGCTCAAGGTGAGTTGGCAAGGCAAGGTGAGCTCAGGTGAGTTCTCAAGTGAGTTACTCGAGGAGCTCCTGAGTAACCTCAACTCGAGCTGATTGGAGAGCTCAGTGTTTCAAACAGAATGTTTCTATTCCTAGAATAGAGTTTCTTCTATCCTTTCATTCTCTTGAGAAAGAGATAAGGGTTAGGGATAGGAGGAATACTGTTAAATGTTGAGAGGGTGCATGTACCATAGAGAGAGATCGAGATCAATTACGAAGAACTCCTTTTTGTCTAGGAAGGACTACTGCATAAGTAAGAATATAAGACCATCGGATTTTAGTTAGACAATAAATGAGGAGCGCCTTGGGCGAAATATTGGAATTCCTTTGAAGGTGAGTGGTTGCCTCTTAATACAAATTAACACAAATTCTAACAAAGAAATTATTGCAAAATTACAATTTAGTTACCTCGTTAAAAGCACTAG
Organism: Taxus wallichiana var. yunnanensis; assembly: GCA_018340775.1. Taxonomy (NCBI): domain Eukaryota; kingdom Viridiplantae; phylum Streptophyta; class Pinopsida; order Cupressales; family Taxaceae; genus Taxus; species Taxus wallichiana. The sequence continues at coordinate 6,961,573 of CM031233.1, forward strand.
AGGAAAGGTGGTTTTGGTTTAAGTCACTGATGACCAATGCTGGTCCTTTGTATAACCCAATCTGATTCTTGATAACTTATATCGGTAGAAGCGATGATTTAGGGAGCTTTTAATAAAGGTTAGCTATAAAGTATGGCTATGATTTTTATAAAGGTGGAAAATGATTAGGGATAGGAAATGGGGTGATGGATAAGACTTAGAGAGTGTGGGGACTATTCTTAGGGAAATGTAAGGGTAAAGGAATGTGCAGTTAGATGCGGGGGCTACTAGGGTAGAAGATCTATGGTGAACTTGTAATTACTATGATTGAAGTTCAAGAAATGTTATTTAAAAACATACAAGACACTACTTACTAGTTCTGATGAAGATACGGAGTCGAAGAATTTGTGATAGCGAAGCAAGGCTTAGGTGGGATGATCGACAATCAAAAATTGAGCTATCTTCTCTCCCGATGCTTGGATGAGTGTCAGCTTTGAGCTCTGGTTACTCGGTTGTAGTCTTGGGCTCGATGTCCTTCTCTGTAAACTCTTCTCTTTTCTTCACTTGTCTACTGCTCTGCCAAGTGAATTTTAGATCCTTCAAATGAATTCCGAGATCCCTTGTTTTTGGTTGGGAAGGTCATTTATAGGGAGCCGATGGTGGTTACGTAATCGATGGTGGTCGAGTAGGAACCGATGTCGATTAAGTCAAAGTGGGCTATTTTTAGTAAAATAGCCAACTTTCCCTCCTTTTCTCTTGAGGGATTAGTTGTGGGCTTGGTCAAGTCATTATTAGGTTGGTTTTGGTGTGGGTGAGGAGTAATTATTCATGGGTGTGGATGTAGACCAAGTTATAGTTCTTAATTAGGTTAGTTTAGGGTTAGGGCTAGGTCATGATGAGGTGGTGAAATGAGGTGGCGAGGTTTGGAGATGTGTATTTATTAATTATAAGGTAATTAATAAATAATTGTCTGAGTTTAGGTGGTGAGGTTAGGTTGGGAAATGAGATGTGGGGCACGGGGTGTTGTAAGACACAAATTTGGTGTCTACATTAGCTTCTTGTTGTCGTGTAGCTTGTCTTATAAAGCTACACTTGTGCAATAATAAGAAGTGGTTACTCCGTTAAGGGTAAAGTAATCCCCCTTAAATCTATCACGCAGATTGAGGTGGCGTGAAATCGGGGATAGGGTTGATAAAGGAGGTGAATGGTGTTGACATAATGGTAAGATGGTAGGGTAAGTTCAAGGGAAGCGGACACACGTTGAAATATAGTAGTATGACGGGGTACATGATTTGAAGAGCAAACAAGCAATTCATAGGCAAAGGTCGATAGTTTATCCAAATAAAGGGTGATATAATCCTAGTATCCAAGGCATAGGAAGTAGCTCCAGGGGATATAATGGGTAAGGTACATGAACGTTTAGGCATGTTCGGTAGTACCAAATGGCTGGTTTGGTTGAGATAAATGTCAAGGTCTCGGTCTAGGAAAAGTTGGTTGGTGATCAATTCAAGTATCCTAATCATGCTAAAAACATGAGCAAGTGGCGCGATTGAACAAAAAGCTTCACGATGGGTGGATAAAATCGTAATTTGTGGGTCTTGGTCGAGGTACTTAATTGGTGCGGCCTTGGGTCGGGCCAACTTATTGGTGAGGGCCTTGGGTCAGGCTTGATTGGTTGGGTGCGGCCTTGGGTTAGGCCGATTGATTAGTTGTGGCCATGGGTCAGCCTAATTGGTTAGGTGCGGCCTTAGGTGAGGAGCTTGGTTGGTTGGTTGCGGCCTTAGGTGAGCACTTTGATTGGTTGAATTTGCGGCCATGGGTCGGAACTTTGATTGGGTGAATTCTGACCTTAGGTCGAGCCTAATGGTTAATTCTGACCCAGGTTAGAGCAAATGGTTGGTTACTGGCGATGGAGTCGAGGCCAAATGGTTGGTTGTGGCCTTGGGTCGGGCCAAATGGTTGGTTGCGGCCTTGGGTCGGGCCTAATGGTTGGTTGTGGCCGTGGGTCGGGCCGATTGAAGTCAAAATAAGGCTAGTCAACAAAGCCAGGGGTAGGTGATGCGGGAAAAAGTGGAGATTGGTGGATAAGGGCAGGAGTTAGGGAAGGAAGTTGGTAGCGATATCGGTTATGTGTGATCGATATCGGTTAGAAGGCCGATCTTGGTATTCTATGGAGTGAAATAACCGGTATCGGTTATAGGTCAAAACCTATAAAAAAATGGCATGTCATTATCACTTTGTGAATTTAAGCGCCCAATTTTAGCTATCTAAGGTGTGAAGTAGAGTTTTTTTGAGTTTGTGGGCTGAGTTGCTTTGGATTAAGTGGAGAGTGAGTGATTGGTAGACCCTAGCGGCGGGAGAGTAGAAGTTTGATTGGTTGAGGACCCAGCGAGGAGATTTGGAGCCATGGCAGCTAGGAGGAGCGGAGGTCTTTGGACCAGGTGGACCACTACCACCTATCCCACCACGATGATGTGTAGTCATCCGGTAGGCTACGAACTCCTACCTATGTGAATTTAATGAGTTTAACTTAGATGTGGGTTTTGGGTAGGAATCTTAATTTTAATAAAATAATGAATGAATGGAAGTAATTTGTAAAATGGAGTGGGTAGGTAGGCTAGTTAGGTCAAAATAGTAGGGTGGGTAGGATTTTAGGGTTTTCTTGTTGGTAAATAGGGAGAAATAGGTAAAAAGGTGTTTTGTGGGCCTTTTTGAGTCGGCCCATAATTGGGCGGTGACATATGTCGGTCACTAGGCGGCCGACATCGATCACGAGAAAATAGTTTGTATACATTGTTTGGTTCTGAGGCAAGGCGTCAGTCATAGGTCGACCAGCGTCGGCACATATAAGTTACTTGGGGGACGATGGTGGTCGAGGGTGGCCGTCTTGGTCGGCATGGGTAGGAGTTGTGGTTTTTGTTTGTTGTTAGAATTTTGTCATGTTGTTTTATTTGTTTGTTTGGGGGTGAAGGAGGGAGGGTAGAGTTGATAGGAAATGTGATTGGGGTGGGGAAATGGGGTTGTTGGGGGCTGGTTCGGGTAGGATAGATTAGGTGTTTGGTATGAAGTAGGAGGTGCTAAATTGGCGGGGTATAATTAGATGGCTAGAGTAGATCGGGGTGGTTGGTAGGGTGTGAGATAAGTAAAGGGAGATCATAGATGTATAGGGTAAGATAGGTGGGTGTAGATGTGTGTTTTAGAGTCGGGTTGTGGTTGGGTGGGTAAGTGGGTATAGAGAGTTAAGGTAGTTGTTATTGTAAAGGTAGGCGATGAAGTGGGTTGTTTTACAGAGCATGCCGGCAGCTCACGATGCGAGATCGAATGCCCCCTCTATTGAGGCGGATGCGGCCACATGTGTCCGCAATGATACGATGGCCATCATACGAGAGGTTGGACTCGGCGGAGTCAGCGGTATAATGATGTGGATGGGACCACATCCTAATGGTTTCCCTCATCGAGAGATGGGATCGAAGCTAATGTCTTCCATCTCCCTCTTTGGAGAGATGAGCGATTACATTAGAGGATGTGTATCGCATCCACGAGGCCCTGCCAATCGTAGGTGCGGCAATGTTCAGTGGATGTAGAGCAGTGATGGAAAGAATCATGTATGTATTCGGGGATGCGGCACCATTGATTACCTATCACAATGCGAGCATTGCCTATGGCGACATGTATCGTACTGCCAGAAGCGGGAACATGGCTTATCGTGTTGATGATGATTGGTATCACACACTGCCACCCTCCACGACTTAGAGGAGGCGCTTCCCACGAGCTTTGATGGGAGTTTTGCGAGATGGTAGAGGAGCATACATTACTATGCACAGGCACCGGTGTATCACAGTGCGGCTATCTGAAGGTTTGTGGGGTTGTGTCGCCGTATGAGGTGATTTGGTATTTCTCGACATTTTGTGTTACAACTTGTTGGGCGTACGAGCATATCATCATGTATATGACTAGTAGGGCTGCCCATGCTTGAGGGCCACGAATAGTATATAGATATGGATTTGAGAGGTGGTTGGGGAGTCGTGGGCAGCCACTGGCGGTGCTCATAGGATGAGATGTGGCCTACTACCGTTATATGTTAGAAGGCTTGCCGCACTAGACATTTTATGGAGGCCCTACGAGAGGCCATCGACCCCGAGAGGCAGAAACACGAGATGCATTGCATCAGTAAATTTCTAGATAGCTGGACGGAGGCACAGGAGTATGAGAGATACCCCTAGAGAGAGTGCGATGGCGGTTGGGCTTGCGGCAGGATGAGCCACCTCCCTTCCACAGTACGGAAGGAGGATGATGTAGAGCCCCACTTCTTGCACCACATCCCGTTGACCCGAATTAGGTAGAGAAGAAGCCCATGATGATATAGTGGATGATATCGGAGTGACATGTGCCTTTTTAGGTTTGGTGGGTAGGTAAGAGAGAAAGCTATGAGAACACAGCCCCTGCAGCTAGATTTAGTGGCCTTGTGATAGTGGGAGGACCTTGGAAACTCTTAGGGCAGTGTAGAATTATTATAGGGAGTATCTTGCTCTTACCACGAGGCACGAGAATTGGGGTGCTACGAGGGGGAAATTAGCCTAGGCACATGCTCGAAGCATATCTGGCAAACCAAAGTGCATTAACCACGAGCACCGCCACGAGCACGAACGCTTTGCAACCGCTTGAGGCACGAGCACGAGTATAGGTAATGCGCCACGAGCACGAGGTGTCTGCGGAAGGGGTAGGAGCCACTACTATTAGGAAGTCGAGGACCCGGTCCCGGTAGCTATGGTGGCACGAGGTTCCCTATATGGAGGTGAAGCGAGGCCCGATACTATCGGGGCGTGCTTGATAGTGCAGGGTGACTATTAGCCATATCACGGCACATAGAGCGAACATCCTAGAGTGAGAGATCGGGGAGCCGCAGCCACGGCCAGTGGGTCGGTGGAGGGAGAGGTGAGAGCGGTCGAGAGACAGCGGGGGGAGGGGCCGAGGTGGTGGAGAAGAGTTGAGACATCACAGGAGTGGAGATGGGTTTTGATATTGGATATAGACACTAGTCTATGGCTAGGTATGTATATAGAGGCTGCGTGCCCACATGATTTATTTATTTATTTTTGTTGTATATACCAGCCTAAACTGTGGCTTGAAAGTACATTTTGTATAGTTGATCAACTGCGAAGCAGTATATTTTGATATGAGAAGCGCTGCGAAGTTGAGTGAATTTTGCAGAAGGCAATGGCTTTGTGTGCTAGTTCTATATTTTTAGATCACGAGAGGCCCCATGCGGGGCAAATTGTATATTTTGACATTGATATATATAGATGATGATTTTGATCCACATGGTGTGTATGATGATTGGGTTGATGTATGTATTCAAATGTCTCATATGTTTTATCAATGGTTTTGAAATTTAATGTATATAGATGATGTTGATGAAATTTTGATGATATGTATACGTGTTGATGGGATTATGATGACAAATATTGATAACGATGTCATTATATAGGGAAAAAGAGGTGGGTGCCACCAAAAATTTGCAAAAAAGAAAAGAAAATCCTAGGTTTTAAGAAAAAGGAGACATATGACCGATATCGGTTAGCTAACCAACGTCGGTAGATATATGACCGATACCAGTTAGGTAACTGATATCGGTTATGCTAAAACAAGCTTTTATAAAAATAGAAAAGTGTGGGTGGTAACTTAAGTTCTTATTTTTAGAGGCATGCAACAAGTTAAATACGAGAATGTGACATTGTTTGACGACTGATACAGGTAATTGCATGGGAGAATTGAGTGATAAGGAGGAAAGAGACAGGTAAAGTGATTATGGGATGAGATTAAGAAGGTAGAAAGACAAGTTATATTGAAGGGGTTGATGAACATGGCTGAACAAGGAGAAGCATCAATAGGCGCGAGGCGAGAGGAAGACAAGTTCCACCTCAAGCTACTTTGCATCCCGAGAGGTATAATTTTTGGTTGTAATTCAATTCTTGCATGTTTTATGGATAGGATGAGAGAAGGTAAGTGGGTAGAGATAAAAAAGAAAAGGTGATAGGCAGGGGTTTAGGATGGGGTGAGTATTATAGGGTAAGTAAGTAGGGATTTGGGTATGTTTGTAGAGTACGAGAGAGAGTAAAGCGAGCAAATAATTATCATAAGTTGTGTTTGCAAGTAGGTTGTATAGGATTGATAGTGACCGATATCATTTAGAGATAACCGGTATCGGTTAGGTAACTTGATATCGGTTATCTATAACGATGCTCGATTCTTGTATGAAATTCTAGAATGTGAGAAAAAAACACTTGGGGATTTGATTTATTGAATGGTTGTGTGTTGTTTTGATGTATATAGCGAGCGAGCGAGAGGATGAATGATAGTGTGCAAGCTTTATCGTCACGAGTGCAGTGGATGTAACACCAGCTGAATGGGCATTGATAAACCATGTGGGGTTAAGTGGAATCAACTATTATTCACGAATCACATGTAATCATGCTATGTTGCGGCGTTGATTGAGAGATGGAATCAAAAGGAATACCATCTATCTACCAGCGAGGAGATAGCAGTGATGTTGGAAGATGTATTTAGAATTTTGAGGCTCCCAAATTATGGGAAGACCGAGTGTATCGGAGGTGGGGCCTAGTGCGGTGTAGGGAAGCGATAACAACAATATTTAGTTGTTGCATGAGATTTGGCACAGCGAGGTTTGACATTCACTTATGGTATAATGTATACGAGACACCACTGAGGCAACAAGGTTAGTAGTGGTATTAATGATAGCGGTGGGGTATTATGCATTGCGAGGCGGATGGGGAAGATTTCCAAAAGCATTGATGTGTATTATTTGGGAAATGATAGAAAAGAGCGTTACTTTTGTATGGGCGCCGCATATCTGGTGGAGCTATCTGAGAGGGTTTATGGGCTGCGGTGAAATCACGAGATGACACTAGGTGTGCATACTTATTACATTGTTGGCCTATGAGGCACATTGTGTGTGTGACCAATAGGTGACCAATCGGGAAAGAAGAAAGCGAGGAGTGCGAATATTGGGATTGAGCGATAGGTCGAGGCCAAGAACAAGAGCGAGATCTAGGCGTGGCAGATGACATCAGTATTATAGCGAGTGTGGGGAGATGGTAGCGATTGTGATGATATCCATTGGAGGCCTTATGGAAACTATATGGTGATAGAAAACATAGGCGAGGATTTGAGGGTGTAGAGTGATTGAGGTGGATCGCGGGGCACGAGGCCAGGTGAAGTACGAGAGGATTCCTCTAGATCGCGTGCGGTGACAATTTGGATTTGTTCGAGGATATACCCATGGCTTGTAGACAATACATGAGGATTGACACAAGGCATCATTCTCACCTCCCGGTGACACCTCGAGAAGGACCAAAAGAGATAGCAGATCGATCGCGGAGGTAATGGATGCGAGATCGACAAAGGCTTAAAGATTATGGTGGGTAGTAGAGCTACGGTTTACGTGAGAGGTCCAATCATCTAGACATAGCTGTGATTACAACAGAGAGAGATCACCTGTAGGGTTTAGTTTACCATCTTCAAATTCGGGTGAATTAGACAACGAGATTGTTAGAGGTTGCACGAGTCTGAGAAAGTGGAGAGACTAGAGGCAAGATTCCACCACATGAGAGGGCATATTCATATGTTACAGGAGATATTGGAATATCGGTGGGAGGAACCAATAGTAGTAGCACCTTTGAGGATGGAGAGGCCGAGGCGAGTGGCGTCGATGATCTAGTTTGGGATGAGGCACAAGGGTCTAAGTGAATTTCATAGGGGTAGAAGAATAAATAAGGATCTTTGACCTACGCGTTGATGACAAAGAAGATGTATTTGTTTAACATCTAAATAAAACTGAAAATGTATGTTGATTTGAGTTATGATAATAATAAGAATGGTTGTGTTTTGAATGTTTTGTTTTGAAAAAGGATAAAGATGAATTTGATCAAATAGAAATACACAAAAAATATTTATATTCTGACACATGATAGGTTATGGTAGGGGATGGTCGAGCTAACCTTGGGAGACCCCATGTCTCCTAAGTTTTGCCTATATAGCCCATTGCACAAAGCAAGGAGGGCCTAAGACCGATGTAGTTCTCCCTTAGGACCCGGGATAGGTGAATTCGGGTAATTTGGTTGTGGTTAGGCAATTTGTTGGTTGGTAAAAATATTGATATTGGTAGGGTAATGTTGTTGGTGTAGGTATAGGTGAAGTGAAAGTTCACTTACCCAAGTAGTAGAGGAACCGTGTCCTAATTAAGGTCAACACATAATCCTAGATTTGAGTAAAAAGAGGCAAAAGTGTCCCGTAGTTTAGAAGAGCTAAAAAAACCACATATTAACGTAGGATGAGCTTGAATCCCTAGGTACCTTGCATATGCGAGAAGTCGATAGGTGAAAAGAGTTGTATAATCACAATATATGAGATATATGTCACGTCCTTGGGTTTTTTTCTTTGATGAATGGTGAGGAGAGGTGGCTGGTAGAGCTGGGGTGTAGAGAATTTGTTATAAGGTGATTATGCTGACAAAAGAGAACCAAACCTAAATAGACAAGTCCATGACTCAAAAGTGCTTTTGAATCTGATTTTATTTTTCTAGATATAGGTGATCGATGCGGGAAGTCTACATGGGATATGTATTTTGTTGTTCTTGAGGTCTTCACGAAGATGATCAATGCGAGAAGATTACGATAAAGGCTGACTTTGTATAGTTGTCCTTGAGGAGCAGTCTATTTATAATAGCGAGATGTGGCTTTTGTGTATAGCTATCCTTGAGTGAAGCAGATCTATTTATAATAGCGAAGTGGCTTTGCACATAGTTGTCCTTGAGGAGTAGTCTATGTATAACTTAGAGAGTCTTAGATGTACATTTGGCATGAAGCATCTAGTTTTGTAGGAAGTTTGACTCAAGAATATCCCATAAGTGTATAATTGAGAACATGTTATTTTGATACTTTTAAGTCATGGACCGGACTAAAAAGGGGAAGGAATGCTGTAAGAAGAGGTGATGACCAAACTACGTGAGCTTGATTATATTTTGAGATGCATGAAACAAAGTGTATGAGGTGGTAAATGAGCTCAAGGTACAAGTACAAGGTAGATAAAAGTGATATAACACTAAATTCAACGAGTAGAATGGCGAAGATGCAAGGCATTAAGGGTTGAGGCTCGGAGTTTACCATTAAAGCGAAGGCTAAGCGATAAGTGCTTGATACTGTAAGTGTGAGTGATAATGTAAGGCCCAATCCAATTTGGAGCAAATTTTCCACATTTGCTCTTTTCTAGTTTGGTTACATGTTGATTCTCTTTGAGGACAAGATCACCAACCTTAAAGTACGCTCATGTAGTCACTTATCATAAGTATGCTTGATGTGTTTTGATAGATTTGAAGGTGGTCAAGAGCTTTAAGATGGCGCTCATCAAGAAGCTGCAATTGGGCTAACCACTCTTGGTGGAAATCATCATTGGTGAGAATATCTGAAGATATATTCTTAGGGAGGTATTTGTATTTCGAGAGGCAAGATAGCCTCGGTACCATATAACAAATAAAATGGGGTGGCATTACTTTAGGTACGAATGATGGTACGATAAGCCTAATTGGCAAAGGGGATGTGATGAGGCCAATTTTTTCTAGAATGGTTAACGACTTTCATGAGAATTTTGGTCAGGGTTTTGTTAGAAGATTGGATTGACCATTTTCTTGTGGATATTAAGGTGATGAGAAAATAAGTTTGATACCAAAGTTGTCACAAAGGTCTTGTAACAACTTATTTTGAAATATTTTCCATTATACATTATTAGCGATGAGGAACACCAAAGCGAGCAGATAATGTGATGGTTAATGAATTCTACAATTTTTTCTTTTTGGTTGAAATGAGTGGAATGGCCTCCACCCATTCTTGTAATATTCGGTTCTTTGTGATTATCAATGGTGGCGTTGCGAAGAGAGTGGTGAATCTCACCAATAATGTCTAAACCCATTGTGAAAGGCAAAGATCTCGTGCGACCTATGCGGATGGCTGGATTATGTTGAAGGTTGGCATGTTGTTGACACATAACACAATGCTTAACATATTGTAGCGATCGTTATTAAAGTAGGCCAATAATAGCCTAGGTGAAGGATCCGTTTGGCCATGGCGAACCACTAAAATGTCCACCACAAATACCGTCATGGACTTGTTGGATGGTATAGGTAACCTCCACACCCCGGTTAGACATCGAAGGAGGATGCCATCAAAGCCACGTTTATAGAGAAGTCCCCCATGATGACATAACGAGAAACACTTTTAAGAAAATAATGTTTTATTACTAGTAAGGTCGAGGTGGGAGAAGCAGAGGTTGTAAGGTTGTCGTGAAATTGGTGATACGAGGTATCCTGCCAAATTATGACACATTATTTATCATACAAACATCCGGGGCTAAGTAAGATGGGGTAAAGAGTTGTTGGACCAAGACAAATATGTCAGAGTCGGTTGGTGAGGTGGGAATTTGTGAGGCTAAGAAAGCCATAGTATCCGTAAATTTATTAGTAGAGCGGGGAATGGTTTGGATAGAATAATGAGTAAATAAGGTCAAAAGTGAATCCACGTAATGTTTGTACTTTTGAAGTTCCTCATTTTTACATTGGTAGATGCCCATAACTTGATTGAAAACTAGTTGAGAGTTTCTGAAAATGTTAATAGATTTTACACCTAAGTGTAATGACACAGAACCTAAAAAAAAGGGCCTCGTATTCACTATATTACTAGTACGGGGGAAATCGAAGCTGGAATGAAAAGAGAGCATAGGTTTGACATCCGAGAGGAATGAAACACAGCCCCTCTACCGCCGCTAGCATTTGGATCCATCAAAGAAGAGGGTCATTGGATATGACTCTCACTAAGTGAAAGAGTGGCGATGAGTTTGTTAGGGAAAGTAAAATTAGTAAAGCTGTTCCCGAGGTAAAGGGCTTCCAGCGAGTTAGTCTGCGATAGTTTTCCTTTGATTGATTTTTGGTGTACAAACTCAAGTCGAGATCAGCGGAGCATAAGCCATCAGTGATGCATTGGTTTAGATGAGGTTTGTGTACATATAATGAATGGGGTACACATTGCTGATGACAAAAGTTTTGTGATTCGAGGAGGTAGTGTCGGATTTTGGTGCCCACGAATGATAGGGCTAGGCACAACTTTTACGCATGTGTATACCTAGTCTCGTAATCCACAGTATGAATTATGTAATAAATGGCTTGTTCTCGATGCTCGAGTCACGATGTGTGAGCATGGATCCTACAACATGGTCGGTGGTGGAAAGGTAAAGGTAGAAAGTGTGATTGTCACTGAGGTGGGATAAGCACGGGTGGCTCTGAGATAGGCTTTAAGAGCCTCAAAGGCTTAGTGGCACTCTTTGCTCCATTGAAAGACAATGTCCTTTTAAGGAGATGATGGAAAGGTTAACATTGATTCGAGGAGTTGTGAGATGAAGCGTTGGATAGATTAGAGTTTTCCCTGCAAAATATGTAATTATTTGAGGTTAGTGGGTGGGGGCATTTCTAGGATAGCTTTGACTTTAGCTGGATCGACCTCGATGACACGCAAAGAGACAATGAAACCAAGGATTTTTCCCAAAAAAGGACACTAAAGACACATTTCTTTAGTTGAAGAAGAACACATTATTGTAACAAGCAATCGAAAATAATGGTTAAAACATCGAGATGTTCACTGCGATGTTTAGATTTTCCAAGAAGATCATTGACATAATCCTCAAGGATAGTGTGCATAATTTCATGAAAAATGTAAGTCATAGCCCACTGATAGGTTGCACCAGCATTCTTAAGGCCGAACGACATGACATGATAGCAAAAGGTTCCCCGAGGAGTTATGAAGGTGGTTTTATGTTGATCGACAGAGGCTACCAAAATTTGATTGTATCGAGAAGCCATCCATGAGAAAGCATCTCATGGCAGTGGTAGTGAGATCAACAAGTTGATCAATACTTAGTAGAGAAGTCATCCTTTGGGTAAGTGAAGTTAAGGTCATTGAAATCCATACATATCACGAAGTTTCCTCATTGCTTTAATAGCAGTGCGATGTTAGAAATCCATTGAGGATAGTGATAGGTAAGATGAAGGAAATAGAAAGGATTCATTGAAGCTCTTCTTTGACCGAGAGGCAATGCATGGATGTATTTTCTTAGTTTCTATTTAAGCTGGTTTGGAATCGGGTTTGAGTTAATGTTATGAGACAATAATGTCACGATCAATTCCACAGCATCTCGGCATAGGACAAGCGAAAGCTTGGTTCACGAGGCTGAAGGAAGAGTAGTGAAGGCGGTTTGTTTTGATGCGTTAAGAGGTGTCCAATCTTCCACAATGTGAGTTCGTCCTACTGTGTGGATGTTGATTTCTATAGTCGACTCATTCAACATGGTTTGAGTTTCGAGATGGTAAGGCTTGTTGAATATAAGGAGTCATCGCACCGAGTAAGTGAGAATGGAGTCGTCATCACGGCACTCAACAACATTAATTGAAGGAAATTCCTCTTCGATCATATGTATGCGGATCTGAGGAAGAGAATATGGGTCTTCATTATTGTGTTGATAAGTGAGAGGAGGAGGATGGTCGGGAGTCTATCGACTCTGTGGGTGACGATGGCAAAATGGGTGATGATGGTTCGGAAGGAGTGACCGTCATCTTCTAGATCTGATGGATATCACGGTGTCTTTGGTGTAGGTGGTTCGAGAGAATCCAGAGGCCACGGCGATCTTTGTGTTTGCGTGTAATTACTGAGAATGATCGTATATCGGCCTTGTTCATAAAAGTTGAAACAGAAGCCCTTCTAAATGCACGACACGTCAAGAAGGTGATTGTGAAGTGATTGATTAGTTATATATTAAAAATTAGATTGAAGAAGGAACCACACCGAGGAGGTTCGGGGTGACAGAGATATATCTGACCACCCCATATGTTAGGGGTCAGTGCGGCAATTAGATGAGTGCAGCCAGGAATTACTTCCCCCCACATGACGGTCATAGGTAGAGATGCGCATGTAGCTTTATCCGTACTCTTGTAGAGGTAGTATGAAAGTACTAATGTTATATAGGTGATACTCCCCTAGCGTAAAGGCGTTGAAAAACATCTTAAGGGATCTAAGGTAGGATGTTCTCCCACCGGGGAAAGGAAGTAGTATTTGCGGTGGCATGTTTCATTAGTTAAGGTGTAGAGTGTGGTTGAGATGGATGGTTGAGTGTGGTTGAAGTGGATGGTTGGGCTGGATGAATGGGTGTCTTGTGGCGGGTACAAGCACATCATTAGGGAGATATAACATATTACGGAGGAGTTTTGAAGGAGCGTCGAGCTTTTACGGTGTAGGACTTCCCTTCATACTCCAAATTTTTATGCATCTACATAAGGTGGAGGAGCATCCCATAGCTTGGATCGAGGGTGGCCTAACATGATATGTTGTATTGGAATTCTCCCTCAAGGGCATAGAAAGAGTTCGGATAAAGGTACGTGGCCCTACTGTGAATGTTAAGGATCACTTAGTGCCTGCAGGTAGAAGTAATAACATCATTGGAATGAGCGCAACATGGTGGAGTTGCCCCTACTTCGAAGTTCATCATTGTGAAGCACAGAGAGACATAGTATTAGCTTCCGCACATCATCCTTGAAATCAAGACTCAAAATATAGCTAGATAAGCGGCAAAGATAAAGGATCTTTGCTTAAATCATATTCGCAATTCTTGCGCTGTA
>CM031233.1:6975383-6992883 GCA_018340775.1 Taxus wallichiana var. yunnanensis
GATGATTGAGTTGTTATGTTGTTCATCCCTTTCGGTACTTAATTCTTGAATGATGTTCATATTAACGTTTTCATAAAAGCAGGGTTCTTTTATTGAGACAGTTAATTAGAAGCACCTCATTTTAATGACAAGTGCTTAATATGCTCGGTTGATAGGCCGACCCGTGCAAGTAATTTTACAGATGAAACTTGAGTATAAACGAAGACATGGTTGTTTTCTGATACTTCTTTTGGATTGACTGAAGATGGATTGTAATTGATAGCTATTACTCCTCTACGAGGAAGTGAGAAAAGAAGAAATTACATTCTTCTATCTTATGGGTTGTAATGTTGTTTAATATAAACAAAGTCCAGTCGTTTGGACTGGCAAATGTATAGATTGTAAAACCGATGGATGAATACAAGTACGAGTGTGATATTTTTAATGACTGTATCAGTTTGATATTGTTGAATAAGTTTGAGAATATAACATTATTCCTTGATTTGGTATTATTCAAATGTTAATGGATGGATTTAAAAGGAAATAACATCTATTCTTTACCTAAATGCAACTCTTACGTTGAAATGTGCAATTAGTTCATACTTGGGTTAAGATGAATTTTAAATTGGCATTAAAAAGGAATTAGGTCAACATGATCTCTTAATTGAAAGGTATTCGGGATTAGCTTGAAAGCTAAGGAATATCAAATAACTTAGGAGCAGCCGAACCTTGTATTCGGACTCCGTTAATAACCTCGAATGTTTAAATTCAGAAAATATGGATATGGGAAAACATATCTATTGATAACTGACCTTAACAGAAGTAAGGTTAAGGAGAACAAATGAATAGGTTCATTTAGAATTAGACCTCGTTTAAATGATGTCTAATAAGATGGAATTCTGAATTGTTTACGGTTGTGGAAAAACTTGGTTAAGTTTAATAGGTTAAACTTATTAAGTTTATCGATAATGGACTGATTAGTCAGATAAATAAAGAAAGAAACCAAGAAGAGAATATGCAACCCTTCCGTATGAAGGAGGAGATGCGTATTAAGCTAGAAGACAGATTAAGTCTCTCCTAGCTACATACAACCGTAACGAGAACGAGGTTTAAGGATCAGCATGACTGCTGAAAGTTGATCTTAATGATTAGATTACGACCAAATCACACTCGAGCTGGATGAATACTCTCGATGAGCGGATTCCGTAGGACATTGACATACGCCAACTACACTATGGTGTCATCATGAAGGCGGGACCTTCATGACGACACAATATTATAGCTGACATATTACAATGCCCTCCCGAATTAAATCATCGAGTTTATATAAGTTGGGTACTAAGTTCTTAGATGGGGATAGGAATGTGATCCCGTATACGGAGTAACTCCGGAGGACTAAAGGTAACTAGACACACGGAATCGTTAGGGGACGACACCGTATGTCTGTGTATCTTTAGTTACCATGAGTAACTTCCTATACTCGTTCATATTGCTAGTTGGGGTTAGAACTTGACCTTAAATGGAAGGACTGGTAGAGGCCAGGAAAGACCATTCTAGATAACAGACGAAGTGAGGTGAAGGACGTATTCCATTGGTGTGTATCACATCCAGGAATATGATCATGCAAAGCATGTGAAAATCTTTGGCCAAAGTATCGCAAGTGCTGGTTGCGTTGTCCTAATCACCTAGTTTAAGATGCAGGATGTCAGATGAATATCAGTAACAGATATTTAGATAGGCTTCTTAAATGGATCACTTCGATAACCGGAAATGGTAAGAGAACCTTGTATATTCATTATACAATGCATGAATTAACATGAAGGATCGGTAAGTCACCGAGTCATGAAATGAGAGATCGCTGAAACTCGAGCCATAAAATGGGAGATCGGTAGTTCTTCGAGTCATTTACAGCAGCATATGGTAACTATTATATGATTGAATGACATTGAATGTGTGTTCCATATTGCAAGTATGTGAACAGAGAACATTGGTTTTAAAAAGAAATTGTGTGATCCAAATTGCTTTAGTTGGATAGAGAACAATTATTAAAACTTGAACGTGTATTTGAATTATATAATTCATAACAGGGAACGTTGTATAATTTTTTTTTCCCTTGTTCTAGTATCTTAAAATGGGGATGTTACACTGTGAGCTATTTGAGTACCCAAACATGAAAATAACTCCTTCCAAAAATTACTTGTGAAAATAGGATCGTGATCACTTACAATTATCTTTGGGGTTCCATTTAGCCTTTGAACTATCTCCAAAAAAATAGTTGTGTGACTTAGCTGTAAATGGATGCGATAGGGAAAAAAATGGGCATATTTTGAGAGTCTATCCACAATCACGAAAATAACATTCTTACCCTCACGAACAAGGCAATCCGGTGATGTAATCCATGGAGACATCCTCCCATCTTTGGCTAAGAATTGGTAAGGGTTGCATGCAATGAGACCGGTGTCTTTATTGTTTCCCCTTTGTTCTGTTGGCACACTAAACACTCTGATACAAATTTTGTACATCCCCCTTGAGTCCTTCCCAAAAGAATTCTCTTTTATTCTATGATATGTCTTCAAAAACCTAGAGTGTCCTCCAAAAGGTGAGGCATGTAGCTCTGTAAGAATATTATGCTTCAACTTAGAATCTTTACTCAAGTATAACCTATCCTTGTACCATAGGGCATTACCTTTCCACTCAAATTTGTTAGATGTCATAGATCCTTGCTTGATATTCTTTATTAGAGATTGTGTATCCTTGTCTTGATCCCATTCCAATCTTTCTTCATCCACCCAATTGGCTATCAACATGGACATTCCACATAGTAAGGCATCTGCGAATGTATCCCTTTTGGACAACGCATCAGCTACTACATTTTCTTTACCCTTTTTATATATGATTTCAAAATCATAACCCAACATTTTGTTACCCACTTTTGTTGTTCCTCGAGATGATAACCTTTGCTCCAAAAAGTATTTGAGACTATCATGATCAGCTTTTACCTTGAAGTGTCTACCCATGAGATAGGTCTAAGTTTGTCCAATGGAAGGCATCCTTCTTTAGCAATGCAGTGAGTGGGGTTGCTATTCTACCATATCCCCACACAAATCTTTTGTAGTACCCTGTTAGTCCTAGGAACCCACGAAGATTTTTGAGAGTTTTGGGCCTTGGACATTCCACCATAGCTTTGATCTCTCGAGGATCAACTTTGACGCCTTCATGGCATACAATGTGACTCAAGTACTCTACCTCTTATACACCAAAAGAACATTTAGATGGCTTTGCAGAGAGTATGTTTCTCCAAAATTCTAACACTTTATTTACATGTTGTAAGTGTTCTTCCCATGTCTTCTTGTAAATCAATATGTCATCAAAGAAAACTAATACAAATTTCCTTAAAAATGGCACGAAAATAGTGTTCATCAAGCTTTGAAAGGTTGAAAGCTCATTTGTAAGACTAAAAGGCAATACCAAAAACTCGTAATGGCCCTCATGAGTCCCTGAAAGCTATTTTATGAACATCTTCCTCTTTTATTATAATTTGATGGTACCCTGAACGAAGATCTAATTTTGTGAAATAAATAGCACCATATAATTCATCAAGTAAATCATGAATTACTGGAATAGGAAACTTACCTTTGATGGTGTATTTGTTGAGTTCTTGGTAATCTGGACACATCCTCCATGTTTCATCCTTCTTATGTACCATGACCACTGGTGAAGAATATGCACTCTGGCTAGGCCTGATGATACATGCCTTCAACATTTCCTGAACCATTTTCTCGATCTCACTTTTCTGGGAATATGGGTATCTGTATGGTCTGATGTTAGGTGTTTGGCTCCCTGGAATCAACTGAATGGCATGATCATGATCCCTAATTGGTGGTAGTCCCTTTGGAATTGCATCAAAAATAGATGAGTGAGCATCAACAATCTTCTAAAGATCGGGTGGCATTGAAGACTCTGTATTTTGTACTTCTATGGAAAATAACTTTGCTATAAATCCATCTACTCCTTTTCTGAGAACCTTCTTACATCATCGATGAGAGCTAATAATCTATGGAGACTTAGTTACCATCCCATTCAATTGTATTGTCCTTCCATCTGAATGAAATCACATGAACAATTCTTGGAAATTCATCTCTATAGTACCTAAGGTTGTGAGCCATTGCACACCCAAAACAATATCTGCCCTTCCCATAGAAATAGCAAACATATGTGAGTCTAACATGTAGTCTCCCATGGAAAGCTTGATACTATGGCACTTTCCTGTGCACTTAACTGTCCCACCATCCGCAATCATAACTTGCATTTCTGGAGCTGGGTAAATAAAACAATTGAGGAGGGTAGCTAACTTACTATTTATAAAGTTATGAGTACTCCCTGAGTAAATCAACATTGTCACCTTCTATTTTTTGAGATAGCCAATAACCTTGAGTGTTTGAGGAGTACTAATACCTGAAAATGCATGGAAAGAAATTGTAGGTTGGTGATCCTCTACTTCCTCTTCTACTGGTTCCTTAGCCTCTCCTATAATTTCAGCGTCCTCATCATCCTCATTACCTCCGTCAATATAGAACAACTTCTTCTCAGCACATTTATGTCTCGGTCCATATTTGCTATCATAGTTAAAACATAATCCTTTTGCTCTCTTTTCTTCCATTTGTTGAGGAGTCGAGTATAAATGGCCTAGAAAATGAAGTGGAAGAGATACTACGGTCTTTGGTGTTAATGAAAGGCGGCCTCCTACTACAAAGAACTTTTTCCTTTGCTCGACGTTCCATGATAATAGAATCAGAAAGCTTGAGTGGATTAAACATACGTACCTCATGCTCGATGTGGTCCTTAAGACCCCTAAGAAATAGGTCATTCATATTCTCTTCTGGTATATTCTCCACCCTTAAGGATAGGTTCTGGAATTGATGCACATAATCTTTTATTGATCCTGTTTGTCGTAACTTTGCTAATTGACTAAAGTAGTTCTCTAAAACACTGGAACTATAGTAAAATTGCAACTTCTCGGTAAAAATTGTCCAAGTGACACCGAGACCATTCTTACGCCTCTCGAGAACATAACCATCGATACCAAACGAATTGAGTGCGGTTCAAGATACAAGGATGCCAATGTCACCTTTTTTCCGATGGTGTTTGATGTAGCTCAAAGAAGTTCTCCATTTGATTTATCTAATTCAGGGGATTTTTACCATCAAATTTGCGCATATCCACTTTCGGCACCATGTTTCGTGGTTGCGAATAAGTTGGATTTTGATTGGGCTGGAAAAGTGATCCAACATGGTTATTTTGTCCATGATTTTGAACTGAATATCCTCCTTGGTTGATATGGGATGGATTTGGGCCATATTGTTTACCCTGTACATGTTGCATGATATCATCCAACCGATGATTGATTTGGGCTATGTCTCCTTTAGAGGCCATCTCAGATTGTACATTTTGTAGCTCATACTCAAGTTGGCTCACCTTATGATCAACTGAAGTAAACCCTAGTGATGAGGAATCTGTATTTACCCCTTCTAAATCCATCTCTTCAATCACTATCCCATCTTTATCTGGGGTTTTACTGGAGTAACCGGATTCTTTTTTGCTCTTGTGGAAGGCCCCACCATGATATCAAACCTTAGGGTTTAGGGTTTTGATACAAATTCAGATGAACATGAAAAAACATAGAGAAGATACTAATACTATTTTTTAATGGATTTCTGAAAATGTAAATAACTTGAAAAAATTCTAGAATTTGCACCCTAGGGGGTGATTTTATAAAAAACCCTAAATTTGTAATAATTGTGCAAAATTAATAAAAAAGTTTGCAATTTTAGGGAACCTTACTTGAATTTTTTGCAACTCTGGTAAAAATATTTCCCACCAAGTTGCTCTGGTTTACAATTTATTGCGGAAACAAAAAAATAAGGTTTTTGCCCTAATTTTGGCCTAGATCGCAGCTCTGATACCACTTGTAATGAAATTACTAGTATAATTCAGATTATGAGTAGCAATAGAATACAAATAACACAATATTTTAGAATAACGATCTCAATGTGCAATTATAATAGCTTCGCCACTTCGAGGGGGCAACCTCCAAACCATATAATAAAACTCAAATGCTCAAATGATCTTGAACTACTACCTACAATCCCCTATATATACTATTCATATGTTATGGCCATCACCCATGCCGACCTATTAAGCATGAGAAAGTATAAATGCTATAATAAAATGATATGGTAAGCCATAAGTCGGGTCCTCATATCCTAATACAAGTAATAGGTTAAGGGTGTAACATAATCTCAATTCCCTCAATTGTTCCCACAATCGCCTCATCCTTGTTTATTCCTAACTGAAATGCATATGTACCAGACTTGGCCTCATCAAAAATTGAATTGATGGTTACACTCGTACCAAATCCTGTTTTCTCAAGAAGAATGATGGTACATATAAATTCAAGGGATTCCTTCCGTGATGCTTCTTACTTCTTTGTAATTGCACTATCTCTGAAACTCAAAGGGCAAGGCTCCAGTATTGGAATTCTTGTTTCTCCAGTACTTGGAATTCTTGGGTGAAGTAGTCTAGCCTAACCTATGGGCGAAGCCTAAGAAATTTCACTCTCACCTTCTCAAAATCATTATGCTTACCATGTTCATCTAATATTTCCTTTTCCTCAACAATTCGTTCGCCTACGAGATGTTTCCCAACAATCTGTTTCCCATAATTCCTCGTGGAAGGTTATGAGATCGTAGGTATCCACATTTACAGAAATTAACAACCTCGGTGAATACTTCCTTTCCCTTCGATACTAAACCCAAAAAAACCTACATACCCATAATAATTTAATGTAAACATTAAATTAAAGGGACAAAACCGTGAAAAAAGACATAAAAAGCATGAAGGATCGATTAGTGATACCCCGCAACTTTCATAAAATTTACGGAAAAAGAAAAAATTGTAACACAAATGAAAAAATAAATCGGAACTATACATACATTACATGGTCGAGTCGCAT
Source organism: Taxus wallichiana var. yunnanensis (assembly GCA_018340775.1). Taxonomy (NCBI): domain Eukaryota; kingdom Viridiplantae; phylum Streptophyta; class Pinopsida; order Cupressales; family Taxaceae; genus Taxus; species Taxus wallichiana. Next base: position 6,982,375 of record CM031233.1, read on the forward strand.
GTACAATCGCTCTCTGAAAATTGCCGTGATCATCCATTTACCAACCTTTAAAGAGTATCACAAAGCAGAAAATGTTTGGGAAAAAACATGCAACCAATGTGAGTAATAAAGCTTGGAAATTGCCTTAAAAACAAAAGTAGATGCATTAAAATACTTTATTTGCAGCGTCCTCCCAACCCGTGAACAAATATTTACGGCATCCGATGTGCAACACCAATGCCAGGAGCAAGATTTCTAGGCAGAATAGATGTGGTCTGAAACAGAGTTGCAGACCGTTAAGGTTGAACAGGGCACGACGTAAGCGAATGACTGGTGAGGCTGAGCCTCATAGGCGAGTAAGGCAGAGGATACAAAAACGAGACCAACAATCTGTGAACTTTGCTGAGCGGGAAAAAAACAAACATAATGTTTTTTTGTATTCCTAAACAGATGGTGTTCAAGAGAATGTAGAAGCTGATGAGGAAGAGGAGGCGGGCGGCGGGTCAAGAAGAACAGGTGGTTGCTTCTTTTGAGAAGAACAGCGTGACATTTGTGGGATCGCCAAAGTGGAGATCAACAACAGTGGAGAAAGAGATAAGTACGAGAAATCTGAAGAAATCCAAGTCCAACAAGTATGGAAGGTCCAGAAGTTTCAATCTGCAAGGCAGAAACATGAGGATGGACATTCCAATCACTACGCCGTCCAGGACCATTTCTGCCATAACACACCTGTTGTGGGAGGATCTTGTCAACCAACCCAAAAAATCAGGTTTTGCGGTTTCAGAAGGAAATAACGTTATGAGCAAGAAGAAGATTCACCGACCGCGCTGAAAAAATGATCCGTGGAGTTTTGTAGAGCTATATAGAGGCCTAAATTTCCTAAAGACATATAGGTGCATTTTATTTTATTTTCCCATTTTAAGAAACTCCTTTTGAATTCAAGGGTGAAATTTTAAAATTGTGATTTATATTTGGGATGATGCAGGTCGTTAAACATGCTTCCCTTCGTTAATATCTTGAAGAAATTTGACAAGGTACATAACTAATTTTTCAGAAACTTAGTTTGGTTAAAAATTATTCTTTGCAATGGTGGATGGTAAGAAAAGGAATCCATTCCCTCTGCTGTATATTGTCCGCAGGGTAAAGTGTTTTCTTGCTTTTGGATAATATCAACTTACTAGAAATGTGGTAAGTATACAAGGAACGAGTTAGATTTTTTATGTTAAATGTTTTTGGGTGTATTTTGACACTTAGGAGTAGTCTAGGTTTAGTGGTTAACTTTTTTCAACTAAAATGTCCTGGTTATACCACTGAGATGTATCTATTACCTGAACCCACAAGTATGTATAAGCTGTTTTAACTTGTACAGGCTCATATTTTAGGAAAATGGGAACTTGGAGATGTTAGCACCTTCGGAGGTATTGAAGACGCAAGAGTGAACTTATAAGAAAGAAGAGAGGCAGAGCCATTGAAGAATTGCCGACAAAAGACTTAGTGCGTGGAAGGATTGAATTGCAGCATTGTATGGCAATGTTAATATCCGATTTAGATTTCAATATAAACAAGTGTGAAGGTGGAATAGGAGTTGATGGGAAGAAAAGAACTGCTGCCGCACCTGGGAAATAGTCTTAAAAAAATTGCCTTTTCTTATACACCGTTGTTTCCAATTTATACAATGCTTTTTCCTTTGTTGTCTATTGCAGTCCTCCTACCATTCCTAACGAAGCACTCTCATCCAAGATGACATCTAATCTGGAAATTAAAATAAGGAAGAGGATCAAATTTGAAGAGGATCCCAATTTTTACACAATCCCGACTTTTTCAAAATGTCGACCCTTTCAAAATCTTGACTTTTTGAAAATCCCATTTTTTCAAAAGAACTAAATTTTCAGAATCAATCTCGATTTCTTTCGAAATCAAACCTTTCTTTTCAAAATAAATCCCGACTTTACAATCTTTGCATCTCTCTTCCACGGCTCCTGGAAGGACCAAGACTGAGAAGTCAATTATGTTTTATCCTGCTATGGCTTTTGCAGATCTAGAGAAGTCAGAGTGTCTGCCTCTCTTCCCCATTCTCCTGTATTTTTCCAACTCTATTTTGGAATCCTCAGTCACTTGCTTCACCTCCCCACATAAATTCTCTTGTCACTCTTTACTCCTACCTGAGGTACTACCACAGACTCCAAAGGACTATGTACAGTATAGAAAAAGACCGTTTCAACTTAGAGACTCGCCTATTGCTTTTCATATACTTGACAGTTCTCAGACCATCTTCATACAACCTCCATAAATTGTGAACACTCTAAAGACATCTTCAACCCATTTCATTCCTTTGTACCCTGTCAAGATGAATGAAAACAACCACACCTGCCCTCTTGTCATCATCTAGATTCTTTGGCATTTGCACATCATTGTGGACCAGTGTCAATAGGTAAACCTCCTTTTAATATAGATATCCTTCCATATTCTTGTTCAAGATATCATTCCAGAGATGACAAACATCAAATCTTCTTGTTCTTGATGGTCTGATCAAGTCATCATACAAATGAATGAATTTTTGTTCACAAATTCCACTCCTTGCTCACTGTTGGTATTGAATCGAACTTCTAAAACATGTTGAAGAGATTGAAGAATCATGAAGAACATCGCTTGACTACATGATCAAAATCCCCCTTTAAAATTCTGTATCCTTTTCAAAATCCGACTTTTCAAAATTAATCCCAACTTTTTAAAAATCAATCTGGACTTTTTCAAAATTAATCCCAACTTTTTAAAAATACCAACTTTTTCAAAATGTCAACTTTTTCAAAATCTCGACTTTTTCAAAATCCTGACTTTTTGAAAATGCCTACTTTTTCAAAATCTCGACAAAAAAATCGACTTTTTCAAAATGACAATTTTTCAAAATCTCAACTTTATGAAAATCCCAAAATTTTACAAATAAATCCCAACATTTTCAAAATTTTGATTTTTCAAAATCCCTACTTTTTCAAAATCTTGACTTTTTTATAATGCTGACTTTTTCAAAATCCCAACTTTTTCTTTTTCCCAACTTTTCAAAATCATTTACTTTTTTTCAAAATCCGTAATTTTTCAAAATCCCAACCTTTTCAAAATCTCAACCTTTTCAAAATCCCAATTTTTTCAAAATCTTGGCATTTTGAATATCTCGACTTTCTCAAAATCCCACATTTTCATATTTTTGACTTTTTCAAAATGTCGACTTTTTCAATATGGTGACATTTTCACAATGTCGACTTTCTCAATATCCATAATTTTTCAAAATTCAGAATTTTGAAAAATCCAAAATTTTCAAAATGTCGACTTTTCAAAATAAATCTCTCTTCTCTAAGTCCTCTATTTTGGAATCCTCAGTCACCTACTTCACCTCCCCACATAAGATTAGTAAACCATTGATGTATTCTAAAATTTCCTAGAGTTAATAAACTATATTAAAGGTATCATCCCACAAGGCCTAATGTACTAGAGACCATAACCTATTTTACATTATACTTAGTTGAAGTATCTATTGTTTGATCCAATTTCTTCTGTAAGGATATTAAATTCATCATTTCTTCCTCTAACTTCCTTAAATAAGTATTCTTTAAAGACATTTCATTAGCGACTTTTGATCTTGTTGCAAGTGATTCACCTTCCCCTCTTGATATTATATGTTAAAATCATATCTACATTTTTAGGGTAGTAGAAGGGTTGTCATTGTCAATGGAGGACACCAATTGTCCTATATTTTCTTCGCGAATACTTTGTAATATTTATTAAAAAGTAACTTTTAAGTTATAATGTGGAATTAGGAGGGGAAAAGTGTAATGTTGAATTAAGAAAAAAGGCGACTTTATGTTTTATAAGCTCACCTACCACATGGAGTGCCCCACATGGAGAAAGTTGCCAAAAATCTATAGAAGGATGTAGAGAGCTCATTTGTTAAGAAGCGAAACCCCTGAGAGCAAACTATTGAGGACAAAAACCTTCTTTAGAATTCAGATTTGAGGACGAAAACCCTCATTTCTTTCACTTTTGAGCTTTATAAAGATGAATGCCAACAAAGGCATCGAGTTCGAAGGGCATTGCAGCGATTGTCAGTGGTTTAGAGGGTTTTGGATAAGTTTTTGGTCATTTCCAGCCTAGGCGCCCCATTTAGGAATTCGGGATGGAATATTTGTGTTCCCCTTATTGGAATATTCTATAATTAATATTTATGGGTGTTGTCATCCATAGGTCATTTTTCAGTTATTCAGTGTGTTGTAATTCCACATATATCTCTATATATGATTTTTCAAAGTTTACATCTGTTTAGCCTTGAAAATAATTAAAATTAATCGGATGAGATTTTATCTGATTTTTAGTTGAATTTCTGATTGCTAAAATATTTTACATGTATTCACGGAAGTTATTTAATTTTCTATAAGGGTTTGACAGGGAAAATCCCTTTTCTATATTTTTTTGCATATGGGTTTCGTTAAAATCCATTTTGCTGTGTTTTTATAAAAAAGAACATTACAAATGAAGGAACTATATAAAGGGGCATGATTGCCACACTAGGGAATAAGTCACAACCAATCAACCTAATTGAACACAATGGAAGAAGCAGTCCATCTAACCAAGAATATCACCTAACCCAAGAATGCTCTGCCAATAACCACCATGTCACCATCACAATGCCACCATATCCCTCGTGAGGGGTAAGAGAGGATAACTACTAGGAAGAAACAAGGATCACATTGACAATCCAATACTAGCAAGTAGCTAGGGTACATGAAGGTTTAAAGGGAAAGAAGAGGAGTTTGTGATAATGGAATTTGGGTGATGAAAAATGATCTTTAAGAGTTTTAGAAAGTTGCTTATTTTTGGCCATTTTCCAAATCCAATTTTTCACTTTTATAAATTTGGGAGACGGTAAAAGGATAGGATTTTAATCTAGTCACAAAGTTTGGAAATTTGGATCTGTTCACGAGGAGAAAAAAATCTGAAAATATGGAATTCTTGAATAAGTTTAGAAAATCTTAGTCTAATATTTATAAATTTCATACATCAGCATAATTTGTAAATATGCAAAATTGACAAGATTAATGATTTTTTTTAATAATGTGATATAAAATGTTAATACATTTAATATTAAATAATATATAAGGTACTTGGTAAAAAGGAGTGGATTTTAATCATAGTCACCAAGTTTGGAAATTTGGATCTGTTCGGGAGGAGAAAAATCCAAAAACGTGAAATTCTTGAATAAGTTCAGAAAAATCTAGTCTAATATTTATACATTTCATATATCAATATAATTTGTAAATATGCAAAATTGACAAGATCACTGAGTTTTTTTAATAACGTGATAAAAATGTTAATACATTTAAATATTAAATAATAATAAGGTTGTTGGGTGTCTTTTTTCGCCCAAAAAATAATTTTATGATTTGAAAAAATAGGGCCGACATGGATCAAATTTATCTAGGTTGGTTGAAAAATATGGAATCTGGGTGCGTTTTGTGCAAATCCAACCGGATTTGGTAACTATGATTTTAATGTCACATACCATATAAACTATGTCATAAGGTTCCCAAATTTTAAACAAAAAGTTCAAACTTTACTCTCATTCAACATTAACTCAATCTTTATCCATTGTTTTTGCATGGGAAGTCTTTGACAAGATTTTGCATCAGTTTACAAATGTGTGTATTTATATATATAACGACTGAGTAGTGGACAAAAAACTCTCTCCACTTTGTCCCTTTGACATATTTATGCATTTTTTTCAAAAAAAAAAGATAGAAAAAAGTTGTTTGAACTTAAAGTCATTTTCTCTCAAACTTTATCCCTTGGTGAGCTTTAATAAGAATTTATCCTCGTCGAACATAAATGTGAATTCAAACCTTATGACTTAACATATAAATGATCTTTAGGGTGCAATAAGGATTGTAGGCACATTGTCACAGAGGGGTATGGAGGGCTTTTAGGAAAACACAAGGCATCCCCAAGTGGAGGACATCCAGTTAGGTTCCATGCCAATGATGTTTTGTTTTGATTTCGTGGTATTTTTGGTATAGTTTTGTTGTTGCTGGAGCTCACTTGGGTCAATGTTCATGAGATTTATGGGAGGTTGCCTCATTATTATTTGCTTGTTATGCTTGGTTTTTGAGATTTGCTTTATTTTTCTTGAGAAATGTGTTGGTTTTTAGTTCATTAATTTGAAGTCTGACTATGGCTGGAGTATGCAAGTTTGTTGTGTGTGTGGGATGGAAGGAGACTAGCCCGAGTGTGGGTAGTTGGGAATATTTCTTTCTAGCTCCCATGCTTTTAAGAGCTAGAAACTGGGCCCATGGTTTGTGTTGCTTGCTATCTCCACTCCTATATATAGAGTTGTGTTGGTTGAGTAGAAGAGCGTTATCATTTAGAAGAAAAAATAATACAGAGAGGTGGGTTTGACTCCCATTCCTCTCCTCCCCTAGTATGCGTGTGTGTGACATTCTGGACTAGGTTTTTTGTGGAATATTGTTGAGTATGTTTCATTCTTCTGGCATAGAAACCCACCTACTGTGCATTTGTCTTGTCTGTTATAATTGCCTTGGAAAGTCTGCTAGTTCCCCCATTTTCATGTTAGCTTTGTGTAAAACCTAGGCTGTGTTGCAAACTTGTTTGGGCTTGGGGGTTGATGAGGGTATAGATGCCTGATGTGTTTGCTTGATGAAATCGCATGACCGAGAGGTCTTAACCAATATCTTTTTAACGGTTATTTTTATAATCGGTTGACTAATTTTTTACTATTTTTTCAAAATTTAGATAGGCCAATCAATATGTATTTGAAAATATTTTGACCAAATTTTCTTATAAATGGTATAAAATTTTATCGATAATTCTACTTTGTTTAATATGAAATACTTAATTTAATATTGAAAATTTCAATATTTAAATTTATGAAAATGAACTTAATATCATTATCTTTCATGGATAAATCTAGTTTTATAAATCTAAAGTCTCCTCTATATAGCTCAGTTATTTAGATAATCTTCTTAATAAGTAGGTCTTGAGTTCAACTCTCATTTAAAGTAAAAACTAAATATTGGTAACTTTACACTAAAGTGATGCCAATTGAAACAAAGGAATGATTCGATTATAATCTTTTTGAATAATAAGGTCCTTTGGCCATGAGGAAATCTCCTTCTGTTTCTGTGTTGTAGGTCTGTAGAAAAAATGTTGCAGATTTATTTATTTTCCTATTGGTGGAGGGCTTTAATGTTGTAAACAAGCGGTTTATTTTGGGTTTTGCTACAGAAATCTTACATTATTAAATGCTCTCTAAAAAGGAAAAAAGAAAAGAAAAACAAAAACAAAGAGTCTCTATGTTTTCTATAATGGGTTTAGACTGTGGAATTTGTTTCTTATATGTGTCTAAGTATGTTAGTTGTATTGTCAACAATTCTTTGTATGCATATATCTGTAATGTTAGTGGGATTGGGTCCCTAAATTGGTAAGATATAATTGAAAATTTAATTAAATGGTGTTATTAACATACCTTGTGCTTTATTCAATAAGGATTCCTTTCTTAGTTGAATTTTTGTAAAAAGTCTATATTTGAACGTTGGTTCTACATTATACTCTAAATAATTGAGAATGTAATTAAATGGGGTTAGAGATACCTTGTGCTTTATTCAAGAGGCATAATGTTAAGTGTTTAAGAACTTATTTATAAGTTGAATTTCTTGTATACTATTGTTAAATGAATTCATTTTTTAAAAGTGACTAAAGAAATAAAAGAGAAAAATTCCCCTGAATTTCTTTCAGGTCCTACGTGTTTTTTTATGTATGATGACCGTTATTTTTTATCATAAGGCCACAAAATAATTTGTCATGGATACAACGAGATATTGGTTGCAAGTTTCCGTTCTCTCTGTGTAGTGGCAAACAAGTCATGTTGCCATTGCAACGATCCATCAGTTCCTTTGTTAGCCTGCCAATTATAGTACTTGCGTCCAAATTTTCTAGTTTTATTCAACCCATTCTCTATAATTTCTCGCCTTTATTTTACAAGTCAGTCATTAACTTACAATTTTTACCAGCCCGAGTAATCATAAAACTACTTGCGAGCCAAGAAACATGCCTGGTCTCATAATGAACTGTCCATTACTCGAGAGATTGAGCATGTTACTCGTCCACAGGAATAATAGAACCTCCAGGGAGAAAAAAAAACGTTATTATTTTTAAGAATAATATGATTCTCTCTAAGGCGATTTTCTATTATTTTTGCTCTTAACGTGATTTTCGTTGTGTTTACTCTGTAAATATCTAAGTCACAAAGTTTAGAGTTCAGTTGATGTTAAATGAGGATAAAGTTTGGTGCAAATTGACCAACGGATAAAGATCGAGAATAAAAACATATTAATTTGTGTTTGTGATTGTCCCACAATAATAGAAGAATTATTAGGCAATGGACTAAAATTGTGCCAATTAGCAAATCTGTATCTGGGAGAGGGAAGCGACGGGCCGTCTGTTGCATATGATGAATGTACACTAAAACGAGCGTAGTTTAGAAGTGAATTATCTCTCGTACAAAGCAATTGAAGCGCTTCTTATCAACGGTTTCCCCTGCCTTTGCATCTATAACGCCCATAATATTTCCTTTCCAAATTAGTGACCTTGGCTGCAAAAACACGTGGATAATGTTACTAACTTTACATAATGATAAAATGGTTACATGTTGATGTGTGATTGCATTTTTAAATGGGTTTTCCCAAGAAAAAATTCTTCCATTTTATGTGGTTGATAGAATTAAATTATAATTGCTAGGATACGCAGAAATATGAATAATCAAAATACTAATTTACAGAGATAGAGATAAATAAAATATACTAAATGCGAAACATGCAAGAGACGAACACCAGATTTATGTGGTAAAACCCCGCTGAGTGTTTATGGAGACATCCATTGTGTAAGATATCAAGCTTTATTAATTCAAGATGAACAGGTTATATGTGAAATCGTTAAGAGAAACTTTAGATCTCCACAAAAATATATACACCTAAATGGCGAAGTATAGTTAGGATTCCTCTTCGTAAAAATAGAGTGGAAAAATGCCATTAAGATTTTCCTTTATTAAGTGAGGTACACACTGTGCCGTAAAGGAATCCAAAATTTAACTTTTTTGGTACATATCTAATAAAAATGTGGTTCTGAGCGAGTATATAATTTTTTCCTAAAATATCTGTATCAATTGATGTTCTTCCCGATATGATGTATACAACAAAGTTGTAATCATTGCTTTTGTCTGTTAAACTGTTCGTTGCCATATATCTGTGCAACAATCTGCCAATATCATTATTTCTGCTACAAAATCGTTTACATGAATAAATATATAAGAAAAAAAACTAATTTACCTGAGTAACAAGGTAGCCAAATGTGCCCTTTGCATTAGTTTACACAAGAGTTGCGTCCCAATCTGGACAGCCCAAAATTTGTGATATTTGCTTCCATTCTTTCACTATTAATATGTCGGACGATTTGATATCTCTGTGGGTTCGCAACTAGTATGCAAATACTCAAATCCCGATTATTATTATAACAATAAATATTATCGCAAGCTCGCAATACATATTATTTGAATAATTTTATAGTTATAGCATATGCCAGGAAGACATTTACATTTAACGCAATGTCAAGCCTTGTTTCCCAGTCAAGGCTTTACTTTAGCGCATGAAGTGATCCACATATCAAATGAAAATACAAAAAATTAATACTTATGGATTCTCTCTCAAACTGAACCGGCTGTTTTTACATGCCTATATATAACCCAAACAGAGAGGAGAAGAAGTTGAGCAAAGTTGACATATACTCCATATTTCAAAATTTTTGTTGTAGAAGACATATAGCTCTATATTTAGAATACGTTTCAAAAGTGGGAGAAGGAGCCAAATTAGGTGCTTGATTAGTGTTTGGGCTCTCTAAACTTGGAAACAATGGCATGGGAGGTCTAGGGGCTAGTTTTCCAGCTTGGATCAAACAATTTTCAGCCCTAATGGCAATGCTATAAGCCATAGGGATAGTTATGCCTCCCATGGACTGAATCAACATAGAAATATCAGAATTTAGAGCTTTGAGATAGTAAAGAAAAGCACCTTCTGTTGTTGGCCTGACTGCCACTGGAATTCTCTCCCAAGTCCTTTGAAATCTGAAATTAAAATCAGTCAGTTGCTCATTGGGAGCTCTTTTGATAGTTGTCAGCTGCTCCAAAAGGGACAAGTTGTCTCCCTTTTCCCCAAACTACTCATGGAGGGCTATACATAGCTGATTCCAATTTTGAATAGAACCTGAGGCAAGACTCCTGAACCATTGCAAAGCTTTCCCTTTGAATGAAGATGCCAACAGTTTGACAACAACTTGCATCTCATTGATCTCATGGATTACACAAATGTTAGCAATATCCTTAACATGATCACCAGGTGAGGTCTGATTTTCTCTAGTGAAGTATGGAATGTTCTTCAATGCTGCAACTGGGATTGGATTTTGTGCATTGAGAGCAAG
>CM031233.1:7005383-7010383 GCA_018340775.1 Taxus wallichiana var. yunnanensis
AAGTTGATGTGCATCTGCTGCAATTTTCTTGCTTGAAAAGAGCTATAATTTGCATATCTGGCGACTCCAAGGGGAAGAATCAACTGGTTTCAGCAGTGCAGGCCTGAAAACTCATGAGAAGAATCACTACAAGGTCAAGAGCTGGAGAAGAAGAGGTGTTGTTTGAATATCTGCAGTTATCTCCAAGAGTAAGGCAAAGTGGGAGGAGAATCCAAAGGTCTCCATCTCCACCAAACAGAACTCTCTCAACTCCTCCACCTGGTAGGCCTTTCATTCAATCAACAAGGGTTTAAGACCAATTAGAATGGCACAAAACAACCCCTATGTCAACTTCACAGGCAGCAGCCCACTTGCCCTCAATGCACAACATCCAATTCCAATTGCAGCCTTGAAGAACATTCCATACTTCACTGGAGAAAATCAGACTACTCCAGGTGATCATGTTAAAGACATTGCCAACCTTTGTGCAATTCATGAAATCAATGAGATGCAAGTGGCTGTCAATTGTTGGCATCTTCATTCAAGGGGAAAGCATTGCAATGGTTTAGAAGCCTTGGAGCTGGTTCTATCACAAATTGGAATCAGCTATGTATAGCACTTCATGAGCAATTTGGAGAGAAGGGAGACAACTTGTCTCTTTTGGAGCAGCTGACAACCATCAAGAGAGCTCCCAATGAGCAGCTGACTGATTTCAACTTCAGATTTCAAAAGACTTGGGAGAGAATTCCAGTGGTAGTCAGGCCAGCCAACCAGAAGGTGCTTTTCTCTACTATCTCAAAGCTCTAAATTCTGATATTTCTATGTTGATTCAGTCCATGGGAGGCATAACTATCCCTATGGCTTATAGCATTGCCATTAGGGCTGAAAATTGTTTGATCCAAGCTGGCAAACTAGCCCCTAGACCTCCCATGCCATTGTTTCCAAGTTTAGAGAGTCCAAATACCAATCAAGCACCTAATTTGGCTCCTTCTCCCACTCCTAGAAATCAGAGTTCAAATGAAGCTTCTACTTCATCTCCAAGTGCCCCAAATGAGCTTCAAGAAGTCATGAAGCAATTGCAAAACCTAGGCAATGAGCTGGTTACCTCAAGAGGCAACAAGCCCAAGGTTTTAGACCTTCTTACCAGCCCCAAGCTCAGCCCAACAGGCAGCCATACCAACCACAAAGACCTCCTAATCCAGCTGCAAATATAAATCAAACAAGGCCTCCTGCCAATAGACCATTTCAGCCCTATAATCCAAATGCCATATCTGCCTCTAAGGCATTGGTGCCAACACAAAACAACATTGCTCAGGAGTATGATTGGTGTTTTCCATGCAATGAACCTCATAACCAATCCATGTGCTTCAATGGTGCTTTGAATCAAGCATTAATGGTGACAACTATTGGTGTGGAGGGTGAGGGCAGTCAAGGAAACAACCAACAACAAGAAACATTCCAACAGCAATCAGCCCCAAATGACACCACGTTGGTAAATTGGCAAGCAGAGGATTTTGTGGCATGAATCAAGCAGTTTCTCAAGGTGTTGCAGCCAACACAAGGTCAAAAAGAAGGAATTTGGGTGAAGAACAGCCATTAGCTCCAACCAATCCACAACCTTCCATGGCTCCACAAATGGTTGGCAAGCAAAATCAATTTCAAATGCACAAGGGCAGCCAAGAACAGCTCTAGACCAACTCAAATACAGTTATTGCTGCCCACGTGCAAGGAGTGAATGTACAAGCAAAGGGACAGCAAAGAGATCCTTCATCACCATTCAGTATCATTGATCAGATGAAGAAGACAAATGTTAATATATCAATGTGGGAATCCCTATCTATCCCAGGCCAAAGAGACTTGTTACAAGCTGCCATGAAGGACTGGCCAACTTCGAATCAGCAAGTTCAGATGCAAGAGAAAGTGCTCACAAATGCTGCCCAGCCTGAGGGAAATCATGGAGGACAGCAAGGTAAAATGTTGAAGCCCCCTCCTTTCTATGTTTCATTAATCATTGGAAATCAGTTAGTGCACAATTGCATGATAGATTCGGGGCAAGTAGCTCAGTGATGCCTAAACAAATAGCTGATCAGCTAGGGCTCCAGTATGAAACCATATCCAAAGGGGTAGTGCAGCTGGATGGGACAGCAGTAACAATAGTTGGGGTGATTAGAAACTTGAGTCTTACCTTGCATGCATGTCCAAATGTTGTTGTTTTACAAGATGTATCAGTCATAGACCTTCCACCACTCTTTGCCCTATGCTTGTCAAGGGACTTCACAGCCAAGATTGGGGGATATTTGTCTGCTGATTGGTCACACATGGTTGTTCGAACGAGGTATGGAACTAAGGCTACAATCAGGTCTGAACCTATTGCAAACTTCCACATTGAGCCTTACACTCCAAGTCAGATCAATGCCAATTGTTCAACATTTGATCAAGAAGACCACCCAAGCACCGATGAAGCTGACACCAAGGTTGGGAGCATCCCGGATCTAACTCTTGATGAATGGGCAAACAAGGTACATGCTTTTGATCCTTATCAAGAAGTAGAAGAATCTGAGCTAGGGGTCTATTGTATACATGAAGAAAATCAGCCTATTCCTAACATCACCAAGCCAAACCACAAGGATGACAATGAGGTATGGCAGCTGTTTTTTGATGGATCAAGGAGTAGACAAGGTGCAGGAGGTGGAGCCATGCTTGTTTCACCTCAAGGAGTAAAGTACTATTCAGCTTTTAGATTTCAGTTTGCATGCTCCAATAACACTGCTGAATATGAAGCCTTGGTGCAAGGGATGCATTGGGCAATCAAGAAGAAAATAAAGAACTTGCAAGTCTTTGGTGACAGTGAATTGATTGTAAATCAGGTCAAGGGACAACATGCTGCCAAGAATGATCTACTCAAGTGCTACAAGAACAGGGTGTGGGACCTCATGGAAGATTTTGAGGGTTTTGGCATCAAATCCATTCCTAGGAAAGAGAATCAAGCTGCTGACAGGCTTGCAGCAGTAGGGGCAGCCTTTGACATTGTGGAAAGCATTCAACAAGACAAGGTACAGCCAAACATCCACGTGATTGTGAGGCCTTCAGTGCCAGATAACAATGTCAGTTGGCAAGTGTTTGAGAATGACCAGCAAATCATCCATTTCTTGTAAGAAGAAGCTGAGTTCTCAGCTAAGAATCAAGAAAAATTGGAACAGCAGTATGGTGACCAAGTGGTATAAGTTGAGAACTAACAAGCTGCCCAAGGGACTTATCACTTTGGAGTCCATTTTTAATCCCAATGATCAGTTTAGAAAGGAGAAAGCAAACATTCAAGTCAAGAGAGAGGATTCAGTATCCATCTTGGTAGAAGAGAACAAACCATTGCAAATTGGAAAGATGACAACTGATCAAGAAAGGTATGAGTTCATACAGCTGTGTCAAGAGTTCCCTGATGTGTTTGCTTGGAGCTATGAAGATTTGAAAGGTTTCAATCCCAACTTAGCTCAGCATACCATTGAATTGGATCCAAATACTAAGCCTGTCAGGTAGAAACAAAGACCAGTCAATCCACACATGGAGCCTCTCATGAGGAAAGAATTGGACAAGTTGATTGAGTCAAGAATCATATTCCCAATCAAGCATTCTAGTTGGGTTGCCAACTTGGTTCCAGTCAGAAAGAAGAGTGGAGAGATCAGATTGTGTGTTGATTTCAGAGACTTAAATAGAGCATCTCTCAAGGACCATTACCCACTCCCTTCCATGGAGCAAATCTTGCAAGTTGTGGCTGGCTCGAGAGGTTTTCACTACTTGATGGCTACTCAGGCTACAATCAGATTATGGTGAAGGAAGAAGACCAGTTCAAGACAGCCTTCACAACCAAATGGGGAACTTTTGCATACAGGAAAATGCCATTTGGGCTGTCCAACGCTGGTGCTACCTTCCAAAGAGCAATGGACATGGCGTTCAAAGGTTTGATTAACAACGTGGTGCTGATTTACCTTGATGATATCACTGTTTTTTCCAAAAATGCAGCAGACCACCTCTCTCATTTGAGACAAGTTTTCACGAGGTGTAGGAGATTTGGAGTGTCTTTGAATCCTAAGAAGTGTATCTTTCTTGCACATGAAGGAAAGCTCCTTGGCCATATTGTCTCCAAAGAAGGATTAGCAATTGATCCGAGAGAGGTTGAAGCCATAAGAGCACTACCATTGCCAAGCCACAAGAAAGCCCTTCAGAGTTTCTTGGGGAGGATAAACTTTGTTCGGAGGTTTGTCCCAGATTTTGCAGCCCTTGTCAAGCCCATCACCAAAATGTTAAAGAAGAGCATGGCTTTCAAGTGGACAACAGAAGGCAAGGAGAGTTTTGAAGCAATCAAAGAAGCCATTTCTCAAGCACCAACTCTCATCAACCCGGACTTCTCCAAGGATTTCATCCTCTATGCATTTGGAGGTAATGACACTATTTCTGCCATTTTGGTACAGCAGAACAAGGATAATGATGAGCAGCCAATTGCCTTCTTCAGCCAGAGCCTAGATGACTATGAGGTGAAGTACTCTTTTATTGAGAAGCATGTGTTGGCAGTAATCAGAAGCTTGAAGAAATTCAAGCATTTAGTCTCAAACAACAAGGTCCAGTTGCTGGTCTCACATGTTGGGGTTAAGGACTTCCTCCTCAACAAAGATTTGAATGAGAAAAGGGCAGGTTGGATCACCGTGTCATGGAGTATGACATTGAGATCAAAATCACCAAGCTGGTAAGAGGAAAAGGATTGTGTGAGCAGCTGGTTTTGGGGAAGCAAAAAAAGAAGCATGAATGATGAAGGAGAGGTTTTTGATTCAAGACAGCCATGAGCCAGTGGCACTCAAGAAGAAAACAATGCTGCCCCCACTCCTTGCTGGACCCAAGGTATAATGCACTTCCTAAGCACGAGAGCCTATGCCCTCAGGAGATGAACAAGACCCAAAGAAGACACTTGATTGCAGGCTATCCCATATGCCATTGTTGATGGAGTTTTGTTCAAGAAAGATGTGAATGGA
>CM031233.1:7017883-7020383 GCA_018340775.1 Taxus wallichiana var. yunnanensis
GAATTCACTTTCCGGCAGCAAGAATAATTTCATTTATAATCAGCTTTAAATGAAAACAGGGAAGAATTCATCATAGAACAAGCAATATCAAGATGCAGACTATGTATTTACTGTACTAGAAGATCCCATACTTCTTTCACTGTATTGTTAACCAAACAAACAGTTATACAATCACGCAATCACTTACTCATATGACTCTTTATATCCATGAACGCATACAGTTCATAATAACAATTACACATTGTTGTTACCTACAGCGAAACCAAATTCTTATGCACCGTAAAGCTCCAATATTATTTTCAGAGTCAAAAATAGCAAAAGAGAAGAATTCATTCCCTATAATTTCATTAAGAAACAACCATTTTGTTCAAAACGAAATCAAACACCCAACCCGTGTTCATCTTAAACAAGACAGCTCATTATAAAGATAACAGAACAGTCGTTCTTATCGAAAAACAAACTCTCATAGCCTGTACCGTTTCAATCCAATACCACAAACAACGCATATTCAATTCGAGTTCCTTCTCGATCAACTGTTAACTCAAAAAAATAGCAATTTCCATTTTCTAAATGAGGTACAGCTCTTAAAATATAATATTCAATTGTCAATACCTCTATAAAAGCAAACCCGCACCGGGTGTTAATTGCATGAGCTCGGTACAGCCAGAGCAGACTCAGAAGACAAG
This sequence comes from Taxus wallichiana var. yunnanensis, assembly GCA_018340775.1. NCBI lineage: Eukaryota > Viridiplantae > Streptophyta > Pinopsida > Cupressales > Taxaceae > Taxus > Taxus wallichiana. The sequence continues at coordinate 7,018,570 of CM031233.1, forward strand.
TTAGATCCCAAATTTTCCATTTATTTCCACAAAAATCAAATCAAGTTCGCATTCTCCAGATAGTTCAAACAGAAGGACAACCCTCAACTATAAGACGCAATGAAATCAATTTTTCCATTACAGTATAAAGAAATATAATCATTCTTTGCACAGAATACAATCAAGTTGTAATTGTGTCAACAGTCCGTATAGGAAGACCAAACAACATTATAAAACACAATGAAACCACCTTATTCTCTCAACAAGGAGAAACGAAATCCATTGATAACTTAAGGAGGAAAAACAGTTATCTTTTTCCTACTTCACGAATACCCAATACGTATTCGTTTAGTTCCTACTCAAGAAAAGGTACAGCAATGATAATATTGCTAATACTTCATTCATTCGAGTTCAATTACTCAAAGGAAACCCGAATGCCACTTCCATCCAAAATCCAAAACAGTACAAGGAAAAGGATCTACTTCCTTAAAGAAAACTTCAATAAGAACTACTTCAACAACTATTATTCCCTTCCATCCAGTTCGTTAGCAATAAACGATTGTTTCAATAGTGAAAACAACTCATAATAAGTGTACAGTCACAAGATATACACGATGAATTTCCCGTTACAGTCAAACGTCCAGCACACAGGAAGGTACATCATTCGAGAAATACAAAGACAATTAAACTCAGCAGTCAAAGACAATATTTCTTATTGTTTCCAAAATGACAGCAAGATTCAATGAAATCCAATTCATAGCAATATACACGGCTGTATCTCCACTTCCTTATTTTTACATGCAGGGACAGTTCCCAATACAATAGCAAGAAAAGATTACATTTAAGGAAACAATTTCACTATAAGGAACGAATACACAGCCTGTTCCCAATTTCAAACAACACGAACAGTGAAAGAGATATCCATTTCAAACCACCATACAGTCAACAACCATACAATAATTCATTCCCAACTTGATTCGAACAAAAACAACTCAAAACCGAGCAACCAGAAGCAAATCTTCTTATCATTTTCCAAGAAAAGAAAGCAAGAACCAACAAAATCCAAGTCAAATCGACTCAACAGCAATCACGCAATCCAACCCAAGAGCAGGGTTGTTTTAATGAGACACTTAAACAAAGCAAGAGTTTTTAAAGAGAAGGGCTTAACATGCCTGTAATCTCTTTTCCAGAACTCGAAGAAAGATCCGTTTGCCGCGTTATTTTCTTCCACAGCGACAGCACAAACTTCCCAGAACTCCTTTCTTCTTCAGGCTTAACAACAGCCTCCAAATTTCCAAGAAAACGTCAAATGCTAAGAGCTGGTTCGACTGAACCAAGTCTGAAAAACCAAATGCAGAGCAACTTTGCCAAAACCAAATCGAAACAATGAAAAATCAAATTCCCTCATGCTGTTTCCAAGGCGAGCTGGTCGCGAGGACCGAAACAATCAATGCATTAAAGGCTCTTCCTTTTTCCTTACTTTCCACGCCACCGCCACTTGGGTTGGCAAACTCTAAATTTCAAAATTTCCATGCAAACTGAATTTGGCTCTATTTCTAAATAGATGCCTCTAATTCCTTACCCGCCTTAAAGCGGCGCGCGGCGTCCACGTAGGGACAGTTTATTAAATGCCAATGAATGCCCTTTTCATCCTTATCCCTTTCCTCCCAAGGGTCTGCGTACCCCTTAGATTAGGATTAGTTTAGGTTGCAAGTAGTATTCAACCTAGGTCCTAGTTTAACCTTAGGTTTTAGAACTTAGGTTTATTTTCCCTTTTTTTTTTTTGTAATTTAAAAATCCACTTAGGATAGTAGTGTAGGATGTATGTTAGGCCT
>CM031233.1:7025383-7050383 GCA_018340775.1 Taxus wallichiana var. yunnanensis
CAAACCTTTTCTAAGAGCTGCAACTTTATTTTTCCTCTCAAGTGTTGTAATGCAAGTGATTTTGATGATTAAAATAACAATACAGCCTCTGTGATTAGTTTTCATCCTTTGCCTGTGTTGTTTGGTTAATTTATGATCCTTCATTACAATTATCAGTTTGTGCATGAGGTTCTTTGTTGCATTTTTATGGACTGTGTCAATCTGCAGAAGTAAAAAATGCTCACCACTCCTTTGGTGCATCACCTATTAGCATTAGTTTTAGCTTTTTTGCATTCTCTATCTCTGTCTCCTTTGGAATTTAGGGTAGGGTTAGGAATATAGACCTCTGCAACTTGTAAGTGATAAATCTAACTAGAGGAATTGAGGAACCAGCCTCTAAACTGGAGATTCTTTTCTCATTTTGCAAGTCCCACACTTGGGGAAAGGATTCAATGTTGTGCAATCACACTGGATGCTAGTATGATCAAACTAGAAATCTGATCAACATCCAGAAGTCTTTGCTGATTTGCCACAACAGTTTTGGCACGCCCGATGGGACATAGAAGTCTTCATCTTCAATGCAACAAAATTGATGTGTATTTTTTTGCAAGTTTCTTGCTTTAAAAGAGCTATAAATTACACATCCTGGCGACTCCAAGGAAGAAGAATCGGTTGGTTTTAGCGGTGGCAGACTGAAAACTCATGAGAAGAATCACTACAAGGTCAAGAGTGGAGAAGAAGAGGTGTTATTTGAATATCTACAATTATCTCCAAGAATAAGGCAAAGTGGGAGGAGAATCCAAAGGTCTCCATCTCCACCAAATAGAACTCTCTCAACTCCTCCACCTAGTAGGCCTTTCATTCAATCAACAAGGGTTCTAAGGCCAATCAGAATGGCACAAAACAACCCCTTTGTCAATTTCACTGCAGAGCCCACTTGCTCTCAATGCACAAAATCCAATCCCAGTTGCAGCATTGAAGAACATTCCATACTTCACTAGAGAAAATCAGACCACTCCTGGTGATCATGTTAAGGATATTGCTAACATTTGTGCAATCCATGAGATCAATGAGATGCAAGTTGCTGTCAAACTGCTGGCATCTTCATTCAAAGGGAAAGCTTTGCAATGGTTCAGGAGTCTTGCCTCAGGTTCTATTCAAAATTGGAATCAGCTATGTATAGCCCTCCATGAGCAGTTTGGGGAAAAGGGAGACAACTTGTCCCTTTTGGAGAAGTTGACAACTATCAAAAGAGCTCCCAATGAGCAGCTGACTGATTTTAATTTCAGATTTCAAAGGACTTGGGAGAGAATTCCAGTGGCAGTCAGGCCAACAACAGAAGGTGCTTTTCTTTATTACCTTAAAGCTTTAAATTCTGATATTTCTATGTTAATTCAGTCCATGGGAGGCACAACTATCCCCATTGCTTATAGCATTGCCATTAGAGCTGAAAATTGTTTGATTCAAGCTAGCAAGCTAGCTCCTAGGCCTCCAATGCCATTATTTCCAAGTTTAGAGAGCCCAAGTACTAGCCAAGTGCCTAATTTAGCTTCTATTCCCACTCCTAGAAATTAGAATTCAAGTGAAGCTTCCACTTCATCTTCTAGTGCCTCAAATGAACTTCAAGAAGTCATGAAGCAATTGCAAAATCTAGGTAATGAGCTGGTTACACTCAAAAGGTAGCAAGCTCAAGGTTTTAGACCTTCTTTCCAGCCCCAAGCTCAGCCTAACAGGCAGCCATATCAACCCCAAAGACCACCCAATCCAGCTGCAAATCTAAATCAAGCAAGGCCTCCTACCAACAGACCATTTCAGCCCTATAATCCCAATGCTACATCTGCATCTAAAGCATTAGTGCTAGTACAAAACAATATGGCTCAAGAGTATGATTGGTGTTTCCCATGTAATGAACCTCATAACCAGTCCATGTGCTTCAACGGTGCCTTGAATCAAGCATTAATGGTGACAAAAATTGGTGTGGAGGGTGAAGGTAGTCAAATAAATGACTAGCAACAAGAAACATTCCAGCAACAATCAGCTCCAAATGATACCACACTTGTAAACTGGTAGGCAGAAGATTTTTGTGGCATGAACCAGATAGTTTCCCAAAGTGTTGCAGCCAACACAAGGTCAAAGAGGAGAAATTTGGGTGAAGAACAGCCATTGGCCCCAAGTAATTCATGACCTTCTGTCACTCCACAAACTATTGGCAAGCAAAATGCAATCCCAAGCACACAAGGATTGCCTAAAACAGCCCCTAGGCCAACCCAAATGCCAGTTGTTGCTGCCCATGTGCAAGGAATGAATGTGCAGGCCAAGGGACAGTAGAGGGATACTTCATCTCCATTCAGTATCATTGATCAGATGAAGAAGACAAATGTAAACATATCAATGTGAGAATCACTATCTATCCTAGGCCAAAGAGATTTGCTACAAGCTACCATGAAGAACTGGTCAACTTCAAATCAGCAAGTCCAAATGCAAGAGAAGGTGCTCACAAATGCTAGCCCAGCGTGAGGGGAATCATGGAGGACAGCAAGGTAAAATATTGAAGCCCCCTCCATTCTACGTTTCATTGATTATTGGAAATCAATTAGTACACAATTACATGATTGATTCCGGGGCAAGTAGTTCAGTAATGCCCAAGCAAATAGCTGATCAGTTGGGAATTCAGTATGAAACCATATCCAAAGGGGTGGTTTTTTTGGATGGGACAACAGTAACAACAGTCGGGGTGATTAAAAACTTGAGCCTTACTTTGCATGCCTATCCCAACGTGGTTGTTTTACAAGATGTCTCAGTAATAGACCTTCCACCACTCTTTTCCCTATGTTTGTTAAGGGATTTCACAGCTAAGATTAGAGGTTACTTGTCTGTTGATTGGTCACACATCTTTGTTAAGAACAATATATGGAACCAAAGCCACAATCAGGTCCGAACCTATTGTAAACTTTCACATTGAGCCTTACACACCAAGTCGATCAATACCAATTGTTCATCATTTGATCAAGAATATTATCTAAGCAATCGACACGATTATCCCAGATTTGAATCTTGATAAATGGGCAAGAAAGGTGCATGCTTTTGATCCTTATCAAGAAATAGAAGAATCTGAGTTAGGAGTCTATTGCATGCATGAAGAAAATCAGCCTATTCCTAGCATCACCAAGCCAGACCACAAGGATGACAATGAGGTATGGTAGTTGTTTTTTGATGGATCAAGGAGTAGACAAGGTGCAGGAGGGGGAGCCATGTTGGTTTCACCTCAAGGAGTTAAGTATTATTCAGCTTTTAGATTTCAGTTTGCATGCTCTAATAACACTGCTGAATATGAAGCCTTGGTGTAAGGACTGCATTGGGCAATCAAGAGAGGAATAAAGAACTTGCAAGTCTTTGGTGACAGTGAGTTGATTGTCAACCAAGTCAAGGGGCAGCATGCTGTCAAGAATGATCTACTCAAGTGCTACAAGAATAGGGTGTGGGACCTCATTGAAGATTTTGAGGGTTTTGGCATCAAATCCATTCCTAGGAAAGAGAACCAAGCCACTGACAGGCTTACAGCAGTTGGGGCAGCCTTTGACGTTGTGGAGAGCATTCAAAAAGATAAGGTACAGCCAAACATCCATGTGATTGTGAGGCCTTCAGTGCCAGATAACAATGTAAGTTGGCAAGTGTTTGAAAATGATCAGCAAATCATCCATTTCTTGCAAGAAGAGGCTGAATTCTCAGCCAAAAATCAGGAAAAGTTAGAGCAGCAGTATGGTGACCAAGTGGTGCAGCTGAGAACCAACAAACTACCAAAGGGACTTATTACTTTGGAGTCCATTTTCAATCCTAATGATCAGTTTAGGAAGGAGAAAGAAAACATCTAAGTGAAGGGAGAAGATTCAGTGTCCATCTCAGTAGAAAGAGGCAAATCACTCCAAATTGGTAAGATGACAACTGAGCAAGAAAGGTATGAGTTCATACAACTTTGTCAAGAATTCCCTGATGTGTTTGCTTGGAGCTATGAAGATATATGAAAGGTTTTAATCCCAAGTTAGCTCAACACACCATTGAATTGGATCCAAATACTAAGCCCATCGAGGCATAAACAAAGGCGATCAACCCCCACATGGAGTTGTTGTTGCAAATCAGTGAAAGACCCGGATGTTGATCGATTTCTAGTTTGATCATAATAAGCATCCAGTGTGATTACACAACATTGAATCCTCTTCCCAAGTGTGGGACTTGCAAAATGGAAGAGGAATCTCCAGATTAGAGGTTGGTTCCTCAACTCCTCTGATCAGCTATTTTACTTGCACAATTGCAGAGGTTTAAACTCCTAAATCTACTCTAAATTCCAAAGGGACAAGGATAGAAAATGTAAAAAGAAAGAACTAATGCTAATAGGTGATGCACCAAAGGAGTTGTAGACACCTGATGCTACATGAAATACACAATCCACAAGGAAACACAGCACAAAACATGCACAAATGCTCAAAATGTAATGAAAGATCAAGAAAGCAATGATAGATATATGAAAGGATTGAGGGATTTTAATCACATAACATATATCAACATCTCAGATCCAATACAATACATTACAGTGATCCAGAGGAAAGAAAAGGTGCTGCATTACATGGAAAGGTAAAAATTTTCACAAATTCTGCCAAGGAGGAAGAAAAAGGAAGTTGCAGAGCTGAAAAAGTGTCTCTCCTTTTTGCAAAATGAACTCATTCTGGCTTTTACAGTGCAAACCATGACCCCAGGAGAGAGAAACATGGGAAAAAGTGCAAGGGGTTCAACCATTGACCAAAATGCCATCAAAATAGCATGGGCACCCTGACAGACCCATTCCCTGACATTTTTAACCATGCTGGGAGAGAATGCGAGCCATTCTTCATTAAAAACGGTGGTTGAAACGTCATTTCTGTCCATGACCACGTGCCAGAGGTGTTTCTTGATTTTCTCTCTCCAAACTCCACCAAAATGAAAAAATGACCCTAGAATCTTGTAGATAATTTCACCATCTTTCCATTGATATAAAGAACGTGAAAAACCGAGCTCTGGATCGAAAGATATGGCGATTTGAAGTTTTAGGTCAAAACAGGACCAAATTGGGTCGGTGGGAATTTTTTTGAATTTTTTACCTTTTTGGTCATTTGGAAAATTTTCCAAAATTTTCCCATACACCACCACTCTAGGTGCCATGTGGCGGCATCTCATTGGCCACGGGCATTTCGGAAGAATTTTTTCCAAAAACTCGCACCTGAGCCATAACTTCAAAAATACATGGAGTTAGGAGGAAAACTTTACCTTTCTGGAAAGTTGAGAAAGAGCTCTATCCAATGGTGCCATTTCCAGAAGGTTTTGAGTGCCTGAAAAGAAAAATTTTGTGACTGAGGCACAAGAGAGGGAAGAATGGGAGGAGTTAGCCACAAAATGAGCAGGGGGCACATTTTGGATAACATTTTGGTGACTCAGAGGGGTCATCTACCTGTTGGATGAAGTTACCAGTTACCTGAAGCATCCATTGGGCATGGAGTCATGAGTTATAGCCTGCAAACTGATCTGAACTTTGAAAACCTCCTCTCTGAGCCACTTGGAAACCCACTAAAATGGACTGCACAAGAGCAAAACCAGCACCACAAAAACTATGTACAAAACTAAAGGTCATACATGCTCCAAAATGGAACATGCAGAGTGTGCACAAGCACTTCTTTTACTAAAATCAAAACTACCTATCCTACTCTAACTGGAAGCAAAAATGAGCTAAACAAACCCCGTGAATCGGTTGTGCAAAATAGCTTCCTTTATTCAAAATTGGCAACCATGCAACTAATTTGGCATTGAACATGGCGGATTGGATGAATGGAAAATCAACATGAAGCGGGTCTTCCACCCAAATCATCAAGGTATCGGCTAAAGGAAAATTCAATACCTATTTTAGTTTTTACGCATTTGGATTGGAGAGGTATGCAAGCTGATCCTTGGTTCCTCAGTAGCTCATCCTCATGCTTAGAAGCAAGCATGACTAGTTGTGACTTCTCCTTTGGCTCCAATAAAGCCAAATACCTGATTGGGCAAGGTATGGTCCTTTGAGTATGCCCATTACCCTGATTTTCAACTCCAAGAATGGAGTTCTCTTGTAGACCCTCATGAATGGATGATGTGGAAGCAATGGTAGAACCTTTCTGCCCTTTCTCTTCTTCCAATGAAGAACATGAAAGATTAAAATCTTCCAATCTTAGTTCCAAAGAGCTGCTATAAGATGCAGGCTACTACAAATGAATGCTCTCCTTCATGACAACAGGCTCAAGTATTTGGGACGTGGAAGATGAAAGAGAGAATGGTGGAAACTCAACCGGTTCTTCTTCATCAAAACAGTCCTCCAAATCTGACAGATACACTACCTCATTGTTGTCCTGATGCAAATGCTCAACTTCCTCCATAGTGTCCTCTTGATCTGTAACTTGATCATCATGGTTTCTTTCATCCTCCAACATTGAGTTTGAGAGATCAAACTCTTCTTTAGCACTAGAACATGAGAGGGATGAAGTAGAAAGAAGAACTGAAGGTTCTCGGCATCCGCCTTGTGTTCAAAGCCCTTGGATCTGCACTTTTCTTCTTCACAGCTAGAATGTGCTCCTCTTCTTTTGCATTTGGAGTGGCTTCTCCCTCCTCTACTACTTGAAGGCAATCTTGCTCTTGATAGAACTCTTCTTCTAGCATGAAGTTTGTCAAGTCAAACTCTTCAATCTGCTGCTCTAGAGGACAAGTTGGGACTGCAAGATCTTCTTCTGAGCTTTCTTCCTCCATGGCTGATTGTGTAACTTGAATTGAATCGGCATTCCCTTCAAATAGAGTGCCAACATGGACACTACTTTCTGAGCAAACTAACTGCTGGTCTGCTTCTTCTTTTTGCTCTTCTTCTGCTGTCACAAAATCAGTCCTAACCACTACTTGTTCTCCAACTCCAACCTCTTCTGAAGGCTTAACCATCAAGGGGATCTTTTTCATCCCAAATTTAAGAGCCCAACTCTTCAGACTTTGAATTTCTTCATCTTTGTTTGGCTTCTCTTTTTGCTGCTGTTTTCCTTGATTGGCATTCTGATTTTTATCCTCCCAACATGGATTTGGGAATGCAAGAGGAGAAGTGGATTGTAACTCAATTGATTTTGCAATTTTTTGTGGTGGTGGAGGAGGTAGGAACTCTTGTTTCTTTGGAGGGAATGGTTGTTTGGAAGGGAAAAGGATAGAAGAATTGAGATGGGGTGGAAGACTAGGGAATGGAGAAATGGATTCAACTCCTGGGGCAGCATTGACTGGATTTAGAATTTGAAATTCCAAATGAGATGATGTTGCTTGAGTAATGGGAAGAGAAAAACTAGATGATGGTGTAGAACTTACCCATTGACAAGGTTGTTCAACACCAAGTGTATAGGCCTCTATTTCTGCTGTCCATTGTGCAAGTTGGGGCAACATCTTCATCATAAAGTCCAGCTTCTCCTGAGGGCTGAAGTGTCTTGGAAAAGGGCCTCCCCATGGACAAGGAGTCCTGCAACTAATTCTGAAAGCCTTCATTTGAGCTGCTGCTCTTGATTGCACCATCTTTGCCTCCATCTTTTGGATTTTTTCCACAAAATCTGCATCTTCCATTTGATTGTCTTCATTGCATGCATACCCTTGTTCTTGATGTGCTTCACAACCAAACTGACTTTGGCACTGCTGCTCATATGGGTAGATATGCTGATTTTGAATTTGATCAAAATGCTGATTTGGAGGATTTGTAAAACATGTTGGAGGTGTGATATATTGTTGTTGTAAATGTGAATTCCATGATGGAAATGAAGTCATGATTGCACAACTTCATGGAATGGAAAAGAATGAAAATGATGGAAATGAATGGAAAACAGGTTTGTATCTTAGAGAATGAGTTGTTTACCAAATGGAGTCTCCAGATGTGCTTTTGAAAGTGCCTCCAAAGGTGAATCTTTAACAGAACACACCAACTGTCAAAGATAAAGTGGAAGACCTCTAAGGTCCCACCGGCATGCCAAAAGCTGTTGTTACAAATCAGCAAAGCACCCCTCGGATGTTGATCGATTTCTAGTTTGATCATACTAAGCATCCAAAGTGTGATTGCACAACATTGAATCCTCTTCCCAAGTGTGGGACTTGCAAAATGGAAGAGGAATCTCAGATTAGAGGCTGGTTCCTCAACTCCTCTGATCAGCTATTTTACTTGCACAATTGCAGAGGTTTAAACTCCTAAATCTACTCTAAATTCCAAAGGGACAAGGATAGAAAATGCAAAAAGAAAGAACTAATGCTAATAGGTGATGCACCAAAGGAGTTGTAGACACCTGATGCTGCATGAAATACACAATCCACAAGGAAACACAACACAAAACATGCACAAATGCTCAAAATGTAATGAAAGATCAAGAAAGCAATGATAGATATATGAAAGGATTGAGGGATTTTAATCACAGAACATATATCAACATCTCAGATCCAATACAGTACATTACAGTGATCCAGAGGCAAGAAAAGGTGTTGCATTACATGGAAAGGTAAATTTTTTCACAAATTTTGCCAAGGAGGAAGAAAAAGGAAGTTGCAGAGCTGAAAAAGTGTCTCTCCTTTTGCAAAATGAACTCATTCTGGCTTTTACAGTGCAAACCATGACCCCAAGAGAGAGAAACATGGGAAAAAGTGTAAGGGGTTCAACCATTGACCAAAATTCCATCAAAACAACATGGGCACCCTGATGAGACCCATTCCCTGACATTTTTAACCATGCTAGGAGAGAATGCGAGCCATTCTTCATTAAAACGGTGGTTGAAACGTCATTTCTGTCCATGACCACGTGCCAGAGGCGTTTCTTGATTTTCTCTCTCCAAACTCCACCAAAATGCAAAAATGACCCTGGAATCTTGTAGAGAATTTTACCAGCTTTCCATTGATATAAAAATGTGAAAAATCAAGCTTTGGATCGAAAGATATGGTGATTTGAAGTTTTAGGTCAAAACAGGACCAAATCAGGTCGGTGGGAAATTTTTTTGAATTTTTACCTTTTTGGTCATTTGGAAAATTTTCCAAAATTTCCCCACACTCCACCACTCTAGGTGCCACGTGGCGGCATCTCATTGGCCGCGGGCCTTCAGGGGAAATTTTTTTCCAAAAACTCCTTGAGCCATAACTTCAAAAATACATGGAGCTAGGAGGAAAACTTTACCTTCTGGAAAGCGAGAAAGAGCTCTATCTAATGGTGCCATTTCTAGAAGGTTTTGAGTGCCTAAAAAATCAAAATTTTGTGACCGAGGCACAAGAGAGGGAAGAATGGGAGGAGTTAGCCATAAAATGAGTAGGGGGCACATTTTGGATAACAGGAGCCTCTCATGAGAAAAGAATTGAATAAGTTGATAGAATCAAGAATCATATTCCCTATCAAGCATTCTAGTTGGATTGCCAACTTGGTTGATGAAAAGAAGAGTGGGGAAATCAGATTGTGTTTGACTTGTTAAATTTGAATAGAGCATCTTTTAAGGATCATTATCTACTTCCTTGCATGGAGCAGATTTTACAAGTTATTCTTTGGCTCGAGAGGTTTTCACTACTTGATGGCTATTCAGGGTATAATCAGATTATGGTGAAGGAAGAAGATCAGTTCAAGACAACCTTTACAACTAAATGGGGAACTTATGCATACAAGAAAATGCCATTTGGGCTGTCCAACGCTGGAGCTACCTTCCAAAGAGAAATGGACATGGCATTCAAAGGTTTGATTAACAACATTGTACTGATATATCTTGATGATATCACTATTTTTTCAAAAAATACAGCAGACCACCTCTTTCATTTGAGATAAGTGTTCCAAACGTGTAGAAGATTTGGAGTCTCCTTGAATCCTAAAAAGTGTGTTTTTCTAGCCCATGAAGGAAAGCTCCTTGGCCACATTGTCTCCAAAGAAGGATTAGCAATTGATCCGAAATAGTCAAAGCCATAAGGGCACTACCATTGCTAAGCCACAAGAAGGCCCTTCAAAGTTTCTTGGGAAGAATAAATTTTGTTCGAGGTTTGTCCCAAATTTTACCCTTGTCAAACCTATCACCAAGATGCTAAAGAAAAGCATGGCTTTCAAATGGACAATGAATGAAAGGAAAGTTTTGAAGCAATCAAAGAAGTTATCTCTCAAGCCCCAACTCTCATCAAACCGGATTTCTCCAAGGATTTCATTCTCTATGCGTTTGGAGGTGATGATACTATTTCGCAATTTTGGTACAAGAGAATAAAGATAATTATGAGCAACCAATTACTTTCTTCAGCCAAAGCCTGGAGGACTATGAGGTGAGATATTATTTCATTAAGAAGCATGTTCTTGCAAGAATCAAGAGCTTGAAGAAATTCAAGCATCTATTTTCAAATAATAAGGTCCCTGTTGTTGAAAATCAGCAAAAACCTGACTCTGGAAGTTGATCAGATTTCTAGTTTGATCACCCTATGCATCCAAAGTGTGATTGCACAACATTGAATCATCTTCCCAAGTGTGGGACTTGCAAAATGGAAGAGGAATCTCTAGATTAGAGGCTGGTTCCTCAACTCCTCCGACTAGCTAATTCACTTGTACAATTACGAGAGGTTTAAACTCCTAAATCTACTCTAAATTCCAAGGAGACAGAGATAGAAAATTCAAAAAGAAAGAACTAATGCTAATGCTAATAGGTGATGCACCAAAGGAGTGGTGAGCATTTTTACTTCTACAAATTGACACGATTCATAAAATGCAACAAAAACAACATGCACAAAGCTGATAGCTGTAATGAAGTGTTAGAAATTAAGCAAACAACACCCGTGAGAGGATAAAAACTAATCACGGGGCATCATGGCTCTTTGTATTGTTATTTTAACATCAAAATCACTTGCATTCAAACACTGAAAGGAAAAATACATTTGCAATTTCTAGAAAAGGCTGTTATTCCACTAAATCACTTCTAAGGTGAAAAAGGGAGCTTTCCATACACAAAAATGTTCAACCCTTTGAAAATGAGCCAAATCTGGCTTTTACAGTGCAAGGGACGAGCCCAGGAGAGAGAAACGTGGGAAAATGTGCAAGGGGTTCAACCATTGACCAAAATTCCATCAAAATAGCATGGGTGACCTGAAAGACCCATTCCCTGAAATTTTTAACCATGTTGGGAGAGAATGCGAGCCATTCTTCATTAAAATCGGTGGTTGAAACGTCATTTTTGTTCATGACCACGTGCCAGAAGAGTTTTTGATTTTCTCTATCTAAACTCCACCAAAATGCAAAATTTACCTCAAAATCTTGTAGATAATTTCACCACTTTCCATTAATATAAATAATGTGAAAAATTGAGCTCTGGATCGAAAGATATGACCATTTGAAGTTTTAAGGCAAAACATGGCCAAATCGGGTTGGCGGGCAAAAATTTGAATTTTTGCACCTTTTTGGTCATTTGGAAAATTTTCTAAAATTTCCCCGCTCTCCACCACTCGTAGGTGCCATGTGGCGGCATCTCATCATGGCCGCGGGCCTTTCAGGGAAAAATTTCCCACAAAAACTCCGCCGAGCCATAACTTGAAAAATACATGGAGTTAGGAGGAAAACTTTACCTTTCTAGAAAGCTGAGAAAGAGCTCTATCCAATGGTGCCACTTCCAGAAGGTTTTGAGTGCACGAAAAGTAAAAATTTTGTGACTGAGGCACAAGAGAGGGAAGAATGGGAGGAGTTAGCCATAAAATGAGTAGGGGGCACATTTTGGATAACAATTTTGGTGACTCAGAGGGGTCATCTGCCTGCTGGATGAAGTTACCAGTTGCCTGAAGCATCCATTGGGCATGGAGTCATGATTTGTAGCCTACAAACTGATCTGAACTTTGAAAACCTCCTCTCTGAGCCACTTGGAAACCCATTGAAATGGACTGTGCAAGAGCAAAACCAGCACCACAAAAACTATGTACAAAACTAAAGGTCATACATGCTCCAAAATGGAACATGCGAGTGTGCACAAGCGCTTATTTTATGAAAGAAAAACTACCTATCCTACTCTAATGGAAGCAAAAGTGGGCTAAAGAAACCCTGCAATTGGTTGGGAGAAATAGCTTCCCTTTCTCAAAATTTGTAACCATGCAACTAATTTGGCACTGAACATGGCTGATTGGATGAGTGGAAAATCAACAAGAAGCTGGTCTTCTACCCAAATCATCAAGGTGTCAACTGAAAACAAATCCAATACCTCTTTTAGTTACTCTGCATTTGGATTGAAGAGGTATGACAGCTGATCCTTGGTACTTTCTAGCTCACCCTCATGCTTAGAAGCAAGCATGATTGGTTGTGATTTCTCCTTTACTCCAATGAAGTCAAATACCTTATTGGGCAAGGTATGATCCGTTTGATATGCCCATAGCTCTGATTTTCAACTCCAAAAATGGATTCTTCTTGTAGACCTTCTTGGGTGGGTGATGTGGAAGCAATGGTAGGACTTTTCTGCCCTTTCTCTTCCTTCATGGCAACATGGAACTCTTCTATAGTGTGCAACTCCTCGTTATTGATTGCAACATCCAATGAAGTTGCTTTTGCATTGTTGTTACCTGCTGCAATACATTGTTGGCTTTGGAGCTCCTCCATTGTAGCTTTTGGAAGATCAAATTCTTCTAGCTTTGATTCAAGAGGCATGTTGCAAACTGTAGGCTGTTGTCCTTGAACTCTTTTGTCCATGGCAGCAAGTTCTTGTTGTTGGAGAATGAATGGTGAAGAAGGAAACATGGTAATTTCAGCTAGCTCTTCATCTAAACATTCTTCTAAGTCTGATGGCAAATCAAACTCTTGAATGTCTTGCTGCAGCAAAGTCTCTCCCTCTTGTATGGTGGCCTCCAAATCTGCATTTTCTTCACCCTGTATAACTTCATTTTCAAACATGAAACTTGTCAATCCAAACTCATCCCAAAAATCAGATTGTTGGAGAGATGAAGTGGGAGAGAAGCATGAAATTTCTTGTGCCTTTTGCTCACAATTTGGACATGTTTTGTTTACTTCCATAATGGCTTCATCAATCAAATCAGCCCCTTCAAATGAAAGCAAAAATGTATCAATAATGCTTCCTTCTTCTACTGTTGTAAAAACTGACTTGACCTCATCCATTTGCTCCTCAAAGATGGGGTTTTGAGATGGTTTTCCTTCCTTCTCGATGGCTGATTTTGCAGTGCAAACTGGATCAACATTTTCTTTGGGCAAAGTGCCAACATGGACACCCAACTCATCACCAACAAACTGTTGTTTTTCTCGCTTCACTGCTGTTATAAAATCAGCCTTGTTTTCCACTTGTTCTCCAACTTCAACATCCTCTATTGGTTTCACCATCAAGGGGATTTTTGTAATCCCGAATTTAAGAGCCCAACTCTTCAGACTTTGAATTTCTTCATCCTTGTTTGGATCTTCTTTTTGCTGTTGTTTTCCTTGATTGGCATTCTGATTTTTATCTCCCAACATGGGTTTGGGAATGCAATAGGAGAAGTGGACTGTAACTCAATTGATTTTGCAATTTTTTGTGGTGGTGGAGGAGGTAGGAACTCTTGTTTCTTTAGAGGGAATGGTTGTTTGGAAGGGAAAAGGACAGAAGAATTGAGATGGGGTGGAAGACTAGGGAATGGAGAAATGGATTCAACACTTGGGACAGAAGATGGAGAGTTTAAAACTTGACACTGTTGAGATAAAACAGATTAGGAAAGAGGAGAGAA
Source organism: Taxus wallichiana var. yunnanensis (assembly GCA_018340775.1). NCBI lineage: Eukaryota > Viridiplantae > Streptophyta > Pinopsida > Cupressales > Taxaceae > Taxus > Taxus wallichiana. The sequence continues at coordinate 7,039,109 of CM031233.1, forward strand.
AAGGCATGAGATGGTGTGCTTACCTGTTGACAAGGTTGTTGAATACTCCTCTCATACACCTTTATTCCTTCATTCCACTTTGCAAGCAATGGTAGTGTTGTAATCATGAATTCTAGCTTCTCTTGAGGGTTGTAATGCCTTGGAAAAGGTCCCACCCATGGACAAGGTGCTCTACAACCGATTCTAAATGCTTTCATTTGTGCTTGAGCCCTGGATTGCACCATGTTTACCTCCATCTTTTGGATTTGTTCCAGCAGATCTACATTTTCTTCTTGATCGCCCTCTCAACCAGCATACCCTTGTGCTTGACATGCTTCATATCCAAACCGACTTTTGCACCTTTGCTGCTCATATGGGTAGACATGTTGATTTTGAATTTGATCAAAATGCTGATTTGGAGGATTTGTATAACATGTTGGAGGTGTGATATCTGCTGTTGTAAATGTGAATTCCATGATGGAAATGAAGTCATAATTGCAAAACTTCATGGAATGGAAAAGAATGAAAATGATGGAAAGAAGAATGGATGGAAATGAATGGAAAATAAGTATGCAACTTAGAGAATGAGTTGTTTACTAGATGGAGTCGCCAGATGTGCTTTTGAAAGTGCCTCTAAAAGGATGAATCTTTAACAGAACACACTAGCCTATCAAAGATAAAGTAGAATACCTCTAAGGTCCCACCGGGTGTGCCAAAACTGTTGTTGCAAATCAACATCACCCCCTGGATGTTGATCAGATTTCTAGTTTGATCACCCTATGCATCCAGTGTGATTGCACAACATTGAATCCTCTTCCCAAGTGTGGGACTTGTAAAATGGAAGAGGAATCTCCATATTAGAGGCTAGTTCCTCAACTCCTCCGATCAGCTAATTCACTTGCACAATTGCGAGAGGTTTAAACTCCTAAATCTACTCTAAATTCCAAGGAGACAGAGATAGAAAATGCAAAAAGAAAGAATTAATGCTTTTGCTAATAGGTGATGCACCAAAGGAGTGGTGAGCATTTTTACTTCTACAAATTGACACAATTTATAAAATGCAACAAAACAACATGCACAAGTGATAATAGCATTGTAATGAAGTGTTAGAAATTAGGCAAACAACACCAGTGAAAGGATAAAAACTAATCACATGGCTGTATTGTTATTTTAACATCAAAATCACTTGCATTCAAACACCTGAAAGGCAAAAATATAGTTGCAATTTCTAGAAAAGGTCTCATTTATTCCACTAAATCACTTCCAAGGTGAAAAAGGGGGCTTTCCATACACAAAAATGTTCAACCCTTTGAAAATGAGCCAAATCGGCTTTTACGGTCAAAGGGACGAGCCCAGAGAGAGAAACGTGGGAAAACGTGCAAGGGTTAAACCATTGACCAAAATTCCATCAAAATAGCATGGGTGACCTGACAGACCCATTCCCTAACATTTTTAACCATGATGGGAGAGAATGCGAGCCATTCTTCATTAAAATCGAGTGGTTGAAACGTCATTTCTGTTCATGACCACATGCCAGAAGCATTTTTGATTTTCTCTCTCCAAACTCCACCAAAATGTAAAATTGACCCTAGAATCTTGTAGATAATTTCACCATCTTTCCATTGATATAAATAACGTGAAAAACTAAGCTCTGGATCGAAAGATATGGCCATTTGAAGTTTTAGGGCAAAACAGGGCCAAATCGGGTTGGTGGGCAAAAATTCGAATTTTTGCACCTTTTTGGTCATTTGGAAAATTTTCCAAAATTTCCCCATGCTCCACCATTGTAGGTTCCATGTGGTGGCATCTCATCGCCGCGGGCCTTTTAGGGGAAAATTTCCCACAAAAACTCCGCCGAGCCATAACTTGAAAAATACATGGAGTTAGGAGGAAAACTTTACCTTTCTGGAAAGTTGAGAAAGAGCTCTATCCAATGGTGCCACTTCCAGAAGGTTTTGATTGTTCGAAAGCAAAAATTTTATGACTAAGGCATAAGAGAGGGAAGAATGGAAGAAGTTAGCCACAATATGAGCAGGGGGCACATTTTGGATAACAGGTCCAATTGCTGGTTTCTCATGTGGGGTTTAAGACTTCCTCCTCAACAAAGACTTGAATGAAAAAGGGCAGAGTTGGATTACTCGTGTCATGGAGTATGACATTGAGATCAAAGTCACCAAGTTCGTAAAAGGAAAAGGATTGTGTGAGAAGTTGCTCTTGAGCAAACAAGAGGAATCATGCAACGAGAAGGAGGCTGTTTTGGCGTTGCAAGACAACCATGAGCAAGGTAGCACTCAAGAGGAGAATGATGGTGTCCCCACTCCTTGCTGGACCCAAGGTATAATGCACTTCCTAAAGCACGGAGTCTATGTCCTCTAGAGGTGAACAAGACCCAAAGAAGACACTTTAGGTTGCAAGCTGTCCCATATGCCCTTGTTGATGGTGTTTTATTCAAAAGAGATGTGAATGGAGTACTGTTGAGATGCATTGGTACAAATTAGATTCATAAGGTACTAGAAGAGTTCCATGGTGGACCAGCTGGTGGCCATTTTGCACCAAGAGTGACAACTCTAAAGATCATGAGGGCTGGTTATTATTGGCCCAATATTTTCAATGATTGTTATGCATGGATCAAGAGGTGCAAGAATTGTGCATTTTTCACAGGTAAAGAGAGGCTAGCTACCCTCCCATTGCATCCAATTTCAGTTGACCAGCCATTCATGCAATGGGGTTTAGACTTCATTGGAGTTATTAATCCCAATTCGAGCCAAGGGCACAAGTGGATTTTAACAGCCACAGATTACTTCACCAAATGGACTGAAGCAGTAGCACTCAAGGAAGCAAATGAATCTAGCATCCTAGACTTCTATGAGGGAATAGTAACTAGATTTGGCATACCAGCTACAATAATATCAGATAATGCATTGGCATTCATTGGGTCCAAGGTGACTGAATGGGCTGTCAAGAATGGGATCTACCTAAGTACTTCATCAAACTATTACCCCCAGGGTAATGGCCAAGCTGAATCTACAAACAAGAACTTGTTGAGGATCATTAAGAGGACTCTTGATGAAAATCAGAGGTCTTGGCATACTAAATTGAAATCAGCTTTATGGGTTGATAGGATAACTTCAAAAAGATCTACAGGTAACTCTCCATTCAAGCTTGTTTATGGAAGAGAGGTAATTTTCCCATATCACTTGAGTTGCCAACATTGGAACTCATGAAACATTGGAGTTGTTGGAGTTTGAGCCCATGGAAGTCAGATATGCAGAATTGATGGAGCTCAAGAAATCAGAAATCAGGCATCCCAAGCAATGGAGAAGGATCAAGCTTTGATAAAGAAGATCTTTGATAGAAAGGCCAAGAACAGATCCTTCCAAGTTGGAGATCTAGTGTTAAAATGGGATGCGAGATAGAACAAAACCGGGAAGGCATTCAAAATTTGATGCCATTTGGAGTGGTCCATACATGATCACAAAGTGTAAGGACAGCAATGCTTTCAGTTGTCTTCATTGGATGACAAAGAAATATAGATTCCGATCAATGGAATCCATCCAAGCATTGCTACTAAAGGAAATGCTTCACTCTGTACATATTATTTTAGGTTTTTCATTCCTCCAAGTGCTTATGCACATTTTTTTTTGTAGATTAGTTTTTCTTTCCCTAAGTGCTTTGGCACAAGCTTGTTGTTCCTGGAGATGTGTTTACAGGCCTTGCTCCATCAGGTGATATTCCATCTTCCTCCTTGCAGTGTTCTAGTTAGTTGGGGTATCAAACAGAGAATTCAATGACTCCATACCCAATGGATTTCTTCAGGCAACTGGTAACTTCATCCAGCAGGCAAATGACCCCTCTGAGTCGCCAAAATTGTTATCCAAAATGTGCCCCTGCTCATTTTTTGTGGCTAACTCCTCTCATTTTTTTCCTCTCTTGTGCCTCAGTCATAATATTTTGCTTTTCAGGCACTCAAAACCTTCTAGAAATGACACCATTGGATAGAGCTCTTTCTCATCTTTCCAGAAAGGTAAAGTTTTCCTCCTAACTCCATGTATTTTTGAAGTTATGGCTCGGCGGAGTTTTTTTGGAAAAATTTTCCCCTGAAAGGCCCGTGGCCAATGAGATGCCACCATGTGGCACCTAGAGTGGTGGAGCGTGGGGAAATTTTAGAAAATTTTCCAAATGACCAAAAAGGTGCAAAAATTCAAATTTTTGCCCTTAACCCTGATTTGGCCTCTGTTTTGCCCTAAAACTTCAAATGGCCATATCTTTCAATCTAGAGCTCGGTTTTCATGTTCTTTATATCAATGGAAAGTTGGTGAAATTCTCTACAAGATTATAGGGTAAATTTTTCATTTTTATAGAGTTTAGAGAGATAAAATTGAAAAATATCTTTGGCACGTGGTGATGAGCAGAAATGACGTTTCAACCACCGTTTTTAATGAAGAATGGCTCGCATTCTCTCCCAGCATGGTTAAAAATGTCAGGGAATGGGTCTGTAAGGATGCCCATGCTATTTTGAATGCATTTTGGTCAATGATTGAACCTCTCCCATGTTTTCCCACATTTCTCTCTCCTGGGCTCATCCCTTGCACTGTAAAAGCCAAATTTGGCTCATTTTCAAAGGTTGAACATTTTTTGTGTATTGCAGGTCCCCTTTCTCACCTTGGAAGTGATTTTGGTGGAATATCAAACCTTTTCTAAGAGCTGCAACTTTATTTTTCCTCTCAGGTGTTGTAATGCAAGTGATTTTGATGATTAAAATAACAATACAGCCTCTGTGATTAGTTTTCATCCTCTTCCTATGTTGTTTGGTTAATTTATGATCCTTCATTACAATTATCAATTTATGCATGAGGTTCTTTGTTGCATTTTTATGGACTGTGTCAATCTGCAGAAGTAAAAAATGCTCACCACTCCTTTGGTGCATCACCTATTAGCATTAGTTTTAGCTTTTTTGCATTCTCTATCTCTGTCTCCTTTGGAATTTAGGGTAGGGTTAGGAATATAGACCTCTGCAACTTGTAAGTGATAAATATGACTAGAGGAATTGAGGAACCAGCCTCTAAACTAGAGATTCTTTTCTCATTTTGCAAGTCCCACACTTGGGGAAAGGATTCAATGTTGTGCAATCACACCTTTGGATGCTAGTATGTGTTATCCAAAATGTGCCCCTGCTCATTTTGGATGGCTAACTCCTTGTGTTCTTGCCTCTCTTGTGCCTCAGTCTCCATTTTTTGATTTTTAGGCACTCAAATCTTTACGGAAAAGGCACCATTGGATAGAGCTCTCTCTCGGCTTTCCGAGAAAGGTAAAGTTTTCCTCCTAACTCCTCATATTTTTCAAGTTATGGCTCGATTGTGAGTTTTTGTGGAAAATTTCCCCTGGAAGTCCATGACAAATAGGAAGCTGCCATGTGTCCCAGGAGGTGGCAGAGCACGGGGATTTTGAAAAATTTTTTTCCAAATGCAAAAAAAGAGGTAAAATTCGAATTTTTTTCCCGCTGATCCGTTTTGGGCTTTTTTTCCCTAAATCTTCAAACGGCCATAACTTTCGATCCAGAGCTCATATTTTTGTGTTCTTTGTATTAATGGAAAGTTGGTAAAATTCTCTACATGATTCCATGGTCAATTTTAAATTTTGGTTCAATTTTTGAGGAGAAAATCAAAAATTATTCTAGTATGCGCCCATGGATAGAAGCGACGTTTCAACAACCAATTTTAATCCAAAATGGGTTGGATTCTTCTCAAAGATGGTCAAAAATGTTAGGGGATGGGTTTGTCAGGTCACCCATGTTGATTTTAATTCATTTTGGTCAATGAGGAATGGCTCCCATGTTTTTCACATTTTCTCTCTCTGGGTTCGACCCATGCCTTTGTAAAAGCGATTTGGGTCATTTTTCAAAGGGAACACTTTTTTTGCATGAGAAGCTTCTGTTTTCACTTTCAACAAGTGATTTTGGCAAGTATCGAGACCTTCCAGGGGATTGTAACGGTTTTTTTGCCTCTTTGGTGTTGGAATACAAGGATTTTGATGTTGAAAATCACAATGCTGGAGCTCTGTGAATGCTTTCGAGTCCTTTGTATGTGTTGTTTGCTTCATTTCAAACCTTTGTTTACAGCTTATCAACCTATGCATGATGTTTTATGTTGCAATTTCTAATTTGTGTCAATTTACATGAGCAAGAAGTTCTCACCACTCCTTTGGTGTATCACCCTTATCAGTTTAGTTTTAATTTTTACATTTCTTATCCTTGTCTCCTTGTAAATTAGGATAAATTAGGATCTTAACCTCTGCAGTTGTGCAAATAATAGATCTAATCGAGAGGATTTTGAGGAACCAACCTCTAATCTAGAGATTCCTCTCTCATCTTGCAAGTCCCACACTTGGAGAGAGGTTTCAATGTTGTGCAATCACCTTTGGATGCCCTAAACATCAACTTAGAACCTTGATTTGCATCTAGGGTCTTTGCTGATTTGTAACAACAGTTTTGGCTTTGCACCGGTGGGACCTTAGAGTCTCATTTTTATTGCAGCAAAGTTGATGTGCATCTGCTGTAATTTTCTTGCTTCAAAAGAGCTATAAATTGCACATGGCGACTCAAGGGAAGAATCAACTAGTTTTAGCGGTGTAGACTGAAAACTCATGAGAAGAATCACTACAAGGTCAAGAGCTAGAGAAGAAGAGGTGTTGTTTGAATATCTACAGTTATCTCCAAGAGTAAGGCAAAGTGGGAGGAGAATCCAAAGGTCTCCATCTCCACCAAACAGAACTCTCTCAACTCCTCCACCTGGTAGGCCTTTCATTCAATCAACAAGGGTTCTAAGGCCAATTAGAATGGCACAAAACAACCCCTATGTCAATTTCACTGGCAGCAGCCCACTTGCTCTCAATGCACAACATCCAATTCCAATTGCAGCCTTGAAGAACATTCCATACTTCACTGGAGAGAATCAGACTACTCCAGGTGATCATGTTAAAGACATTGCCAACCTTTGTGCAATTCATGAAATCAATGAGATGCAAGTGGCTGTCAAATTGCTGGCATCTTCATTCAAGGGGAAAGCATTGCAATGGTTTAGAAGTCTTGCCTCAGGTTCTATTCAAGTGGAACTAGCTATGTATAGCACTTCATGAGCAATTTGGAGAGAAGGGAGACAACTTGTCTCTTTTGGAGCAGCTGACAACCATCAAGAGAGCTCCCAATGAGCAGCTGACTGATTTCAACTTCAGATTTCAAAGGACTTGGGAGAGAATTCCAGTGGCAGTCAGGCCAACAAGCCAGAAGGTGCTTTTCTCTACTACCTCAAAGCTCTAAATGTTGATATTTCTATGTTGATTCAGTCCATGGGAGGCATAACTATCCCTATGGCTTATAGCATTACCATTAGGGCTGAAAATTGTTTGATCAAGTGGCAAACTAGCCCCTAGACCTCCCATGCCATTGTTTCCAAGTTTAGAGAGCCCAAACACTAATCAAGCACCTAATTTGGCTCCTTCTCCCACTCCTAGAAATCGAGTTCAAATGAAGCTTCTACTTCATCTCCAAGTGCCCCAAATGAGCTTGAGAAGTCATGAAGCAATTGCAAAACCTAGGCAATGAGCTAGTTACTCTCAAGAGGCAACAAGCCCAAGGTTTTAGACCTTCTTACCAGCCCCAAGCTCAGCCTAACAGGCAGCCATACCAACCACAAAGACCTCCTAATCCAGCTGCAAATATGAATCAAACAAGGCCTCCTGCTAATAGACCATTTCAGCCCTATAATCCTAATGCCATATCTGCCTCTAAGGCATTGGTGCCAACACAAAACAACATTGCTCAGGAGTATGATTGGTGTTTTCCATGCAATGAACCTCATAACCAATCCATGTGCTTCAATGGTGCTTTGAATCAAGCATTAATGGTGACAACTACTAGTGTGGAGGGTGAAGGTAGTCAAGGAAACAACCAACAACAAGAAACATTCCAACAGCAATCAGCCCCAAATGACACCACATTGGTAAACTGGCAAGCAGAAGATTTGTGTGGCATGAATGAAAATAGTTTCTCAAGGTGTTGCAGCCAAACACAAGGTCAAAAAGAAGGAATTTGGGTGAAGAGCAGCCATTAGCTCCAACCAATCCACAACCTTCTATGGCTCCACAAATGGTTGGCAAGTAAAATCTAATTTCAAATGCACAAGGGCAGCCAAGAACAACTCTAGACCAACTCAAATACGGTTGTTGCTGCCCACATACAAGGAGTGAATGTGCCAACCAAGAGACAACAAAGAGATCCTTCATCACCATTTAGTATCATTGATCAGATGAAGAAGACAAATGTAAATATATCAATGTGGGAATCCCTATCTATCCCAGGCCAAAGAGATTTGCTACAAGCTGCCATGAAGGATGTAGCCAATTTGAATCAACAAGTTTAGATGTAAGAGAAAGTGCTCACAAATGCTGCCTAGCCTGAAGGGAATCATGGAGGACAACAAGGTAAAATGTTGAAGCCCCCTCCTTTCTATGTTTCATTAATCATTGGAAATCAGTTAGTGCACAATTACATGATAGATTCGGGGCAAGTAGCTCAGTGATGCCTAAACAAATAGCTGATCAGCTAGGGCTCCAGTATGAAACCATATCCAAAGGGGTAGTGCAGCTGGATGGGACAATAGTAACAACAGTTGGAGTGATTAGAAACTTGAGTCTTACCTTGCATGCATGTCCAAATGTTGTTGTTTTACAAGATGTATCAGTTATAGACCTTCCACCACTCTTTTCCCTATGCTTGTCAAGGGACTTCTGACCAAGATTGGAGGATATTTGTCTGCTGATTGGTCACACATGCTGTTCAGAATGAGGTATGGAACCAAAGCTACAATCAGGTCTGAACCTATTGCAAACTTCCACATTGAGCCCTACACTCCAAGTCAGATCAATGCCAATTGTTCAACATTTGATCAAGAAGATCACCCAAGCACTGATGAAGCTGACACCAAGGTTGGAAGCATCCGGATCTAACTCTTGATGAATGGGCAAACAAGGTACATGCTTTTGATCCTTATCAAGAAGTAGAAGAATCTAAGCTAGGGGTCTATTACATACATGAAGAAGATCAGCCCATTCCTAGCATCACCAAGCCAAACTATAAGGATGACAATGAGGTATGGCAGCTATTTTTGATGGATCAAGGAGTAGACAAGGTGCGGGAGGTGGAGCCATGCTTGTTTCACCTCAAGGAGTAAAGTACTATTCATCTTTTAGATTTCAGTTTGCATGCTCCAATAACACTCTTGAATATGAAGCCTTGGTGCAAGGGATGCATTGGGCAATAAAGAAGGAATAAAGAACTTGCAAGTCTTTGGTGACGGTGAATTGATTGTAAATCAGGTCAAGGGACAACATCTTTGCCAAGAATGATCTACTCAAGTGCTATAAGAACAAGGTGTGGGACCTCATGGAAGATTTTGAGGGTTTTGGCATCAAATCCATTCCTAGGAAAGAGAACCAAGCTGCTGACAGGCTTGCAGCAGTAGGGGAAGCCTTTGACATTGTGGAAAGCATTCAACAAGACAAGGTACAACCAAACATCCACGTGATTGTGAGGCCTTCAGTGCCGGATAACAATGTAAGTTGGCAAGTGTTTGAGAATGACCAGAAAATCATCCATTTCTTGTAAGAAGAAGCTGAGTTCTCAGCTAAGAATCAAGAAAAATTGGAACAGCAGTATGGTGACCAAGTGGTACAGTTGAGAACTAACAAGCTGCCCAAGGGACTTATCACTTTGGAGTCCATTTTTAATCCCAATGATCAGTTTAGGAAGGAGAAAGCAAACATTCAGAGTCAAGAGAGAGGATTCAGTATCCATCTTGGTGGAAGAGAACAAACCATTGCAAATTGGAAAGATGTGTTGAACAAGAAAGGTATGAGTTCATACAGTTGTGTCAAGAGTTCCCTGATGTGTTTGCTTGGAGCTATGAAGACTTGAAAGGTTTCAATCCCAACTTAGCTCAAGCATACCATTGAATTGGATCCAAATACTAAGCCTATCAGGCAGAAACAAAGACCAGTCAATCCACACATGGAGCCTCTCATGAGGAAAGAATTGAACAAGTTGATTGAGTCAAGGATCATATTCCCAATCAAGCATTCTAGTTGGGTTGCCAACTTGGTTCCAGTCAGAAAGAAGAGTGGAGAGATCAGATTGTGTGTTGACTTCAGAGACTTGAATAGAGCATCTCTCAAGGACCATTACCCACTCCCTTCCATGGAGCAAATCTTGCAAGTTGTGGCTGGCTCGAGAGGTTTTCACTACTTGATGGCTACTCAGGCTACAATCAGATTATGGTGAAGGAAGAAGACCAGTTCAAGACAGCCTTCACAACCAAATGGGGAACTTATGCATACAGGAAAATGCCATTTGGGCTGTCCAACGCTGGTGCTACCTTCCAAAGAGCAATGGACATGGTGTTCAAAGGTTTGATTAACAACATGGTGCTGATATACCTTGATGATATCACTATTTTTTCCAAAAATGTAGCAGACCACCTCTCTCATTTGAGACAAGTCTTCACGAGGTGTAGGAGATTTGGAGTGTCTTTGAATCCTAAGAAGTGTATCTTTCTTGCACATGAAGGAAAGCTCCTTGGCCATATTGTCTCCAAAGAAGGATTAGCAATTGATCCAGAGAGGGTTGAAGCCATAAGAGCACTACCATTTCCAAGCCACAAGAAAGCCCTTCAGAGTTTCTTGGGGAGGATAAACTTTGTTCGGAGGTTTGTCCCATATTTTGCAGCCCTTATCAAACCTATCACCAAAATGTTAAAGAAAAGCATGGCTTTCAAGTGGACAACAAAAGGCAAGGAGAGTTTTGAAGCAATCAAAGAAGCCATCTCTCAAGCACCAACCCTCATCAACCCGGACTTCTCCAAGGATTTCATCCTCTATGCATTTGGAGGTAATGATACTATTTTTGCCATTTTGGTACAGCAGAACAAGGACAACGATGAGCAGCCAATTGCTTTCTTCAGCCAGAGCCTAGATGACTATGAGGTGAGGTATTCTTTTATTGAGAAGCATGTACTTGCAGTAATCAGAAGCTTGAAGAAATTCAAGCATTTAGTCTCAAACAACAAGGTCCAGTTGCTGGTCTCTCATGCTGGGGTTAAAGACTTCCTCCTCAACAAAGATTTGAATGAGAAAAGGGCAGGTTGGATCACTCGTGTCATGGAGTATGACATTGAGATCAAGGTCACCAAGCTGGTAAGAGGAAAAGGATTGTGTGAGTGATTTTGGGGAAGCAAAAAGAAGTATG
>CM031233.1:7065383-7105383 GCA_018340775.1 Taxus wallichiana var. yunnanensis
AATTTGGGTGAAGAACAACCATTAGCTCAACCAATCCACAACCTTTATGGCTCCACAAATGGTTGGCAAACAAAATCCAGTTGTAAATGCACAAGGGCAGCCAAGAACAGCTCCTAGACCAACTCAAATACCAGTTGTTGCTGCCCACATGCAAGGGATGAATATGCAAACCAAGGGACAACAAAGAGATCCTTCATCACCATTTAGTATCATTGATCAGATGAAGAAGACAAATGTAAATATATCAATGTGGGAATCCCTATCTATCCCAGGCCAGAGAGATTTGCTACAAGCTGCCATGAAGGACTGGCCAACTTCGAATCAGCAAGTCCAAATGCAAGAGAAAGTGCTCACAAATGCTGCCCAGCCTAAAGGGAATCATGGAGGACAGCAAGGTAAAATGTTGAAGCCCCCTCCTTTTTATGTCTCATTAATCATTGGAAACCAATTGGTGCACAATTGCATGATTGATTCGGGGCAAGTAGCTCAGTGATGCCCAAACAAATAGCTGATCAGCTAGGACTTCAATATGAAACCATATCCAAAGGGTAGTGCAGTTGGATGGGACAGCAGTAACAATAGTTGGGGTGATTAGAAACTTGAGTCTTACCTTGCATGCATGTCCAAATGTTGTTGTTTTACAAGATGTATCAGTTATAGACCTTCCACCACTCTTTGCCCTATGTTTGTCAAGAGATTTCACAGCCAAGATTGGAGGATATTTGTCTGCTGATTGGTCACACATGTTGTTCAGAACGAGGTATGGAACCAAAGCTACAATCAGGTCTGAACCTATTGCAAACTTCCACATTGAGCCCTACACTCCAAGTCAGATCAATGCCAATTGTTCGGCATTTGATCAAGAAGATCACCCAAGCACTGATGAAGCTGACACCAAGGTTGGAAGCATCCGGATCTAACTCTTGATGAATGGGCAAACAAGGTGCATGCTTTTGATCCTTATCAAGAAGTAGAAGAATCTAAGCTAGGGGTCTATTGCATACATCAAGAAGATCATCCCATTCCTAGCATCACCAAGCCAAACCACAAGGATGACAATGAGGTATGGCAGCTATTTTTTGATGGATCAAGGAGTAGACAAGGTGCAGGAGGTGGAGCTATGCTTATTTCACCTCAAGGAGTAAAGTACTATTCAGCTTTTAGATTTCAGTTTGCATGCTCCAATAACACTGCTGAATATGAAGCCTTGGTGCGAGGGATGCATTGGGCAATAAAGAGAGGAATAAAGAACTTAAGTCTTTGGTGACGGTGATTGATTGTAAACCAAGTCAAGGGGCAGCATCTTTGTCAAGAATGATCTACTCAAGTGCTACAAGAACAGGGTGTGGGACCTCATTGAAGATTTTGAGGGTTTTGGCATCAAATCAATTCCTAGGAAAGAGAACCAAGCTGTTGACAGGCTTGCAGCAGTTGGGGCAGCCTTTGACATTGTGGAAAGCATTCAAAAGACAAGGTATAGCCAAACATCCATGTGATTGTGAGGCCTTCAGTGCCGGATAACAATGTAAGTTGGCAAGTGTTTGAGAATGACCAACAAATCATCCATTTCTTACAAGAAGAAGCTGAGTTCTCAGCTAAAAATCAGGAAAAATTGGAACAGCAGTATGGTGACCAAGTGGTACAGCTGAGAACTAACAAGCTGCCTAAGGGACTTATCACTTTGGAGTCCATTTTCAATCCCAATGATCAGTTTAGGAAAGAGAAAGCAAACATTTAGGTCAAGAGAGAAGATTCAGTATCCATCTTGGTGGAAGAGAACAAACCATTGCAAATTGGAAAGATGACAACTGAACAAGAAAGGTATGAGTTCATACAGCTGTGTCAAGAGTTCCCTGATGTGTTTGCTTGGAGCTATGAAGATTTGAAAGGTTTCAATCCCAAGTTAGCTCAGCACACCATTGAGTTGGATCCAAATACTAAGCCCATCAGGTAAAGAAACAAAGGCCAGTCAATCCACACATGGAACCTCTCATGAGGAAGGAATTGAACAAGTTGATTGAGTCAAGAATCATATTCCCAATCAAGCATTCTAGTTGGGTTGCCAACTTAGTTCTAGTCAGAAAGAAGAGTGGAGAGATCAGATTGTGTGTTGACTTCAGAGACTTGAATAGAGCATCTCTCAAGGACCATTACCCACTCCCTTCTATGGAGCAAATTTTACAAGTTGTGGCTGGCTCGAGAGGTTTTCACTACTTGATGGCTACTCGGGCTACAATCAGATTATGGTGAAGGAAGAAGATCAGTTCAAGACAGCCTTCACAACCAAATGGGGAACTTATGCATACAGGAAAATGCCATTTGGGCTGTCCAACGCTGGAGCTACCTTCCAAAGAGCAATGGACATGGCGTTCAAAGGTTTGATTAACAACGTGGTGCTGATATACCTTGATGATATCACTGTTTTTTCAAAGAATGCAGTCAGACCACCTCTCTCATTTGAGACAAGTCTTCCAAAGGTGTAGGAGATTTGGAGTGTCTTTGAATCCTAAGAAGTGTATCTTCCTAGCACATGAAGGAAAGCTCCTTGGCCATATTGTCTCCAAAGAAGGATTAGCAATTGATCCAGAGAGGGTTGAAGCCATAAGAGCACTACCATTGCCAAGCCACAAGAAGGCCCTTCAGAGTTTCTTGGGGAGAATAAACTTTGTTCGGAGGTTTGTCCCAGATTTTGCAGCCCTTGTCAAACCTATCACCAAAATGTTAAAGAAAAGCATGGCTTTCAAGTGGACAACAGAAGGCAAGGAGAGTTTTGAAGCAATCAAAGAAGCCATCTCCCAAGCACCAACTCTCATCAACCCGGATTTCTCCAAGGATTTCATCCTCTATGCATTTGGAGGTAATGATACTATTTCTACCATTTTGGTACAAGCAGAACAAGGACAATGATGAGCAGCCAATTGCTTTCTTCAGCCAAAGCCTAGATGACTATGAGGTGAGATATTCTTTTATTGAGAAGCATGTACTTGCAGTAATCAGAAGCTTGAAGAAATTCAAGCATCTAGTCTCAAACAACAAGGTTTAGTTGTTGGTCTCTCATGCGGGAGTAAAGGACTTCCTCCTCAACAAGGATTTGAATGAGAAAAGGGCAGGTTGGATCACTCGTGTCATGGAGTATGACATTGAGATCAAGGTCACCAAGTTGGTAAGAGGAAAAGGATTGTGTGAGCAGCTGATTTTGGGCAAGCAAAAAGGAGTATGCAATAAAGAAGAGGTTGTTTTGACAGTTCAAGACAGCCATGTGCAAGGTAGCACTCAAGAAGAGGATAATGTTGTCCCCACTCCTTGCTGGACCCAAGGTATAATGCACTTCCTAAGCACAGGCCTATGCCCTCCAGAGATGAACAAAACCCAAAGAAGACACTTCAGATTGCTAGGTTGTCCCATATGCCATAGTAGATGGTGTTTTGTTCAAGAAAGATGTGAATGGAGTGCTTGCTGAGATGCATTAGCACAAATCAGATTCATAGGGTGTTGGAAGAGTTCCATGGTGGACCAGTTGGTGGTCATTTTGCACCAAGAGTGATAGCTCTAAAAATCATGAAGGCTGGTTATTATTGGCCCAAGATTTTCAGTGATTGCTTTGCGTGGATCAAAAGGTGCAAGAATTGTGCATTCTTCACAGGTAAAGAGAGGCTTGCTGCCCTTCCATTGCATCAATTTCAGTTGACCAGCCATTCATGCAATGGGGTTTGGACTTCATTGGAGTCATTAATCCCAATTCAAGCCAAGGGCATAAGTGGATTTTGTGACCACAGACTACTTCACCAAGTGGGTGAAAGTAGCACTCAAGGAAGCAAATGAGTCTAGCATCTTAGACTTCTATGAGGGATAGTAACCAGATTTGGCATACCTGCTACAATAATCTCGAGATAATGCATTAGCATTCATTGGATCCAAGGTGGTGAGTGGGCATCAAGACGGGATCTACCTAAGTACTTCATCAAACTACTACCCTCAGGGTAATGGCCAGGCTGAATCTACAAACAAGAACTTGTTGAGGATCATTAGGAGGACTCTTGATGAGAATCAGAGGTCTTGGCATACCAAACTGAAATCAGCCTTATGGGCTGATAGGATAACTCCCAAGAGATCCACAGGTAACTCTCCATTCAGGCTTGTTTATGGAAGAGAGGCAATCTTGCCCATGTCACTTGAGTTGCCAACATTGGAACTCATGAAGCAGTTAGAGTTGCTAGAGTTTGGGCCCATGGAGGTGAGATATGCAGAGTTGATGGAGCTCAAGAGATCAGAGATTAGGCATCCCAAGCAATGGAGAAGGATCAAGCTTTGATCAAGAAGACCTTTGATAGGAAGGCCAAGAGTAGATCTTTCCAAGTTGGAGATCTAGTGTTAAAATGGGATGCAGATAGAGCAAAACCGGGAAGGCATTCAAAATTTGATGCCATTTGGAGTGGCCCATACATGGTCACAAAGTGTAAGGACAACAATGCCTTCCAATTGTCTTCATTGGATGGTGAAGAACTGCAGATTCCAGTCAATGGAATCTATCTAAAGCATTGCTACTAGAGGGAAATTCTCCACCTTGTAAATATTAGCTTAGGTTTTCATTCCTCCAAGTGCTTGTGCACATTGTTTTGTTGTAGGTTGTTTTTCTTTCCCTAAGTGCTTTGGCACAGCTTGTTGTTCCTGGGAATGTGTTTGCAGGCCTTGCTCCATCAGGTGATTTTCCATGTTCCTCTTTGCAACATTCTAGTCAGTTGGGGTATTAAATAGAGAATCAAGTGACTCCATGCCCAATGGATTGCTTCAGGAAACTGGTAACTTCATCCAGCAGGCAGATGACCCCTCTGAGTCACCAAAATTGTTATCCCAAATGTGCCCCCTACTCATTTTGTGGCTAACTCCTTTACATCTTTCCTTCTCTTGTGCCTCAGTCAGAATATTTTGTTTTCCAGGCACTCAAAACCTTCTGGAAATGGCACCATTGGATAGAGCTCTTTCTTAGCTTTCCAGAAAGGTAAATTTTTCCTCCTAACTCCACGTATTTTTCAAGTTATGGCTCGGTGGAGTTTTGGTAACTAGAAGGCCCTGACCAATCGGGAGCTACCATGTGTCCAAGGTGAAAAACACCAAGCGACCCAAGAAAAAAATGGTTAGGAAGGGGCGCCCAATTATAACATGCCATGTGGCACATGGAGTGGAGGAGCGTGGGAAAATTTGAAAAATGTTCTAAAGACCAAACGGGTAAAAATTCAAACTTTTTGCCCGCCGATCCGATTTTGGCCTGTTTTTGCCCTAAAACTTCAAATCGCCATATCTTTCGATCCAGAGCTCAATTTTTCATGTTCTTTATATCAATGGAAAGTTGGTGAAATTATCTACATGATTCCAAGGTCAATTTTGCATTTTGGTTGAGTTTAGAGAGAGAAAATCAAGAAACACCTTTGGTACATGGCCATGAACAGAACTGACATTTCAACCACCATTTTAATGAAGAATGGCTCGCATTCTCTCCCAGCATGGTTAAAAATGCCTAGGAATGGGTTTTTCAGGTCGCCCATGCTATTTTGAATGTAATTTGGTCAATGGTTGAATGGCTTGCATGTTTTCCTGTGTTTCTCTCTCCTGGGGGTCGTGGCTTGCACTGTAAAAGCCAGAATGAGTTCATTTTGCAAGGAGAGACACCTTTTCAGCTCTGCAACTTCCTTTTCTTCCTTCTTTGGCAGAATTTGTGAAGAAATTTTTACCTTTCCATGTAATACAACACTTTTTCTTGCCTCTAGATCACTGTAATGCATTGTATTGGATCTGAATGTTGATATATGTTCTGTGATTAAATTCCTCAATCCTTTCATGTATCTATCATTGATTTCTTGATCTTTCATTACATTTTGAGTATTTTGTGCATGTTTTGTCTTTGTGTTTCCTTGTGGATTGTGTATTTCATGCAGTCAAAGTGTCTACAACTCCTTTGGTGCATCACCTTAGCATTAGTTTTAGTTTTTTTACTCTCTATATCTTTGTCTCCTTGGAATCTAGAGTAGGATTAGGATTCAAACCTCTCTGTAATTGTGCAAATATGAGATCTCGATCGGAGGAGTTTGAGGAACCAGCCTCTAATCTAGAGATTCCTCTCTCATTTTACAAGTCCCACACTTGGAGAGAGGTTTCAATGTTGTGCAATCACACTAGATGCCCGAAATATCAACTTAGAAAATTGATTTGCATCTAGGGGTGCTTTGCTGATTTGCAACAACGGATTACCAGCATCATTCTGAAGCAATCCATTGGGTATGGAGTCATTGAATTCTCTGTTTGATACCGTGTGCGACTAGAACATGTGCGCAAGGAGGAAGATGGAATATCACTGATGGAGCAAGGCTTGCAAACACATCTTGTGGGAACAACAAGCTTGTGCCAAAGCACTTAGGTAAAGAAAAACTAATCTACAACAAAACAATGTGCACAAGCACTTGGAGGAATGAAAAACCTAAACTAATATGTACAGGGTGAATCATTTCCTTCAAAAGAGAAATTCTTGAGATGGATTCCATTGACTAGAATCTACAGTTCTTTGCCATCCAATGAAGACATGCTGGAAAGAATTGTTGTCCTTACACTTTGTGAGCTTGTATGGGCCACTCCAAATGACATCAAATTTTGAATGCCTTCCTAGTTTTACTCTATATGCATCCCATTTTAACACTAGATCTCCAACTTGGAAGGATTTGATCTTGGCCTTTCTATCAAAGGTCTTCTTTATCAAAGCTTGATCCTTCCCATTGCTTGGGATGCCTAATTTCTAATTTCTTAGAGCTCCATCAATTCTGCATATCTGACTTCCATGGGCTCAAACTCCAACAACTCCAACTATTTCATGAGTTTCAATGTTGGCAACTCAAGTGATATGGGAAAAATTGTCTCTCTTCCATAAACAAGCTTGAATGGAGAATTACCTGTAGATCTTTTAGGAGTTATCCTATCAGCCCATAAGGTTGATTTTAATTTGGTATGCCAAGACCTCGATTCTCATCAAGAGTCCTCCTAATGATCCTCAACAAGTTCTTGTTTGTAGATTCAGCCTGGCCATTACCCTGGGGGTAATATTTTGATGAAGTACTTAGGTACATCCTGTTCTTGACAGCCCATTCAGTCACCTTGGATCCAATGAAAGCCAATGCATTATACGATATTATTGTAGCTGGTATACCAAATCTAGTTACTATTCCCTCATAGAAGTCTAGGATGCTAGATTCATTTGCTTCCTTGAGTGCTATTTGCTTGATCCATTTAATGAAGTAATCTGTGGTTGTTAAAATCCACTTGTGCCCTTGGCTTGAATTGGGATTAATAACTCCAATGAAGTTCAAACCCCATTGCATGAATGGATGGTAAATTGAAATTGGATGCAATGGGAGGGCAGCTAGCCTCTCTTTACACCTGTGAAAATGCACAATTCTTACACCTCTTGATCCATGCATAACAATCATCATTGAAAATCTTGGGCCAATAATAACTAGCCCTCATGATCTTTAGAGTTGTCACTCTTTGTGCAAAATGGCCACCATGCTGGTCCACCATGGAACTCTTCTAGCACCTTATGAATCTGATTTATACCAATGCATCTCAAGTAGTACTCCATTCACATCTCTTTTGAATAAAACA
This sequence comes from Taxus wallichiana var. yunnanensis, assembly GCA_018340775.1. Classification (NCBI taxonomy): domain Eukaryota; kingdom Viridiplantae; phylum Streptophyta; class Pinopsida; order Cupressales; family Taxaceae; genus Taxus; species Taxus wallichiana. Next base: position 7,073,031 of record CM031233.1, read on the forward strand.
CCATCAACAAGGGCATATGGGACAACTTGTGTGCTGAAGTGTCTTCTTTAGGTCTTGTTCATCTCTGGAGGACATAGACTGTGCTTAGGAAGTGCATTATACCTTGGGTCCAGATATATAAACATTAAACCAATCACAACAATACTGGTGATTCACATTTATCAGTAAGGAGTGGGGACACCATCATTCTCCTCTTGAGTGCTTCCTTGCTCATGGCGTGTGTATTGCAACGCCAAAACAGCCTCCTTCTCGTTGCATGATTCCTCTTATTTGCTCAAGATCGGCTGCTCACATAATCCTTTTCCTCTTACCAACTTGGTGACTTTGATCTCAATGTCATACTCTATGACACACGAGTAATCCAACCTGCCCTTTTTTCATTCAAGTCTTTGTTGAGGAGGAAGTCTTTAACCCCGCATGAGAAACCAACAATTGGACCTTATTGTTTGAAACTAGATGCTTGAATTTCTTCAAGCTCCACGATTTTTGCAAGAACATGCTTCTCAATGAAAGAATATCTCACCTCATAGTCCTCCGGTGCTTTGGTGAAGAAAGTAATTGGATGCTCATCATTGTCTTTATTCGTTGTACCTAAATTACGAAATAGTATAATCACCTCCAAACGCATAGTGGATGAAATCCTTGGAGAAATCCGGGTTGATGAGAGTTGGGGCTTAAGAGATGGCTTCTTTGATTGCTTCAAAACTTTCCTTTCTTTTTGTCCATTTGAAAGCCATGCTTTTGTTTAGCATCTTGGTGATAGGTCGACAAGGGCTGCAAAATTTGGGACAAACCTCGAACAAAATTTATTCTTCCAAAGAAACTATTGTTGCAAATCAGTAGCACCCCCTAGATGTTGATCGATTTCTAGTTTGATCACACTAGCATCCGGTGTGATTGGACAACATTGAATCCTCTTCCCAAGTGTGGGACTTGCAAAATGGAAGAGGATTCTCCAGTTAGAGGCTGGTTCCTCAACTCCTCTCGATCAACTAATTCACTTGTAAAATTGCAGAGGTTTAAACTCCTAAATCTACTCTAAATTCCAAGGAACAGAGATAGAGAATGCAAAAAGAAAGAACTAATGCTAATAGGTGATGCACCAAAGGAGTTGTGAGACACCTCATGCTACATGAAATACACAATCCACAAGGAAAACACAAAAAACAAAACATGCACAAATGCTCAAAATGTAATGAAAGATCAAGAAAGCAATGATATATATATGAAAGGATTGAGGGATTTTAATCATAGAACATATATCAACATCTCGGATCCAATACTTGCATTACATTACAGTGAAGAGGCAAGAAAAGGTGCTGCATTACTTGGAAAGGTAAAATTTCTTCACAAATTCTACCAAGGAGGAAGAAAAAGGAAGTTGCAGAGCTGAAAAAGTGTCTCCCCTTTTCAAAAATAAACTCATCTGGCTTTTTTTACATTACAAACCACGACCCGGGAGAGAGAAAAATAGGAAAACGTGTAAGGGTTCAACCATTGACCAAAATGCCATCAAAACAGCATGGGCACCCTGACAGACCCATTCCCTGACATTTTTAACCATGCTAGGAGAGAATGCAAGCCATTCTTCATTAAAAATAGTGGTTGAAACGTCATTTCTGTCCATGACCACGTGCCAGAAGCATTTTTTGATTTTCTCTCTCCAAAATCCACCAAAATTCAAAATTGACCCTAGAATCTTGTATATAATTTCATCAGCTTTCCATTGATATAAAGAACGTGAAAAGCGAGAGCTCTGGATCGAAATATATGGCGATTTGAAGTTTTAGGTCAAAACAGACCAAATCGGGTCGGTGGGAAAATCCAAATTTTTACACCTTTTTGGTCATTTGGAAAATTTTCCAAAATTTCCCCGCACTCCACCACTCTAGGTTCTATGTGGCGACATCTCATTGGCTGCGGGCCTTTCAGGGGAAAATTTCCCACAAAACTTCGCCGAGCCATAACTTGAAAAATACATGGAGTTAGGAGGAAAACTTTACCTTCTACGGAAGCCGAGAAAGAGCTCTATCCAATGGTACCAATTCTAGAAGGTTTTGATTGCCTAAAAATCAAAATTTTGTGATTGAGGCAAAAGATAGGGAAGAATGAAAGAGGAGTTAGCCACAAAACCGAAAGTAGGGGACACATTTTGGATAACAATTTTGGCGACTCAAAGGGGTCATCTGCCTGCTGGATGAAGTTACCAGTTACTTGAAGCATCCATTGGGCATGGAGTCATGAGTTTTAGCCTACAAACTGATCTGAACTTTGAAAACCTCCTCTCTGAGCCACTTGGAAACCCACTGAAATGGACTGTGCAAGAGCAAAACCAGCACCACAAAAACTATGTACAAAACTAAAAGTCATACATGCTCCAAAATGGAACATGCAGAGTGTGCACAAGCACTTCTTTTACTGAAAGCAAAACTACCTATCCTACTCTAATGGAAAGCAAAGTGGGCTAAACAAACCCTGCAACTAGTTGTGCAAAATAGCTTCCTTTCTTCAAAATTGGCAACCATGCAACTAATTTGGCATTGAACATGGCTGATTGGATGAATGGAAAATCAACAAGAAGCTGGTCTTCCACCCAAATCATCAAGGTATCAGCTAAAGGCAAATTCAATACCTCTTTTAGTTGTTCTACATTTAGATTGGAGAGGTATGATAGCTGATCCTTGGTTCTTTGTAGCTCATCCTCATGCTTAGAAGCAAGCATGACTGGTTGTGACTTCTCCTTTGGCTCCAATAAATCCAAATACCTGATTGGGCAAGGTATGGTCCTTTGAGTATGCCCATTTCCCTAATTTTCAACTCCAAGAATGGAGTTCTCTTGTAGACCCTCATGAATGGATGATGTGGAAGCAATGGTAGAACCTTTCTGCCCTTTCTCTTCTTCCAATGAAGAACATGAAAGATTAAAATCTTCCAATCTTAGTTCCAAAGAGCTGCTATAAGATGCAGGCTGCTGCAAATGAATGCTCTCCTTCATGACAGCAGGCTCAAGTATTTGGGACGTGGAAGATGAAAGAGAGAATGGTGCAAACTTAACCGGTTCTTCTTCATCAAAACAGTCCTCTAAATCTGACAGATACACTACCTCATTGTTGTCCTGATGCAAATGCTCAACTTCCTCCATAGTGTCCTCTTGATCTGTAACTTGATCATCATGGTTTCTTTCATCCTCCAACATTGAGTTTGAGAGATCAAACTCTTCTTCAGCACTAGAACACGAGAGGGATGAAGTAGAAAGAAGAACTGAAGGTTCTCATGTAGCCTGCCTTGTGTTCAAAGCCCTTGGATCTGTACTTTTCTCCTCCACAACTATAATGTGCTCCTCTTCTTTTGGATTTGGAGCAACTTCTCCCTCTTCTACTACTTGAAGACAATCTTGTTCTTGATAGAACTCTTCCTCTAGCACAAAGTTCGTTAAGTCAAACTCTTCGATCTGCTGCTCTAGAGGACAAGTTGGGACAGCAAAGTCTTCTTGAGCTTTCTTCCTCCATGGCTGATTGTGCAACTTGAATTGAATCGGCATTCCTTTAAAATAGAGTACCAACATGGACACTACTTTCTCGAGCAAAAACTGACGCTGGTCTGCTTCTTCTTTTTGCTCTTCTTCTGCTGTCACAAAATCAGTCCTAACCACTACTTGTTCTCCAACTCCAACCTCTTCTGAAGGCTTAACCATCAAGGGGATCTTTTTCATCCCAAATTTAAGAGCCCAACTCTTCAGACTTTGAATTTCTTCATCTTTGTTTGGCTTCTCTTTTTGCTATTGTTTTCCTTGATTGGCATTCTGATTTTTATCCTCCCAACATGGATTTGGGAATGCAAGAGGAGAAGTGGATTGTAACTCAATTGATTTGGAAATTTTTGTGGTGGTGGAGGAGGTAGAAACTCTTGTTTCTTTGGAGGAGAGGGTATTTGTTAGCTCTTGTGGAGGGGATGACTGTTTGGAAGGAAAGGGGAAAGAAGAATCGAGATGTGGTGGAAGACTAGGGGATGGAGAAATGGAATTAACTCCTGGGGTAGCATTGACTGGATTTAGAATTTGAAATTCCAAATGAGATGATGCTGCTTGAGTAATGGGAAGAGAAAAACTAGATGATGGTGTAGAACTTACCCATTGACAAGGTTGTTCAACACCAAGTGTATAGGCCTCTATTTCTGCTGTCCATTATGCAAGTTGGGGCAACATCTTCATCATAAAGTCCAGCTTCTCCTGAGGGCTGAAGTGTCTTGGAAAAGGGCCTCCCATGGACAAGGAGTCATGCAACTAATTCTAAAAGCCTTTATTTGAGCTGTTGCTCTTGATTGCACCATCTTTGCCTCCATCTTTTGGATTTTTTCCACAAAATCTGCATCTTCCATTTGATTGTCTTCATTGCATGCATACCCTTGTTCTTGATGTGCTTCACAACCAAACTAACTTTGGCATTGCTGCTCATATGGGTAGATATGCTGATTTTGAATTTGATGAAAATGTTGATTTGGAGGATATGTAAAACATGTTGGAGGTGTGATATACTGCTGTTGTAAATGTGAATTCCATGATGGAAATGAAGTCATGATTGCACAACTTCATGGAATGGAAAAGAATGAAAATGATGGAAAGAAGAATGGATGGAAATGAATGGAAAACATGTCTACAACTTAGAGAATGAGTTGTTTACCAGATGGAGTCACCAAATGTGCTTTTGAAAGTGCCTCAAAAGGATGAATCTTAAACAAGAACACACCAACCTGTCAAAGATAAAGTGGAAGACCTCTAATGTCCCACCGGGCATGCCAAAACTATTGTGGAAAATCAGCAGCACCCCCTGGATGTTGATCAAATTTCTAGTTTGATCATACTAGCATCTAGTGTGATTGCACAACATTGAATCCTCTTCCCAAGTGTGGGACTTGCAAAATGGAAGAGGAATCTCCAGATTAGAGGCTGGTTCCTCAACTCCTCTGATCAGCTAATTCACTTGTACAATTGTAGAGGTTTAAACTCCTAAATCTACTCTAAATTCCAAGGAGACAGAGATAGAGAATGCAAAAAGAAAGAACTAATGCTAATAGGTGATGCACCAAAGGAGTTGTAGACACCTGATGCTGCATGAAATACACAATCCATAAGGAAACACAACACAAAACATGCACAAATGCTCAAAATGTAATGAAAGATCAAGAAAGCAATGATAGATATATGAAAGGATTGAGGGATTTTAATCACAGAACATATATCAACATCTCAGATCCAATACAGTACATTACAGTGATCTAGAGGCAAGAAAAGGTGCTGCATTACATGGAAAGGTAAAATTTCTTCACAAATTCTACCAAGGAGGAAGAAAAAGGAAGTTGCAGAGCTGAAAAAGTGTCTCCCCTTTGCAAAATGAACTCATCGGCTTTTACAGTGCAAACCACGACCCTAGGAGAGAGAAACACGGGAAAATGTGCAAGGGGTTCAACCATTGACCAAAATGCCATCAAAACAGCATGAGCACCCTGATGCAGACCCATTCCCGACATTTTTAACCATCTTTGGGAGAGAATGCGAGCCATTCTTCATTAAAAGCGGTGTTGAAACATCATTTCTGTCCATGACCACGTGCGAGAAGAGTTTTTGATTTTATCTCTCCAAAATCCACCAAAATGCAAAATTTACCCCGAATTTTGTAGATAATTTCACCAGATTTTCATTGATATAAAGAACGTGAAAACTCGAGCTCTGGATCGAAAGATATGATGATTTGAAGTTTTAGGTCAAAACAGGACCAAATCGGGTCGGTAGGAAAAAATTCAAATTTTTGCACCTTTTTGGTCATTTGGAAAATTTTCCAAAATTTCCCGTACTCCACCACTCTAGGTGCCACGTGGTGGCATCTCATTGGGTGCGGGCCTTTCGAGGAAAATTTCCCACAAAACTCCATTGAGCCATAACTTGAAAAATACATGGAGTTAGGAGAAAAACTTTATCTTTCCGGAAAGTGAGAAAGAGCTCTATCCAATGGTGCCACTTCAAAAGGTTTTGAGTGCCTGAATAATAGAAACTTTGAAGGGCCTTCTTATGGCTTGGCAATGGTAGTGCTCTTATGGCTTTGACTCTTTTTGGATCAATTGCTAATCCTTATTTGGAGACAATGTGGCCAAGGATCTTTCCTTCATGGGCTAGAAAAACACACTTTTTAGGATTCAAGGAGACTCTAAATCTTCTACACGTTTAGAACACTTGTCTCAAATGAAAGAGGTGGTTTGCTTTGTATTTTTGAAAAAATAGTGATATCATCAAGATATATCGAGACAATGTTGTTAATCAAACCTTTGAACGCCATGTCCATTGCTCTTTGGAAGGTAGCTCCAGCGTTGGATAGCCCAAATGACATTTTCTTGTATGCATAAGTTCCCCATTTAGTTGTAAAGGCTGTCTTGAATTGATCTTCTTCCTTCACCATAATCTGATTATACCCTGAATAGCCATCAAGTAGTGAAAACCTCTCGGAGCAAAGCAACAACTTGTAAAATCTGCTCCATGGAAGGAAGTGGATAATGATTCTTGAGAGATGCTCTATTCAAATCTCGAAGTCAACACACAATCTAATTTCCCCACTCTTCTTCTCGATTTGGAACCAAGTTGGCAACCCAACTAGAATGCTTGATAGGGAATATGATTCTTGATTCTATCAACTTATTCAATTCTTTTCTCATGAGAGGCTCCATGTGGGGTTGGTAGCCTTTGTTTACGCTGATGGGCTTAGTATTTGGATCCAATTCAATGATGTGTTGAGCTAACTCGAGTTGAAACCTTTCAAATCTTCATAGCTCCAAGAAAATACATCAGGGAATTCTTGACAAAGTTGTATGAACTCATACCTTTCTTGCTTAGTTGTCATCTTACCAATTTGGAGTGATTTGCCTCTTTCTACTGAGATGGACACTAAATCTTCTCCCTTCGATTGGATGTTTGCTTTCTCCTTCCTAAACTGATCATTAGGATTGAAAATGGACTCCAAAGTAATAAGTCCCTTTGGTAGTTTGTTGGTTCTCAACTGCACCACTTGGTCACCATATTGCTGCTCTAACTTTTCCTGATTTTCGGCTGAGAATTCAGCCTCTTCTTGCAAGAAATGGATGATTTGCTGATCATTTTCAAACACTTGCCAACTTACATTGTTATCCGGCACTGAAGGCCTCACAATCACATGGATGTTTGGCTGTACCTTGTCTTTTTGAATGCTCTCCAACACGTCAAAAGCTGACCAAACTGCTGCAAGCTTGTCAGCGGCTTGGTTCTCTTTCCTAGGAATGGATTTGATGCCAAAACCCTCAAAATATTCAATGAGGTCCCACACCCTATTCTTGTAGCACTTGAGTAGATCATTCTTGACAGCATGTTGCCCCTTGACTTGGTTGACAATCAACTCACTGTCACCAAAGACTTGCAAGTTCTTTATTCCTCTCTTGATTGCCCAATGCAGTCCTTGCACCAAGGCTTCATATTCAACAGTGTTATTAGAGCATGCAAACTGAAATCTAAAAGCTGAATAATACTTAACTCCTTGAGGTGAAACCAACATGGATCCCCCTCCTGCACCTTGTCTACTCCTTGATCCATCAAAAAACAACTGCCATACCTCATTGTCATCTTTGTGGTTTGGCTTGGTGATGCTAGGAATAGGCTGATTTTCTTCATGTATGCAATAGACTCCCAGCTCAGATTCTTCTATTTCTTGATAAGGATCAAAAGCATGCACCTTGCTTACCCATTCATTAAAAGTTAGATCTGGGATGCTTCCTACCTTAGTGTCAGCTTCATTAGTGCTTGGATAATCCTCTTGATCAAACGCTGAACAATTGACATTAATATGACTTGGAGTGTAAGGCTCAATGTGAAACTTTGCAATAGGTTCAGACCTGATTGTGGCTTTGGTTCCATATCTTGTTCTGAGTAGCATGTGTGACCAATCAACATACAAGTAACCTCCAATCTTATTTTGTGAAATCCTTGACAAACATAGGGCAAAGAGTGGTGGAAGGTCTTGTTATCCAAAATGTGCCCCCTGCTCATTTTGTGGCTAACTCCCTTTCATTCTTCCCTCTCTTGTACCTCAGTCATAAAATTTTGCTTTTCAAGCACTCAAAACCTTCTGGAAGTGGCACCATTGGATAGAGCTCTTTCTCAGCTTTCCAGAAAGGTAAAGTTTTCCTCCTAACTCCATGTATTTTTCAAGTTATGGCTCGGCGGAGTTTTTTGGAAAAAATTTCCCCTGAAAGGCCCGTGGCCAATGAGATGCCGCCACGTGGCACCTAGAGTGGTGGAGTACGGGGAAATTTTGGAAAATTTTCCAAATGACCAAAAAGGTAAAAATTCAAAAAAATTTCCCACCGACCCGATTTGGCCCTGTTTTGCCCTAAAACTTCAAATGGCCATATCTTTCGATCCAGAGCTCAGTTTTTCACGTTCTTTATATCAATGGAAAGCTGGTGAAATTCTCTAAAATATTCTATTGTCAATTTTGTATTTTGGTGGAGTTTGGAGAGATAAAATAAAAAAACACTTCTGGCACGTGGTCATGGACAGAAATGACGTTTCAACCACCGTTTTTAATGAAGAATGGCTCGCATTCTCTCCCAGCATGGTTAAAAATGTCAAGGAATTGGTATTTTAGGGTGCCCATGCTATTTTGATGGCATTTTGGTCAATGGTCGACACCCTACACATTTTCCCACATTTCTCTCTCCCGGGGGGTCATGGTTTGCACTTTGTAAAAGCCGGGATGAGTTCATTTTGTAAAGGAGAGACACTTTTTCAGCTCTGCAGACTTCCTTTTTCTTCCTCGAGAAAAATTTGTGAAGAAATTTTACCTTTCCATGTAATGCAGCACCTTTTCTTGCCTCTGGATCAAATAATGTATCTTGTATTGGATCTGAAATGTTGATATATGTTCTGTGATTAAAATCCCTCAATCCTTTCATATATCTATCATTGATTTCTTGATCTTTCATTACATTTTGAGCATTTGTGTTGTGTTTCCTTATGGATTGTGTATTTAATGTAGCATCAGTTTCTACAACTCCTTGGTGCATCACCTATTAGCATTAGTTCTTTCTTTTTGCATTTTCTATCCTTGTCCCTTTGGAATTTAGAGTAGATTTAGGAGTTTAAACCTCTGTAATTGTGTGTAAGTAGAATAGATGATCATGGGAGTTTGAGGATCCAGCCTCTAATCGGAGATTCCTCTTCCATTTTGCAAGTCCCACACTTGGGAAGAGGATTCAATGTTGTGCAATGCATCACCTTTGGATGCTAGTATGATCAAACTAGAAATCTGATCAACATCCAGGGGGTGCTGCTGATTTGCAACAACAGTTTTGGCACGCCGGTGGGACCTTAGAGGTCTTCCACTTTATCTTTGATAGGTTGGTGTGTTCCTGTTAAAGATTCAACCTTTTGGAGGCACTTTCAAAAGCACATCTGGTGACTCCATCTGGTAAACAACTCATTCTCTAAGTTGCAGACCTGTTTTCCATTCATTTCCATCCATTCTTCTTTCCATCATTTTCATTCTTTTCCATTCCATGAAGTTGTGAAATCATGAATTCATTTCCATCATGGAATTCACATTTACAACAGCAGTATATCACACCTCCAACATGTTTTACAAATCCTCCAAATCAGCATTTTGATCAAATTCAAAATCAGCATATCTACCCATATGAGCAGCAGTGCCAAAGTCAGTTTGGTTGTGAAGCACATCAAGAACAAGGGTACACATGCAATGAAGACAATCAAATGGAAGATGCAAATTTTGTGGAAAAAATCCAAAAGATGGAGGCAAAGATGGTGCAATCAAGAGCAGCAGCTCAAATGAAGGCTTTTAGAATTAGTTGTAGGACTCCTTGTCCATGGGGAGGCCCTTTTCCAAGACACTTCAGCCCTCAGGAGAAGCTAGACTTTATGATGAAGATGCTGCCCCAACTTACACAATGGACAGTAGAAATAGAGGCCTATACACTTGGTGTTGAACAACCTTGTCAATGGGTAAGTTCTACACCATCATCTAGTTTTTCTCTTCCCATTACTCAAGCAACATCATCTCATTTGGAATTTCAAATTCTAAATCTAGTCAATGCTGCCCAGGAGTTAATTCCATTTCGCCATCCCCTAGTCTTCCACCACATCTCGATTCTTCTTTCCCCTTTCCTTCCAAACAGTCATCCCCTCCACAAGAGCTAACGGAAATACCCTCTCCTCCAAAGAAACAAGAGTTTCTACCTCCTCCACCACCACAAAAAATTTCCAAATCAATTGAGTTACAATCCACTTCTCCTCTTGCATTCCCAAATCCATGTTGGGAGGATAAAAATAAGAATGCACCAAGGAAAACAACAAAGAAAAAGAGAAGCCAAACAAAGATGAAGAAATTCAAAGTTTGAAGAGTTGGGCTCTTAAATTTGGGATGAAAAAGATCCCCTTGATGGTTAAGCCTTCAGAAGAGGTTGGAGTTGGAGAACAAGTAGTGGTTAGGACTGATTTTGTGACAGAAGAAGAAGAGCAAAAAGAAGAAGCATACAGAAATTAGTTTGCTCGAAAGTAGTGTCCATGTTGGGACTTTATTTTAAGGGAATTCGATTCAATTGAAGTTGCACAATTAGCCATGGAGGAAGAAAGCTCGAGAAGAAGATCTTGCTGTCCCAACTTGTCCTCTAGAGCAGCAGATCGAAGAGTTTGAATTAACGAACTTTGTGCTAGAGGAAGAGTTCTATCAGAACAAGATTGTCTTCAAGTAGTAGAAGAGGGAGAAGTTGCTCCAAATCCAAAAGAAGAGGAGCACATTCTAGTTGTGGAGGAGAAAAGTACAGATCCAAGGGCTTTGAACATAAGGCAGGCTACATGAGAACCTTTAGTTCTTCTTTCTACTTCATCCCTCTCGTGTTCTAGTCTTTGAAGAAGAGTTTGATCTCTCAAACTCAATGTTGGAGGATGAAATAAACCATGATGATCAAGTTACGAGATCAAGAGGACACTATGGAGGAAGTTGAGCATTTGCATCAGACAACAATGAGGTAGTGTATTTGTCGATTTAGAGGACTGTTTTGATGAAGAAGAACCGGTTGAGTTTCCACCATTCTCTCTTTCATCTTCCACGTCCCAAATACTTGAGCTCTTTGTCATGAAGGAGAGCATTCATTTTGCAGCAGCACCGCATCTTATAGCAGCTCTTTGGAACGAAGATTGGAAGATTTTAATCTTTCATGTTCTTCATTGGAAGAAGAGAAAGGGCGAAAGGTTCTACCATTGCTTCCACATCATCCATTCATGAGGGTCTACAAGAGAACTCCATTCTTGGAGTTGAAAATCGGAAATGGGCATACTCAAAGGACCATACCTTGCCCAATCAGGTATTTGGCTTTATTAGAGCCAAAGGAGAAGTCACAACCGATCATGCTTGCTTCTAATAATGAGGATGAGCTACAAGGAACCAAGGATCAAGCTGTCATACCTCTCCAATCTAAATGTAGAACAACTAAAAGAGGTATTGAATTTTCCTTGGTGATACCTTGATGATTTGGGTGGAAGACTAGATTCTTGTTGATTTTCCATTCATCCAATCAGCCGGGTTGAATGCCAAATTAGTTGCATGGTTGCCAATTTTGAAGAAAGGAAGCTATTTTGCACAACTTGATTCAGTAGGTTTGTTTAGCCCACTTTTGCTTCAGTTAGAGTAGGATAGGTAGTTTTGCTTTCATTAAAAGAAGTGCTTGTGCACACTCGCATGTTTCATTTTGGAGCATGTATGACTTTTAGTTTTGTACATAGTTTTTGTGGTGCTGGTTTTGCTCTTGCAGTCCATTTGATGGGTTTCCAAGTGGCTCGAGAGAGGAGGTTTTCAAAGTTCAGATCAGCTCAGCAGCTACAACTCATGACTCCATGCCCAATAGATGCTTCTGTGCACTGGTAACTTCATCCAAAGTGGGCAGATGACCCTCCGAGTCACTAAAATTGTTATCCAAAATGTGCCCCCTACTCATTTTACGGCTAACTCCTTTTCATTCTTCCCTCTCTTGTACCTCAGTCACAAAATTTTGCTTTTAGGCACTCAAAACCTTCTAGAAGTGGTACCATTGGATAGAGCTCTTTCTCGGCTTTCCAGAAAGGTAAATTTTTCCTCCTAACTCCATGTATTTGTCAAGTTATGGCTCGGAGTTTTTGGAAAAATTTGCCCTCTGAAAGGCCTACGGCCAATGAGATGCCGCCAGTGGTAGCTAGAGTGGCGAGTGCAGGGAAATTTTGGAAAATTTTCCAAATGACCAAAAAGGTAAAAATTCAAAAAAATTCCCATCGACCCGATTTGGCCCTATTTTGCCCTAAAACTTCAAATCACCATATTTTTCGATCCGAGCTAAGTTTTTTGCGTTCTTTATATCAATGGAAATATGGTGAAATTCTCTACAAGATTTTGGGGTCAATTTTGCATTTCGGTGGAGTTTGGAGAGACAAAATCAAAAACACTTCGCACATGGTCATGGGACAGAAATGACGTTTCAACAACCATTTTTAATGAAGAATGGCTCGCATTCTCTCCCAACATGGTTAAAAATGTTACGGAATGGGTCTGTCAGGGCACCCATACTCTGCATTTTGATGGAATTTTGGTCTATGGTCGGACCCCTTGCATGTTTTCCCATGTTTCTCTCTCCTAGGGTCGTGGTTTGCCTTTGTAAAATCTAGGATGAGTTCATTTTGCAAAGGAGAGACACTTTTTCAACTCTGTAACTTCCTTTTTCTTCCTCCTTGGCAGAATTTGTGAAGAAATTTTACCTTTCCACGTAATGTAACACCTTTTCTTTCCTCTAGATCTTTGTAATGTCTTGTATTGGATCTGAAATGTTGATATATGTTTTGTGATTAAAATCCCTCAATCCTTTCATATCTATCCTTGTTTTCTTGATCTTTCATTACATTTTGAGCATTTGTGCATGTTTTTGTTGTGTTTCCTTGTGGATTGTGTATTTCATGAAGCGTCGGTGTCTACAACTCCTCGGTGCATTACCTATTAGCATTAGTTCTTTATTTTTTACATTTTCTATCCTTGTCCCTTTGGAATTTAGAGTAGATTTAAGAGTTTAAACCTCTGCAATTGTGCAAGTAGAATAGCTGATCGGGGAGTTTGAGGAACTAGCCTCTAATTTGGAGATTCCTCTTCCATTTTGCAAGTCCCACACTTGGGAAGAGGATTCAATGTTGTGCAATCACACTGGATGCTAGTATGATCAAAATAGAAATCGATCAACATCTAGGGGAGTCTTTGTTGATTTATAACAACAAGTCTATTCTTGAGACATCTTTCAAAACAACCACGTTGGGATAGGCATGCAAAGTAAGACTCAAGTTTTTAATCACCCCGACTATTATTCTTCTTTGTCCCATCCAACCTTGTACCACCTTTTTGGATATGGTTTCATACTGAATTCCCAACTGATCAGCTATTTGCTTGGGCATTACTGAACTACTTGCCCCGGAATCAATCATGCAATTGTGTACTAATTGGTTCCCAATGATCAATGAAACATAGAATGGAGGGGGCTTCAATATTTTACCTTGCTATCCTCCATGATTCCCCTCAGGCTGGGCAGCATTTGTGAGTACCTTCTCTTGCATTTGGACTTGCTGATTTGAAGTTGACCAGTCCTTCATGGCAGCTTGTAGCAAATCTCTTTGGCCTAGGATAGATAGTGATTCCCACATTGATATGTTTACATTTGTCTTCTTCATTTGATCAATGATACTAAATGGAGATGAAGTATCCCTCTGCTGTCCCTTGGCCTACACATTCATTCCTTGCACATGGGCAGCAACAACTGGCATTTGGGTTGGCCTAGGGGATGTTTTAGGTAATCCTTGCATGCTTGGGATTGCATTTTGTTTGCCAATAGTTTGTGGAGTGATAAAATGTCATGAATTACTTGGGGCCAATGGCTGTTCTTCACCCAAATTTCTTCTCTTTGACCTTGTGTTGGCTGCAACACTTTGGGAAATCATTTGATTCATGCCACAAAAATCTTTTACCTGCCAGTTTACAAGTGTGGTATCATTTGGAGCTGATTGCTGCTGGAATGTTTCTTGTTGCTGGTTATTTCCTTGACTACCTTCACCCTCCACACCAGTTGTTGTCACCATTAATGCTTGGTTCAAGGAACCGTTGAAGCACATGGATTGCTTATGAGGTTCGTTGCATGGGAAACACCAATCATACTCTTGAGCTATATTGTTTTGTACTGGCACTAATGTTTTAGATGTAGATGTATCATTGGGATTATAGGGATGAAATGGTTTGTTGGCGGGAGGCCTTGCTTGATTTAGATTTGTAGCTAGATTGGGTGGTCTATGAGGTTGATATGGCTGTTAGGTGAGCTTGAGGCTAGAAGGAAGGTCTAAAACCTTAAGCTTGCTGCCTTTTGAGTATAACCAACTCATTACCTAGATTTTGCAATTGCTTCATGAATTCTTGAAGTTCATTTGAGGCACTAGAATATGAATTGGAAGCTTCACTTGAATTTTGATTTCTAGGAGTGGGAATAGAACCTAAATTAGGCACTTGGCTAGTACTTGGGCTCTCTAAACTTAGAAATAATGGCATTGGAGGCTAGGAGCCACCACACTTGAATCAAATAATTTTCAGCTCTAATGGCAATGCTTATAAGCAATGGGGATAGTTGTGCCTCCCATGGACTGAATTAATATAGAAATAACAGAATTTAAAGCTTTAAGGTAATAAAGAAAAACACCTTTTGTTGTTGGCACGACTACCATTGGAATTCTCTCCCAAGTCCTTTGAAATCTGAAATTAAAACCGATCACCTACTCATTAGGAGCTCTTTTGATAGTTGTCAATTGCTCCAAAAGGGACAAGTTGTCTCCCTTTTCCCCAAACTACTCATGGAGGGCTATACATAGCTGATTCCAATTTTGAATAGAACCTGAGGCAAGACTCCTAAACCATTGCAAAGCTTTCCCTTTGAATGAAGATGCTAGCAGTTTGACAACAACTTGCATCTCATTGATCTCATAGATTGCACAAATGTTAGCAATATCCTTAACATGATCACCAAGTGAGGTTTGATTTTCTCCAGTGAAGTATGGAATGTTCTTCAATGCTGCAACTGGGATTGGATTTTGTGCATTGAGAGTAAGTGGGCTGCTGCCAGTGAAATTGACATAGGGGTTGTTTTGTGCCATTCTAATTGGCCTTAGAACCCTTTTTTATTGAATGAAAGACCTACCAGGTGGAGGAGTTGAGAGAGTTCTGTTTGGTGGAGATGGGGACATTTGGATTCTCCTCCCACTTTGCCTTATTCTTGGAGATAACTATAGATATTCAAATAGCAGCTCTTCCTTTCCATCTCTTGACCTTGTGTTGATTCTTCTCATGAGTTTTCAGGTCTGCACTACTAAAACAAGTTGATTCTTCTTCCTTGGAGTCGCCAGATGTGCAATTTATACCTCTTTTAAAGCAAGAAACTTGCAACAAATGCACATCAATTTTGTTGCAATGAAGATGAAGACCTCTAAGGTCCCATCGGGTGTGCCAAAACTATTGTTGCAAATCAGCAGCACCCCCTGGATGTTGATCAGATTTCTAGTTTGATCATACTAGCATCCAGTGTGATTGCACAACATTGAATCCTTTCCCCAAGTGTGGGACTTGCAAAATGAGAAAGGAATCTCCAGTTTAGAGGCTGGTTCCTCAATTCCTCTGGTCATATTTATCACTTATAAGTTACAGAGGTCTATATTCCTAACCCTACCCTAAATTCCAAAGGAGACAGAGATAGAGAATGCAAAAAAGCTAAAACTAATGCTAATAGGTGATGCACCAAAGGAGTGGTGAGCATTTTTACTCGCTTGACACACTGATCCATAAAAATGCAACAAAGAACCTCATGCACAAATTGATAATTGTAATGAAGGATCATAAATTAACCAAACAACACAGGCAGAGGATGAAAACTAATCACAGAGGTTGTATTGTTATTTTAATCATCAAAATCACTTGCATTACAATACCTGAGAGGTAAAATAAAGTTGCAGCTCTTAGAAAAGGTCTAATATTCCACCAAAATCACTTCCAAGGTGAGAAAGGGGACCTACAATACACATAAAATTTTCAACCCTTTGAAAATGAGCCAAATCTAGCTTTTACAGTGCAAGGGACGAGCCCAGGAGAGAGAAACATGGGAAAATGTGGGAGAGGTTAAATCATTGACCAAAATGCATTAAAAATAGCATGGGCATACTTACATAACAATTCCCCGACATTTTTAACCGTTGGGAGAGAATGTGAGCCATTCTTCATTAAAAATGGTGGTTGAAACGTCATTTCGCTCATCACCACGTGCGAGAGACGTTTTTGATTTTATCTCTCCAAACTCCATAAAAATGCAAACTTGACCCTGGAATCTTGTAGATAATTTCAACAAATTTCCATTGATATAAAGAACGTGAAAACCGAGCTCTAGATCAAAAGATATGGCCATTTGAAGTTTTAGGGCAAAACAGGCCAAATCGGGTTAACGGGCAAAAATTTGAATTTTTGACTTTTTGGTCGATTTATCACTTACAAGTTGCAGAGGTCTATATTCCTAACCCTACCCTAAATTCCAAAGGAGACAGAGATAGAGAATGCAAAAAGCTAAAACTAATGCTAATAGGTGATGCACCAAAGGAGTGGTGAGCATTTTTTACTTCTGCAGATTGACACAGTCCATAAAAATGCAACAAAGAACCTCATGCACAAACTGATAATTGTAATGAAGGATCATAAATTAACCAAACAACATAGGAAGAGGATGAAAACTAATCACAGAGGTTGTATTGTTATTTTAATAATCAAAATCACTTGCATTACAACACCTGAGAGGTAAAATAAAGTTGCAGCTCTTAGAAAAGGTCTAATATTCCACCAAAATCACTTCCAAGGTGAGAAAGGGGACCTACAATACACAAAAAATGTTCAACCCTTTGAAAATGAGCCAAATCTGGCTTTTACAGTGCAAGGGACGAGCCCAGGAGAGAGAAACGTGGGAAAACATGGAAGGGATTCAACCATTGACCAAAACACATTTAAAACAGCATGGGAATCCATACAAACCCATCCCTTGACATTTTTAGCCATGCTGGGAGAGAATGCGAGCCATTCTTCATTAAAAACAGTGGTTGAAACGTCATTTTTGTCAATGAACATGTGCAGAGGCGTTTTCAATTTTCTCTCTCCAACCTCCATCAAAATGAAAAAAGAATCCTAAGTAAAATCTTCAATATTTCTGGATAAAACCTCAAGCTCCAATTAAATCTTGGTAATAACTAACGATGTCTCAAGGATGAACTCAATTGACCTTCGTCCTTTAACTTTGTCCAAGGTGCCTTGTAATTCTCTCTTAAGTTTGTTGAACACGAACCAATGTTGTCATAAGGGCATGGGCGAGTTCTAGTAACGTAAGTGTGAATAGACGGCCTTGTGGAATTAAATTACCATCTTTATTAAATAAATAAATAAGACAAATAATTGTCGAAAAGGAGAAGACTTTAAGTGAACTACTCTACAGTGTATAAGAAAATAACTCAGTTGGTAAGAGGAATTTGTACGAACCATATCTGGAATCTCTCTGAAAATATAAGTTAAGAGTTAAAGGGTGTTTTATCAAATAAATAACCTTCAATCATTTCTTACTATGGCTTGCCCTAGTTGTAAGAGTGTCGTGTGGTTGGACTTCTATGTTGTCCTGTCAAAAGAAAAGTGTATTATCCTTTTGGGTGTGAACGTTTCCATGCTTTGACCTTGTAGCCATCCTTGTAACAAGTGGTTCCCATAGTTGTAACCTTGGTGACGACATGTTGTGTCGTGTTATGTGTCAAGCAAGTCAAAAAAAAAAAAAATTATTCTGTGTTTTTCTATGTAGTATTGTGTGTCTCTTTTAGAGGGCGTTACACTTGGTATCAAAGTGTAGGTTCATGCTCTCGAACCTATGGGCTGGATCGGAGTTATGATGGTGTTACATGATGGTGATGGTGTTTCATGATGGTGTTATATGATTGTGATGGTGTTACATGATGGTGATGGTGTGATATGATAGTGTTACATGGAGATGATGGTATTGCTTGATGGTGGTTTATATTGGAAGAGTAATGTGGTATAAGCGTGATGTGATTGATGTCGTAATTGTGATATTGTGAATGCACATGATGTGTATTCCACTTAGTGCATATTTGTTATCATGTTGATGTGCTGGGGATGGGAGTGTTCTCTCTCCTTCTTGTGGATTCTATGAAGAGTTCACGTGTGAATTACTGCTTGTGATGTGTGAAAAGAATTCTAATGTGGATAACAGGGGGTTAGAGAATTGTGGCATATTGTGATATGTGGGTGTGTCGATATGTTGTATGGCTGGATTGATGTAAAGTGAATTGAGTTGTATCATGATGTTTTACCATGTTTTGAAGAAATGTGTATCACCTTGTATGTAGCAAGGAATGTTATGATTGTGATGTTATTATATTCATCGTATGTATGATTTGCGTAAATATGTAATGCTTCATGTTGTGATTTAGGGTCATACGGTGAGTGTATGAACCATATCATATGGTGATTGCACTTTGGATGTAGAATGTGGTAAAGTGATGTGTATGCCTGGTGAATGTATGATTGTGATCTACCCGTATACATACCATACGTGAAACGTTATGGTATCTATGTGTGCACCAACCATTGTGTGAGTAATGTAGTTATATGTATGTTGTGAACCTTACACTAACCGACCCTGAGGGAAATTGGTAAAGCTTGTGTATGTTTGGAGTGAGAAAATGTTTACCATTGGCCAATCACTCGAGCAAGTACGAGATAGGAAGTGGAGCCTTACATAGGCTGAAAACCAACTTTTGTTCATTTGGCATGTGTGGCACTTGCCCAACGGGTGTCATGCATATTGTGTTTCGCGGGCACCTTGGGCTCAGTAGATGGTGACTTGTACTTTCTTTCTCTCTCTTGATATGGTTGTCATATAGATTCAACCTATGTGATTTTGACTATGTTGAGCCTTGTTGAAGTCGTACTTGAGATGATTGATTGAGATGATGACATGGTTGTATTATTATCGTAATGTGACATTATTATAAGTGTATTTTATTCGTAAATTGAGCTTTTTACTTTATTTTGCAAGGACCAGCAGTTTTCTTGATTGACATGCTTACATTTTGGGCATTTCCTTGGTTTGTGGTACTAACACTCAGATTTTTGCACTAACTATGGCCATTTGGTCAGTTGTTTTGCTTGGTTTTGAATCTTCTTCTAAATTTTAAGATTGTACTGCCTTACCCAAGGCTTGTACTTTGCCACTTGGAATTTTGGATCGGATTGTTATGCTAGTTCTATTGTCGTGATGTGTGGAATAGGGTCATGGGATGCACCATGGAATGGTTGGACCTATGGACCCACTTTTTGTATGGGGGTACGCCCAAGGAGTTACTGAGATAACTAGCGGGTTATTGAACCACGCATTATTATGTCATTTGGGTTGGAGTGTCCAAACCCTATGTGTCTTGGGCCATGGGGACAACCGGCCTCCTTGTGGGGGGGCATAAGGGAATGCCAATGGCATCAATTTTATTGTGAAAGAAAATTGAGGGAAGGTATAAGGGCTTGAGGGGAGGTATAAGGGTTTGAGGGAGGCATAAGGGATTGAGGGAGGCATAAGAGATTTGCATGTATGTGTGACTGATACTTCAGGAGGTATGCTGATGTATTATGATGTTTTGGTTATGGTGTTATGATATATGTGTTACGCATACCAGTTGGATATATTTTGTGATGTTGTGGATATGGCATTGATGCCCGTGTGGACCCTATGTATGTGTAGCTATTTTATAAGTCATGTAAAATCTGCATTTGTGGAATTGAGGAAATGTCTGGTTGTTGTAGCACACCTTGTTCAAGTATTATATTTTTCAGTCATGATCGTGTGACAAGTACCATGTTATGTGGACCGTGCCTATGCACTTCCGTATTTGAGTAATCTTTTGTGGTGTAATACAGTCTTGAAGTCTATACTTGTGTGTTTGTGAATCTGTAGTGTCTTTTTGACCCCAGTAGGGTGTTGTGTTAGCAGTTCATGTTGGGCACCCACAATAAGGAATAAACAAAAAAACAAAAACAAAAAAACTCTTCAACAATGAAATTATAAAGAAATTGAATTAAGAATAATGTTAATGGAAGGAGACTAATGAAATAGTGAGTAAAAGAGAACTTCCAATCTTCACAGAACCTTGAAATTTAAATAATCTGCTAAATTTTCCAAGGCTACCCCGTGGCCGTGCTTTTGCATCTGAAATCTTAACCTTAGAGTGTACCTTCGTCCATACCTATTCCTTGTTGCTTACCATTTCCTTTCCTCTGTGTTAGGTCGCATCGAGGACGATGCTCTCTTAAGGGGAGGAGAATGTAATGCCCTGTTTATAATTATTATTATTTTTTTCTTTCTCCCTTCCTCTTCGACGACCGTGTTGCTAAGTGTTTAACATTGTTGTGCCCTGTTATTATTTTGTTGGATTTTCCCTTGTCGTAGAGAACGATTGGAATTCTCCCTCTTCATCTTTCCTGCTGTGTTGGTGTCGATGTTTTCTGTTGTTGGCGTGCAACATTCCTCACGATTATCCTATTAAAAGAAAATCTTGTTGTTGCTTTCTCGATCTTTCCTGTTGATTGTTATTAATATGATTAATTATTATCATTATTTTTATTTTAATTGTAAAAATAATAGAAAAATAATAATAATAAATAATGGTAATAATAGTATTACAAATGTAATTTTCGATTGGCGATTATTTGATTTTAGTGTCAATTTTTATGAATACTATTATTAATTACCTTTAAGATGTTTTATTTTATTATTGATAATTTTCATTTAGCGTGAACCTCGTTTCACGTAAAGGAAGAGTTTTTCCATTGCGGTGCCATCGTCAGTCGTTGCCTTGTGTTGCCGTCGTAAAGACAATCTCAAGTTCTCCCGTCGGTCATTTTAGCCTGCGATCATGTTCTTTTTTTTTTTCCTTATCATTTAAAGTAATCAAGAAACTAATTATTGCCCCCTCTAGCTTGGTTGTATGGGTGTGATTTAATCTTCTCGGGTTGAATAGTAATCATACAAAATTTCTTACACCCTTTTAGCATATGTGAATTGGATGGAGTAAGTTATTGTAATAATAATAATAATAATAATATTAACGACTCAACACAATAAGATGTGTTAAAAATAAATTGAGTAAATTAAATGAAGGGAAATTTACGGTAATCAATAAATAAAATAATTTAAAATTAAAAAAATAAAAAAATAAAAAAATAGAAAATAAGAAAATAAGATAAAAATAAAATAATAAATTAATCAAAAGTGAACCTTTAGTGATTACGGTGAAGTGGTTGATTGGAAAATTAAAGGAGATGGATTTTTTTATTTTTATTTATTTTTTTGTTGAAAACGTCTTTATGGTCATTAATGTCTTACCTGGAGTGAGGGAGACGTGAGCAGGCCTTGTTTATTGTGGTCCTTATTGGCTGGAGGTGGGTGAAATTTAAATGGACTCCTGCCTTTTTCCTTAAATGGTTTTGTTGAAAGCACACGCATTGGATTCTCTTCTGCAAAACGAAATCCTGATAGTTTGATGCCACAAGGACTGTAGTGCTCTAGTTTTATGCAATTTTTTTGCTTGTTTTGAAGGGGGCGTTGATCCTGTTGGGAATGCGTATGGTTGAGCTTCCTACTTGGCACGTCCCTTGTTGATGGGACGCATTTGGGGGAAGGGATTTTTGTTTTTCTTTCTTTCTTTCCTTGTTGCGTGGGTGGAGTTGGTGGCCTCCTGCCTGTCACTCATTGCTTCTTGATGGAGATAACTTTATGTGTTTCAAGCACTGTGTTGGATAGGTGAAAAGCTATGGGCAGATCTGAACTATGTAGTAAATGGTTGCTATGTGAAGGGAGCAGGTTAGACACCTGTTGGTTGCATACGGTGAAAAACGTGAGCTATGAACCTTTTCGATTGCCCAACAGGTAGAAAATGCGGGAGCAGATGGAGAATGCAAATCAGGCATGTTAATTCTAAGCTCTACAATATTTTGCTACCCTTTTTAATAATATCATGAAACGAATGGCCTCTTCTTGCAATGACGCCTGCTAGGAGAAGTTTGAAGGCATGTAGACTTGTGATAATGTTGTTCATAAATTGATTCTTGATTAATAATTCTTATGTCCATGGTTGGAATCGTGGGTTTGTATTAATACTTAATATAACAGCTCCATCTATAGTATTATTGCATGAGATTGACTTAAAACCCCGGGATAGGTGTATGATTTCTGAAATGTGACTGCACAAATTTTATTTGTTGAAACCCTCTAAACATGAGGGCAGTTGACTTAACTATACTTAAGTTAGAATGAGATAATCAGAAAATAGTGGCTAGAATGACTTGTTCCAAAATTTGTAAAAAAATAAAAATAAAATGAATTGGGTATTTACTATAATAATCGTAATTTTGATCCCAACTAATTATTTGATTATGGGCTTGAAAATAACTCAGAAAAAGAAAGGGGGTGCAGAAATTTTGAAAAGGTTATCTGTGTTAGATTTTTTTAAAGAAAGGGGATTACCCGAGATAGAGGTGGGTATGGAAGGAATTAACATAATAATTGTTTTTGTAAATCAGCAAAGCCCTCGGATGCAAATCAAGGTTCGAATTGATGTTTTAGGCATCCCGGTGTTATTGCACAACATGAAAACCTCTCTCCAAGTGTGGGACTTGTGAAAATGAGAGAGGAATTTCCAGATTAGAGGTCTGGTTCCTCAAACGCGCGTTTGATTTAGATCTATATTTTCACAACTACGAGAGGTTCGAGATCCTAATCCTACTCTAAATTGCAAGGGGACGAGAGATAGAAATGCAAAAATTGAAACTAACTAAAGATGGTGATGCACCAAAAGGAGTGCTTTGAAACATTTTTGCCATGTAAATAGACACAAATTCATGAAATGCAACAAGGAAAACATACACAAGCTGATAGATGTAATTAGAGGTCTTAAAATGAAGTAAAACAATACAAACAGAGGGGTGAAAGCATTCACGAGTTTGCCAGACCGCTGTCAATTCCATGTAAAAATCTCTTGCATTCCACCCTCAAAGAGGTATAAACTGCTACAATACTTGAAAAAGGTCTTATTCTTACAACTATCACTTGCTTTGGAGGTGAAAGAAGAAGTTTTCTATGCCAAAAAGTGTTCAACCCTTTGAAAAATGAGCCAAATCCGGCTTTTATAGTGCATGGGTCGAGCCAGGAGAGAGAAAATGTGAAAAACATGGGAGCCATTCCCATTGACCAAAATACATTAAAAATAGCATGGAGGTCCTTAAAAACACATGCCCGACATTTTTGACCATCTTTGGAGAAGAATGCGACCCATTTTGCATTAAAATTGGTTGTTGAAACGCTTGTGATTCTGGTCCATGGGTGCGTACAGAAGCATTTTTGATTTTTTCCCTCCAAAATGAACCAAAATTCAAAATTGACCATGGAATCTTATAGATCATTTCAACAGCTTTCCATTGATATAAAGAACATGAAAATCTAAGCTCTGGATCGAAAGTTATGGTGATTTGAAGTTTTAGGGC
The DNA here is from genome assembly GCA_018340775.1 of Taxus wallichiana var. yunnanensis. NCBI lineage: Eukaryota > Viridiplantae > Streptophyta > Pinopsida > Cupressales > Taxaceae > Taxus > Taxus wallichiana. Next base: position 7,096,736 of record CM031233.1, read on the forward strand.
AAAACAAGCCAAAATCGAATCGCTTTGATATTTTTAACTTTGGACACGTGGCAAGTTCGATTGGCTATGGACCTTGCAAGGAAAATTTCCCACAAAAACTCCACCGAGCCATAACTTGAAAATACGTGGAGTTAGGAGGAAATATTTACCTTTCTAGAAAGCTAAGAAAGAGCTCTATCCAATGGTGTCATTTCGGAGAAGGTTTTGAGTGCCTAAAAGTAAAAAATTATGATCGAGGCACAATAGAAGGAAAGAATGAAAGGAAGCTAGCCCAAAAATGAGCAGGGGGCACATTTGGATAACAATAACTACTCAATCGATTTGGGTATCTGGTATGTGGTTCTTGTTGCCGCGCGATTTCATTTAAGAAAAGGGATCTTAAAGAAATTCGAGAGCTGGCCATGTCTTTATATGTAGCACTCTGGGATACCCATGACCTTGCTTGACCTTGTTGTAGAAAATTAAATATGCTACTACTTATGCAGCTTAGAGCTTTAAAACGATCTATTTATAGGCTGCAAGTAATGGTCATGTTGCTTAAATGTGGAAATCTATGGGGATTGTGAGTTAGCATCATAGGCTAATTTCTTGTCTAAAAATTAGACTATTTATTATTTATTATATGTGATGAGGTAATGGTGTAGCGAGAGATTCCAGAGTGCCCGGATGACACAGTTCTAAATAATATGAGAGTTCCCATAACAATTGACTAACTTGTTATGTCCACACAAATCTAGTATTAGATTTATAATTGTGTGGACTCCATTATTAAGGGTGTCATGTTTTAAACTCAGCAAAGTGTCAAGTTTTATCTCAGCAGTGTCAAGTTTTAAACTCTCCATCTACTGTCCCAATTGTTGAATCCATTTCTCCATTCCCTAGTCTTCCACCCCATCTCAATTCTTCTATCCTTTTCCCTTCCAAACAGCCATTCCCTCCAAAGAAACAAGAGTTCCTACCTCCTCCACCACCACAAAAAATTACAAAATCAATTGAGTTACAATCCACTTCTCCTCTTGCATTCCCAAATCCATGTTGGGAGGATAAAAATCAGAATGCCAATCAAGGAAAATAGCAGCAGAAAGAAGAGCCAAACAAGGATGAAGAAATTCAAAGTTTGAAGAGTTGGGCTCTTAAATTTGGGATTACAAAAATCCCCTTGATGGTGAAACCAATAGAGGATGTTGAAGTTGGAGAACAAGTGGAAAACAAGGCTGATTTTATAACAGCAGTGAAGTGAGAAAAACAGTAGTTTGTTGGTGATGAGTTGGGTGTCCATGTTGGCACTTTGCCCAAAGAAAATGCTGATCCAGTTTGCACTGCAAAATCAGCCATCGAGAAGGAAGGAAAACCATCTCAAAACCCCATCTTTGAGGAGAAAATGGATGAGGTCAAGTCAGTTTTTACAACAGTAGAAGAAGGAAGCATTATTGATACGTTTTTGCTTTCATTTGAAGGGGCTGATTTGATTGATGAAGCCATTATGGAGGTGAACAAAATAGGTCCAAATTGTGAGCAAAAGGCACAAGAAATTTCATGCTTCTCTCCCACTTCATCTCTCCAACAATCTAATTTTTGGGATGAGTTTGGATTGACAAGTTTCATGTTTGAAAATGAAGTTATACAGGGTGAAGAAAATGCAGATTTGGAGGCCACCATACAAGAGGGAGAGACTTTGCTGCAGCAAGACATTCAAGAGTTTGATTTGCCATCAGACTTAGAAGAATGTTTAGATGAAGAGCTAGCTGAAATTACCATGTTTCCTTCTTCACCATTCATTCTCCAACAACAAGAACTTTCTACCATGGACAAAAGAGTTCAAGGACAATAGCCTATAGTTTGCAACATGCCTCTTGAATCAAAGCTGGAAGAATTTGATCTTCCAAAAGCTACAATGGAGGAGCTCCAAAGCCAACAATGTATTGCAGCAGGTAACAACAATGCAAAAGCAACTTCATTGGATGTTGCAATCAATAACAAGGAGTTGCACACTATAGAAGAGTTCCATGTTGCCATGAAGGAAGAGAAAGGGCAGAAAAGTCCTACCATTGCTTCCACATCACCCACCCAAGAGGGTTTACAAGAGAACTCCATTCTTGGAGTTAAAAATCAGAGCTATGGGCATATCAAATGGATCATACCTTGCCTAATAAGGTATTTGACTTCATTGGAGTCAAAGGAGAAGTCACAACCAGTCATGCTTGCTTCTAAGCATGAGGGTGAGCTACAAAGTACCAAGGATCAGCTGTCATACCTCTTCAATCCAAATTGAGCAACTAAAAGAGGTATTGGATTTGTTTTCAGTTGACATCTTGATGATTTGGGTAGAAGACCAGCTTCTTGTTGATTTTCCACTCATCCAATCAGCCATGTTCATTGCCAAATCGGTTGCACGCGGTTTAACTTTTGAGAAAGGGAAGCTATTTCTCCCAACCAGTTACATGGTTTGTTTAGCCCACTTTTGCTTCCAATTAGAGTAGGATAGGTAGTTTTTCTTTTAGTAAAAGAAGTGCTTGTGTACACTCTACATGTTCCATTTTGGAGCATGTATGACCTTTAGTTTTGTACATAGTTTTTATGGTGCTAGTTTTACTCTACTTGCAGTCCATTTCAGTGGGTTTCCAAGTAGCTCAGAGAGGAGGTTTTCAAAGTTCAGATCAGTTTGTAGGCTTTCTTATGACTCCATGCCCAATGGATTGCTAAAAGGCCACTGATCTTCATCCAGCAGGTAGATGACCCCTCTGAGTCACCAAAATTGTTATCCAAAATGTGCCCCCTGCTCATTTTGTGGCTAACTCCTCTCATTCTTCCCTCTATTGTGCCTCAGTCACAAAATTTTGCTTTTTAGGAACTCAAAACCTTCTGGAAGTGGCACCATTGGATAGAGTTCTTTCTCAGCTTTCCAGAAAGGTAAAGTTTTCCTCCTAACTCCATGTATTTTTCAAGTTATGGCTCGACGGAGTTTTTGTGGGAAATTTTCCCTAGAAGGCCCACAACCAATCAGGATGTGCCACATGTCCAAAGAAGTGGCGGGGTTGGAGGAGAACTTGGTTTTTTACCAAGTGTTTTGGCAAAGGTTTCAAAAGGAAGAATTTTTCCCCGCAAGCCCGCCGACCAATCATTTGCTGCCACGTGCCCAGGGGAGAAAGTTGGAAAAATCGACTAAGTGTTGGCGCAAGAAATTTTTTGAAGGATGGCCCCGTAGCCAATAGAAACATGCCATGTGGCACCTGAACTGGTGGAGTGCAGGGAAATTTTGGAAAATTTTCCAAATGACCAAAAAGGTAAAAATTCAAAAAAATTCCCACCGACCCGATTTGGCCCTGTTTTGCCCTAAAACTTCAAATCGCCATATCTTTCGATCCAGAGCTCGGTTTTTCACGTTCTTTATATCAATGGAAAGATGGTAAAATTATCTACAATATTCTGGGGTCATTTTTGCATTTTGGTGGAGTTTGGAGAGAGAAAATCAAGAAACACCTCTGGCACGTGGTCATGGACAGAAATGACATTTCAACCACCGTTTTTAATGAAGAATGGCTTGCATTCTCTCCCAACATGGTTAAAAATGTTAGGGAATGGGTCTATTAGGGTGCCCATGCTATTTTGATGGAATTTTGGTCAATGGTTGAACCCCTTGCATGTTTTCCCATGTTTCTCTCTCCTGGGGTCGTGGTTTGCACTGTAAAAGCCAGAATGAGTTCATTTGGCAAAAAGAGAGACACTTTTCAGCTCTGCAACTTCCTTTTTCTTCCTCCTTGGTAGAATTTGTGAAGAAATTTTACCTTTCCATGTAATGCAGCACCTTTTCTTGCCTCTGGATCACTGTAATGTACTGTATTGGATCTGAGATGTTGATATATGTTCTGTGATTAAAATCCTTCAATCCTTTCATATATCTATCATTGCTTTCTTGATCTGTCATTACATTTTGAGCATTTGTGCATGTTTTGTGTTGTGTTTCCTTGTGGATTGTGTATTTCATGCAGCATCAGGTGTCTACAACTCCTTTGGTGCATCACCTATTAGCATTAGTTCTTTCTTTTTTGCATTCTCTATCTCTGTCTCCTTGGAATTTAGAGAAGACTTAGGAGTTTAAACCTCTGCAATTGTACAAGTGAATTAGTTGATCAGAGGAGTTGAGGAACCAACCTCTAATTTGGAGATTCCTCTTCCATTTTGCAAGTCCCACACTTGGGAAGAGAATTCAATGTTGTGCAATCTGCTGGATACATAGGGTGATCAAACTAGAAATCGATCAACATCCAGGGTGTCTGCTGATTTACAACAACGGTTGTAACATAGCTTAGCCCATTTGGTTACCTTTTGTTCTTAACCAAAGTGAAATCTGATCTCTTGACTCCTTGGATTCATGTGCCATATTGAATGGAAATGTTATAACCGTGTTCGTGTTCTCGTTAAAAAAATGGTAATTTCTCCTTTCGGGTCTTAAAACTTTCTTGTGTTAATAACCCTCCATTGAATTGGCATCTATGTGAATTACATGTATATTTTAATGGGTTGCCAATCCTTCTTCTAAAGATAACCAACAATAAAATAAGACGAATACATAGATAGAGATAAAAATAAAGAAGATAATAATGATGTTGTTCTTGGTTGATAAAATTAAAAGTCTTTAATTGGAAAGAAAGTGCTACTCTACCGGTGTAAAAGAAATTACCCTTGCTAACCCTAAGTTACGAATTTTAAACATTTTGCCTTGGTTGTGAAATGATAAGTGTTCTATAAAAAGTGAAATCATTGTTGCCTTGCGGTTATAGTTATGTCTTAGTTAGTCGAGGAGTTTGAACAAGAACACCTTAAGTCTAATTCTTTCCTCTTGGGAACCCCTTGTGCATCCTTTAGTGAACTTAACTAAGATAATACTAATTGAAGCCCCTACCCTAATCCAGTCTAACTCTTAAGTTCCTTTGAATGTCCGGTTGATAACTAATTAGACCTTAATGAAATAAATTAATGCAGAGGTTATCTACCTGAGAACAAACAATTCCTTAAGTAATTGAAGGTGAAACTATCCTTGTAAAATAAAATTCTATAATTTATTAACCCTAGCTAAGCTAGCAAACATTACCCTTATACGGTGACTTCTTAAACGAGTTTAAGGGAAACCAATGGTTAGTTGTTAGAAAATAATAAGATTTAATAAGTAGGGGGAAACAATATAGAAACCACGAAATTTATCTCTCAGCCTTTTTGGAAAGTAAATAGTTCCTTTTGTAAAGCTCTTTCAATGAAGCCTAAGTAAAATCTTCAATATTTCTGGATAAAACCTCAAGCTCCAATTAAATCTTGGTAATAACTAACGATGTCTCAAGGATGAACTCAATTGACCTTCGTCCTTTAACTTTGTCCAAGGTGCCTTGTAATTCTCTCTTAAGTTTGTTGAACATGAACCAATGTTGTCATAAGGGCATGGGTGAGTTCTAGTAACGTAAGTGTGAATAGACGGCCTTGTGGAATTAAATTACCATATTTATTAAATAAATAAATAAGACAAATAATTGTCGAAAAGGAGAAGACTTTAAGTGAACTACTCTACAGTGTATAAGAAAATAACTCAGTTGGTAAGAGGAATTTTTATACGAACCATATCTAGAATCTCTCTCGAAAATATAAGTTAAGAGTTAAAGGGTGTTTTATCAAATAAATAACCTTCAATCATTTCTTACTATGGCTTGCCCTAGTTGTAAGAGTGTCATGTGGTTGGACTTCTATGTTGTCCTGTCAAAAGAAAAGTGTATTATCCTTTTGGGTGTGAACGTTTCCGTGCTGACCTTGTAGCCATCCTCGTAACAAGTGGTTCCCATGGTTGTAACCTTGGTGATGACATGTCGTGTCGTGTTATGTGTCAAGAAAGTCAAAAAAAAAAAAATCCTGTGTTTTTCTATGTAGTCTTGTGTGTCTCTTTTAGAGGACGTTATAGGTCGTATGATTTTCTTGTGATGCCCTTTGGGTTGTGCAATGCGCCAGCGACGTTTTGCACACTCATGAATAATGTGTTCAGACCACTACTAGATAAGTGTGTGGTGGTATACTTAGATGACATCTTGGTGTTTTCCAAGAATCATGAGGAGCACAGGGCACACCTTGCAGAAGTTTTCAAGCTGTTAAGGGAGCATGACTTGTATGTGAAGAAAGAAAAGTGTTCCTTTGCTCAGGAAGAAGTTCACTTTCTTGGGCATGTTGTGGGGAAGGGTAAGATCAAACCTGACCCAAGGAAACTTGAAGCAATCAAGGATTGGGAGCCGCCCAGGGATGTACATGGTGTGCGTCAGTTTTTGGGTTTGGCGAACTACTACAGAAGGTTTGTCAGTCGGTACTCCAAGATCGCGAGTCCTCTGACGGAATTGTTGAAGAAGGATGTGAAGTGGTGTTGGTCAGCTAAGTGTCAGGAAGCTTTTGATCTCTTGAAGGAGAAGTTGACGACGTCACCAGTGTTGTCCTTGGTAGACTTCAGCAAGCCTTTTGAGGTGCACACAGATGCATCTGATTTTTCCATTGGCGGGGTGCTAATTCAGGACAAGCATCCAGTGGCTTTTGAGTCCAGGAAGCTCAAGGACGTGGAGAGAAGATATCCAGTTCATGAGAAGGAGATGACTGCAGTGGTTGATTGTTTGAGAAGATGGAGGCACTACTTGTTGGGAGCGCACTTCATTGTAAAGACAGACAATGTATCAAATTCATTCTTCTTGACTCAGAGTAAGCTGTCGCCAAAGCAGGCAAGATGGCAAGACTTTCTAGCTGAGTTTGACATGGAAATTGTGCATACCGCAGGCAAGGAGAATGTGGTCGCAGATGCACTCAGCAGAAAGCAACAGTTAGCGGTCATTGCAACAACATCAGTTAGCCCAGTGTCTACTCATGGGGAGAGTAGGGTGGAATTGACAGGGGAGTTGATGACGAAGATTCGGGAGGGCTTGGTTCTGGATCCTCAAGCTGCTGCATTGGTGAAGACCGTGGAAGATCAGACTCAGAAAGGGTTGAAAAACAAGTTCAACATTTCAGATGGGATGTTGTGGTTTGCTCAGAGTCGGGTCTACATCCCTAAGTGGGGGAGCCTGCGCAGAGATTTGATAAAGGAATGTCATGATTCAATATGGGCAGGTCACCCTGGGCAGAATCGCACTATGGCTCTTTTGGAAAGGGGCTTTTACTGGCCGAAGATGAGTAAGGATGTGGATGAGTTTGTTCGCTCTTGTTTGATCTGCCAGCAGGATAAGCCAGAACATCGGTTGCCGAGAGGACTTCTCCAGCCGTTACCTGTTCCAGTCAGGCCGTGGGCAAGTGTGAGCATGGATTACATCACCGGTTTGCCTAGTGTGAAGGGAATGTCTAGCATCTTAGTGGTGGTGGATAGATTCTCTAAGTATGCCATTTTCACCGCATGTGAACATCCTTGTGGAGCAGAGAAAACTGCAGAGTATTTCTTCAAGAATGTGGTGAAGTATTGGGGAATCCCCTTGAGCATCGTCTCGGATAGAGATGCTCGTTTTACAAGCAACTTTTGGCAGGAGCTGTTCAGGTTGGTGGGAACAAAGTTGTTGTTGTCCACAAGGTTTCATCCACAGACAGATGGCCAGACAGAGAGGATCAATGCAGTATTGGAGTCTTACTTGCGGCATTATGTGCGGAGTGACCAAACCAATTGGCCGGATCTTCTCGACCTTGCACAGTTCTCTTACAACAGCCAGAAGAGTGAGTCGAGCAAGCATTCACCATTTGAACTCGCGACGGGCCAACAACCTTTGTTGCCTCACACAGTGATTGCTGGATACTTTGGAAGGTGTCCGTCGGCCACAGAATATCTGAAGGATTGGCACGAGCGTGTTGCTCTTGCAAGGCTGCACTTGTTGAAAGCAGGTGAACGCATGAAGAAATATGCAGATCAGTCTAGACAGTCCGCAGAGTTGGAAGTCGGAAGTAAGGTAATGCTGAGGATGGAGCCAGAAGTCTTCAAGGCCCCTCCCGGAACAGCAAAGTCCTTGGTCCACAAATTTGATGGGCCTTTTGAGATTCTGGCCAAGGTAGGCAAGGTCACCTACAGACTGAAGTTGCCGAAACACATGAAGACGCATCCCGTCTTCCATGTGAGCCAGTTGAAACCTTTTGTTGCTGATGAAGCTGAGCCAGAACGGAGTCAGCCTAATCGTCCAGCTGCCAATGTGATAGACAATCCAGACAGGGAGTTGGACAAGATACTTGAGGTGAAGACAGATGGTTGGGGCAATAGAAGGGTGAGAAAGTTCTTTGTGACTTGGGTTGGTTGTTACTCAGCTACATGGGAACGAGAAGAAGCCCTTTGGAAGTATAAAGACAAGGTTAAAGCGTTCCTTGCGAGGAACAAGGGCCTTGGTCCCTTGGAACAGAAATGAACCTGAATAGGGGGCCTCCTCCAGGCTACATACAGTGGGGTCTTCACGGCGCCGAGGACGTCACCGATTCTAAGTGGGGGAGTCTATGACGGATGTATGCCTCTTACATCCGTACCAACGTTCACGAGCTATCTATGCGATCAAGCGAGCTAGCAGCGAATCTTTGTGCAGTGATTTGAGTGAGCGCAAGTCAATACTGGCAAAGAGTGGAAAAGAGGTTTTGTGCTTTCTGTCCCCCGATTTGGGAAGGGGCAG
>CM031233.1:7110383-7182883 GCA_018340775.1 Taxus wallichiana var. yunnanensis
GGGGCCGCGGGGTTGTGGGGAGAAAAGTAAAAATTTTAAAAGGAAAAAAAGGTTAAGTTTTCCATTTTGATTTGCACCCCCCCGCCACATGTCGGCCACGTGATTGGTTGGGGCCGCATGGGAAAATTGGGAAAATTTTCCAAAGGCAAAATTTTAAAATTTTAAGTTTTTATTAAGGGCCCGCCCCTCCAAGGTACCACATGGAAACTTATGATAGGATGAGAGGGTGGCGAAGGCTGCGGAAATTTTAGGAAATTTTTCCAAAGTTCAAAATTTAAATTTTTCTAAGGTTGAATTAATTCATTTAGGTTTTGGATGGCCATTTTGAAGCAAAACTTCAAATGGCCATAAATTTTGATTGGGAACTCCATTTTTGGAAAACTTGGACTTTCCGGAAATCTCTCAGAGTCCTCTTTGCATAGCAAACATCAATTTTGGAATTTGGTGAAGTTTTGAGGGTAAATTTTAAGAAATCAATCTGCAGGGTTTTAAGTTACAAACTGGCAGTTTTAAACTTGCAAATTTTATAAAAATTGGACTCTTCCTTCACTCAACATGTCAAACAGACATGGAGGATCAACTTAGGGAAGATTTTGAATGTTTTCAAGGTGTAAATTTAACCATTTATTCAAGTTATGTTTTTCTCCACCAAGGGACAGAAAAACGACCTTAGAAGGGGATTAATTCAAAATTTACATTGGTTAAGTTGTCTCCACAAATTTACTTTGTCAAATTGGGTTTGGTATAGTCTAAGCATAGTAACATATGGTATTTTTAAATTAATTGAGAAGTATAGATATGAACTGTTCATTTAATCAAATGCACATTACCAATTTTGACTTTAAAACAGTGAGTTTACTGGTTTGGTGACTTGTCTTTTGGGTGAGCATAAGATTATGACTTGATCCATTTCATTGCTTCACAATTCAAAACATTCAACTCTAATTAAAATGCATCTCTGATTTTCAATTTTAACATGACAGTTTGCAAAGAAAATAACGTTAAATTTCATTTCATAAACATCATTTTTCAACATCCCAGAGACAAAAGGTTTTATCCCTTTTTTTTTACAGAAATTCATTCATGGACAACAATACAATCTAGTATATATTTCCATACAAATTTTAAAGGAAACAATAACATTCTTCATTGATCATTCAATAACTTTACAACTTATAATTTTTCCAATTTGATTTCTAAGGTATTATTATCCAAAATGTGCCCCCTGCTCATTTTTGGCTAACTCCTTTCATCTTTCCTTCTCTTGTGCCTCAAACATAATATTTTGCTTTTCAGGCACTCAAAACCTTCTGGAAATGGCACCATTGGATAGAGCTCTTTCTCAGCTTTCCAGAAAGGTAAATTTTTCCTCCTAACTCCATGTATTTTTCAAGTTATGGCTCGGTGGAGTTTTTGTGGGAAATTTTCCCTAGAAGGCCATGACTAAGGGGAACTCGCTACGTGTCCAAAGGACCAAAAATATCAAAGCGACCCGATTTGGCCTGTTTTGCCCTAAAACTTCAAATCGCCATATCTTTCGATCCGAGCTCGGTTTTCATGTTCTTTATATAAATGGAAAGATGGTGAAATTCTCTACAAGATTTCGGGGTCAATTTTACATTTTGGTATATTTAGAAGAGAGAAAATCAAAAATACTTCTAGCACGTGGTAATGGCGAAATGACGTTTCAACAACCAGTTTTAATGCAAAATGGGTCGCATTCTTCTTCAACATGGCCAAAAATGTCAGGGCATGGGTCTGTAAGGATGCCCATGCTTTTTAATGCATTTTCCTTCAATGGGGAATGACTTCCACATTTTTACACGTTTTCTCTCTCCAGGCTCGACCCATGCATTGTAAAAGCCAGATTTGGCTCATTTTTTGAGGTGTAACATTTTTTTGGACAACAAGCTTCTTCTTTCACCTTCAACAAGTGATTTTTGCAAGTATCGGACCTTCTTTATGATTGTAATAGGTTTACGCCTCTTTGATGTTGCAAATGCAAGGATTTTGACAGTGAAAATGATAGTGTAGACTCTGTGATCAATTTTCAGTCCTTTGTTTGTATTGTCTTGCTTCATTTCAGACCTCTAATTACATCTTATCAGCCTATGTATGATGTTTCATGTTGCATTTCATGAAATTGTGTCAATTTTCATGAACAAGAAGTTTTCACCACTCCTTTGGTGTATCACCTATTAGTTTAGTTTCAATTTTTGCACTTTCTATCTCTGTCTCCTTGGAATTTAGAGTAGGATTAGGATTCAAACCTCTGCGTAATTATGCAAATAACAGATCGATTAGAGGAGTTTGAGGAACCAACCTCTAATCGGAGATTCCTCTCTCATTTTACAAGTCCCACACTTGGAGAGAGGTTTTGATGTTGTGCAATCACACTAAATGCCTAAAACATCAACTTAGAAACCTGATTTTCATCCGTGGGTAACTTTTGACTCAGGCACTAATTTTTGGCATGCCCGGTGGGATGTTAGAGGTCTTCAATTTATCTTTGATAGGTTGGTGTGTTATGTTAAAGATTCAACATTTTGGAGACATATTCAAAAGTACATCCGGTGCCTCCATCGGTAAATAACTCATTCTCTCGGAGTTGCAGACTGTTTTCCATCCATTTCCATCCATCTTTCTTTCCATCTCTTTCACTCTTTTCCATTCCATGAAGTTGTGCAATCATGACTTCATTTCCATCATCCACCAAAAGAAATTCACATTTTCAACAGAGATATCACACCTCCAACATGTTTTACAAATCCTCCAAATCAGGATTTTGGTCAAATTCAAAATCAGCATGTCTACCCATATGAGCGGTAGTACCAAAGTCAGTTTGGTTGTGAAGCACATCAAAGAAAGGGTACGCATGCAATGAAGAAAATAAAATGGAAGATGCAGATTTTGTGGAAAAATCCAAAAGATGGAGGCAAAGATGGTGCAATCAAGAGCAAGCAGCTCAAATGAAGGCTTTCATAATTGGTTACAGGACTCCTTTTCCATGGGAGGCCTTTTCCAAGACACTTCAGCCCTCGGGAGAAGTTGGACTTTATGATGAAAATGTTGCCCCAACTTGCACAGGGAGAGTCAATGGGCAAGTTCTACACCATCATCTGTGGTTTTTCTCTTCCCATTACTCAAGCAAAGCATCATCTCATTTGGAATTTCAAATTCTAAATCCAATCAATGTTGTTTGAGTTAATTCCATTTCTCCATTCCCTAGTCTCCCACCACACCTCAATTCTTCTTTCCCCTTTCCTTCCAAACAGTCATTCCCTCCACAAGAGCTAATGAGAAATACCCTCTCCTCCAAATAAACAAGATTTTCTACCTCCTCCACCACCACACGAAAAATTGCCAAAATTGAGTTACAATCCACTTCTCCTCTTGCATTCCCAAATCCATGTTGGGAGGATAAAAATCAGAATGCCAGTCAAGGAAAACAACAACAAAAAGAAAATCCAAACAAGGATGAAGAAATTCAAAGTTTGAAGAGTTGGGCTCTTAAATTTGGGATGACAAAGATCCCCTTATGGTTAAGCGTTTAGAAGAGGTTGGAGTTAGAAAATAAGTGGTGGTTAAGACTGATTTTGTTGTAGCAGGAGAAGAGCAAAAAGAAGAAGCAGATTAGCTTAATTAGTTTACTCAGAAAGTAGTTTCCATGTTGGCACTATATTTGAAGGGAATGCTGATTCAATTCAAGTTACACAATCAGCCATGGAGGAAGAAAGCTCGAAGAAGATCCTACAGTCCCAACTTGTCCTCTAAAAGCAGCAAATCAAAGAGTTTGACTTAACGAACTTCATGCTAGAGGAAGAGTTCTATAAAGAACAAGATTGTCTTCAAGTAGTAGAAGAGAGGAAAGCTGCTCCAAATCCAAAAGAAGAGGAGCACATTCTAGTTGTGGAGGAGAAAATTACAGATCTAAGGGCTTTGAGCATAAAGCGAGGCTATAAGAGAACCTTCAATTCTTCTTTCTACTTCATCTCTCTCAAGTTCTAGTGCTAAAGAAGAGTTTGATCTCTAAAACTCAATGTTGGAGGAAGAAAGAAACCATGATGATCAAGTTATAGATCAAGAGGACACCATGGAGGAAGTTGAGCATTCGCACAGACAACCATGAGGTAGTGTATCTATCGATTTAGAGAACTGTTTTGATGAAGAAGAACCGGTTGAGTTCCCACCATTCTCTCTTTCATCATCCATGATCCAAATACTTGAGCTTTGTTGTCATAAAGGAGAGCATTCATTTTGCAGCACCTGCATCTTATAGCATCTCTTTGGAACTGTTGTTGGAAATCACCAACACCCCACGGATGTTGATCGATTTCTAGTTTGATCATACTAGCATCCGAGTGTGATTGCACAACATTGAATCCTCTTCCCAAGTGTGGGACTTGCAAAAATGGAAGAGAAATCTCCAGATTAGAGGCTGGTTCCTCAACTCCTCTGATCAGCTATTTTACTTGCACAATTGCAGAGGTTTAAACTCCTAAATCTACTCTAAATTTCAAAGGGACAAGGATAGAAAATGCAAAAAGAAAGAACTAAAACTAATGCTAATAGGTGATGCACCAAAGGAGTGGTGAGCATTTTTTACTTCTACAAATTGACACAGTTCATAAAATGCAACAAAAACAACATGCACAAACTGATAGTTGTAATGAAGTGTTAGAAATTAGGCAAACAACACCAGCAGAGGATAAAAACTAATCACAGGGCCTGTATTGTTATTTTAACATCAAAATCACTTGCATTCAAACACCTGAAAGGCAAAAATACAGTTGTAGTTTCTAGAAAAGGTCTGTTATTCCACTAAATCACTTCCAAGGTGAAAAAGGGAGCTTTCCATACACAAAAATGTTCAACCCTTTGAAAAATGAGCCAAATCTGGCTTTTACGGCAAGGGACGAGCCCAGGAGAGAGAAACATGGGAAAACATGGAAGGGATTCAACCATTGACCAAAATGCCATCAAAACAGCATGGGTGACCTGAAAACCCATTCCTTGACATTTTTAACCATGTTGGGAGAGAATGCGAGCCATTCTTCATTAAAATCGGTGGTTGAAACATCATTTCTATTCATGACCACGTGCCAAAAGTGTTTTTGATTTTCTCTCTCAAACTCCAAAATTCAAAATTGACCTTAGAATCTTGTAGATAATTTCACCAACTTTCCATTGATATAAAGAACATGAAAAATGAGCTCTGGATCGAAAGATATGGTGATTTGAAGTTTTAGGCAAAAAACAGGCCAAATCGGGTCGCTTTGATATTTTTGGCTTTGGACACGTGGCGAGTTACGATTGCCACGATTGTGGGTCCTTTAGGGGAAAATTTCCCCACAAAACTCCGCCGAGCCATAACTTGAAAAATACATGAGTTAGGAGGAAAAATTTACCTTTCGGAAAGCTAGAAAGCTCTATCCAATGGTGCCATTTCAGAAGGTTTTGAGTGCACTGAAAAGCAAAATTTTGTGAGTGAGGCACAAGAGAGGGAAGAATGAGAGGAGTTAGCCACAAAATGAGCAGGGGGCACATTTTGGATAACAATTTTGGTGACTCAGAGGGGTCATCTACCTGCTGGATGAAGTTACCAGTTGCCTGAAGCATCCATTGGGCATGGAGTCATGAGTTGTAGCCTGCAAACTGATCTGAACTTTGAAAACCTCCTCTCTGAGCCACTTGGAAACCCACTGAAATGGACTGTGCAAGAGCAAAACCAGCACCACAAAAACTATGTACAAAACTAAAGGGTCATACATGCTCCAAAATGGAACATGCAGAGTGTGCACAAGCACTTCTTTTACTGAAAGCAAAACTACCTATCCTACTCTAACTGGAAGCAAAAGTGGGCTAAACAAACCCTGCAACTGGTTGTGCAAAATAGCTTCCTTTCTTCAAAATTGGAAACCATGCAACTGATTTGGCATTGAACATGGCTGATTGGATGAATGGAAAATCAACAAGAAGCTGGTCTTCCACCCAAATCATCAAGGTATCAGGTGAAGGAAAATTCAATACCTCTTTTAGTTGTTCTGCATTTGGATTGGAGAGGTATGACAGCTGATCCTTGGTTCTTTGTAGCTCATCCTCATGCTTAGGAGCAAGCATGACTGATTGTGACTTCTCCTTTGGTTCCAATGAAGCCAGATACCTGATTGGGCAAGGTATGGTCCTTTGAGTATACCCATTGCCCTGATTTTCAACTCCAAAAATGGAGTCTTCTTGTAGACCTTCTTGGGTGGGTGATGTGGAAGCAATGGTAGGACTTTTCTGCCCTTTCTCTTCCTCCAATGAAGAACATGAAAGATTAAAATCTTCCAATCTTGGTTCCAAAGAGCTGCTATAAGATGCAGGCTGCTGCAAATGAATGCTCTCCTTCATGACAGTAGGCTCAAGTATTTGGGACGTGGAAGATGAAAGAGAGAATGGTGGAAACTCAACCGGTTCTTCTTCATCAAAACAGTCCTCCAAATCTGACAGATACACTACCTCATGGTTGTCCTGATGCAAATGCTCAACTTCCTCCATAGTGTCCTCTTGATCTGTAACTTGATCATCATGGTTTCTTTCATCCTCCAACATTGAGTTTGAAAGATCAAACTTTTCTTCAGCACTAGAACACGAGAGGGATGAAGTAGAAAGAAGAACTGAAGGTTCTCCTGTAGCCTGCCTTGTGTTCAAAGCCCTTGGATCTGTAATTTTCTCCTCCATAACTAGAATGTGCTCCTCTTCTTTTGGATTTGGAGCAGCTTCTCCCTCTTCTACTACTTGAAGACAATCTTGTTCTTGATAGAACTCTTCCTCTAGCACGAAGTTCGTTAAGTCAAACTCTTCGATCTGCTGCTCTAGAGGACAAGTTGGGACTGTAGGATCTTCTTCAGAGCTTTCTTCCTCCATGGCTGATTGTGTAACTTGAATTGAATCAGCATTCTCTTCAAATAGAATGCTAACATGGAAACTACTTTCTGAGTAAACTGATTGCTGATCTACTTCTTCTTTTTGCTCTTCTCTTCCTGCAGAAAATTCAGTCCTAACCACCACTTGTTTTCCAACTCCAACCTTTTCTAAAGGCTTAACCATCAAGGGGATCTTTGTCATCCCAAATTTAAGAGCCCAACTCTTCAGACTTTGAATTTCTTCATCCTTGTTTGGCTCTTTTTTGCTGCTGTTTTCCTTGATTGGCATTCTGATTTTTATCCTCCCAACATGGAT
This sequence comes from Taxus wallichiana var. yunnanensis, assembly GCA_018340775.1. Lineage (NCBI taxonomy): Eukaryota > Viridiplantae > Streptophyta > Pinopsida > Cupressales > Taxaceae > Taxus > Taxus wallichiana. Next base: position 7,117,608 of record CM031233.1, read on the forward strand.
TTGGGAATGCAAGAGGAGAAGTGGATTGTAACTCAATTGATTTTGCAATTTTTTGTGGTGGTGGAGGAGGTAGGAACTCTTGTTTCTTTGGAGGGAATGGCTGTTTGGAAGGGAAAAGGATAGAAGAATTGAGATGGGGTGGAAGACTAGGGAATGGAGAAATGGATTCAACACTTGGGACAGCAGATGGAGAGTTTAAAACTTGACACTGCTGAGATAAAACAGATTGGGAAAGGGAGAGAAAAGGCATGAGATGGTGTGCTTACCTGTTGACAAGGTTGTTGAATACTCCTCTCATACACCTTTATTCCTTCAGTCCACTTTGCAAGCAATGGTAGTGTTGTAATCATGAAGTCTAGCTTCTCTTGAGGGCTGTAATGCCTTGGAAAAGGTCCCACCCATGGACAAGGTGCTCTACAACCGATTCTAAATGCTTTCATTTGTGCTTGAGCCCTGGATTGCACCATGTTTACCTCCATCTTTTGGATTTGTTCTAGCAAATCTGCATTTTCTTCTTGACTGCCCTCACAACCAGCATACCCTTGTGCTTGACATGCTTCATATCCAAACTGACTTTGGCACTGCTGCTCATATGGGTAGACATGCTGATTTTGAATTTGATCAAAATGCTGATTTGGAGGATTTGTAAAACATGTTGGAGGTGTGATATACTGCTGTTGTAAATGTGAATTCCATGATGGAAATGAAGTCATGATTGCACAACTTCATGGAATGGAAAAGAATGAAAATGATGGAAAGAAGAATGGATGGAAATGAATGGAAAACAGGTCTACAACTTAGAGAATGAGTTGTTTACCAGATGGAGTCACCAGATGTGCTTTTGAAAGTGCCTCCAAAAGGCTGGATCTTTAACAGGAACACACCAACCTGTCAAAGATAAAGTGGAAGACCTCTAAGGTCCCACCAGGCATGCCAAAACTGTTGTTGCAAATCAGCAGCACCCCCTGGATGTTGATCAGATTTCTAGTTTGATCATACTAGCATCCAGTGTGATTGCACAACATTGAATCCTCTTCCCAAGTGTGGGACTTGCAAAAATGGAAGAGAAATCTCCAGATTAGAGGCTGGTTCCTCAACTCCTCTGATCAGCTATTTTACTTGCACAATTGCAGAGGTTTAAACTCCTAAATCTACTCTAAATTTCAAAGGGACAAGGATAGAAAATGCAAAAAGAAAGAACTAAAACTAATGCTAATAGGTGATGCACCAAAGGAGTGGTGAGCATTTTTTACTTTTGCAAATTGACATAGTTCATAAAATGCAACAAAAACAACATGCACAAATTGATAGCTATAATGAAGTGTTAGAAATTAGGCAAACAACACCAGCAGAGGATAAAAACTAATCACAGGGCTTGTATTGTTATTTTAACATCAAAATCACTTGCATTCAAACACCTGAAAGGCAAAAATATAGTTGCAGTTTCTAGAAAAGGTCTATTATTCCACTAAATCACTTCCAAGGTGAAAAAGGGAGCTTTCCATACACAAAAAATGTTCAACCCTTTGAAAAATGAGCCAAATCGGCTTTACTACGGTGCAAAGGGCAGAGCCGGGAGAGAGAATGTTGGAAAACGTGGAAGGGATTCAACCATTGACCAAAATGCCATCAAAACAACATGGGCGACCTGACAGACCCATTCCCTGACATTTTTAACCATGCTGGGAGAGAATGCGAGCCATTCTTCATTAAAATCGGTGGTTGAAATGTCATTTCTGTTCATGACCACGTGCTAGAAATTTTTTGATTTTATCTCTCCAAAATCCACCAAAATGCAAAAATTGATCCCTGGAATCTTGTAGATAATTTCACCATCTTTCCATTGATATAAAGAACGTGAAAAACCGAGCTCTGGATCGAAAGATATGGTGATTTGAAGTTTTAGGGCAAAACAGGGCCAAATCGGGTCGCTTTGATATTTTTGGCCTGGACACGTGGCGAGTTCTGATTGGCTGCGGGCCTTCTAGGGGAAAATTTCCCACAAAAACTCTGCCGAGCCATAACTTGAAAAATACATGAGTTAGGAGGAAAACTTTACCTTTCTGGAAAGCTAAGAAAGAGCTCTATCCAATGGTGCCATTTCCAGAAGGTTTTGAGTGCCTGAAAAGCAAAATTTTGTGATTGAGGCACAAGAGAGGGAAGAATGAGAGGAGTTAGCCACAAAATGGGGGGCACATTTTTGATAAAATTTTGGTAACTCGAGAGGGTCATCTTCTGCTTGGATGAAGTTTCCGGTTACTGAAGCATCCATTGGGCATGGAGTCATGAGTTGTAGCCTGCAAACTGATCTGAACTTTGAAAACCTCCTCTCTGAGCCACTTGGAAACCCACTGAAATGGACTGCGCAAGAGCAAAACCAGCACCACAAAAACTATGTACAAAACTAAAGGGTCATACATGCTCCAAAATGGAACATGCAGAGTGTGCACAAGCACTTCTTTTACTGAAAGAAAAACTACCTATCCTACTCTAACTGGAAGCAAAAGTGGGCTAAACAAACCCTGCAACTGGTTGTGTAAAATAGCTTCCTTTCTTCAAAATTGGCAACCATGCAACTGATTTGGCATTGAACATGGCTGATTGGATGAATGGAAAATCAACAAGAAGCTGGTCTTCCACCCAAATCATCAAGGTATCAGGTGAAGGCAAATTCAATACCTCTTTTAGTTGTTCTGCATTTGGATTGGAGAGGTATGACAGCTGATCCTTGGTTCTTTGTAGCTCATCCTCATGCTTAGGAGCAAGCATGACTGATTGTGACTTCTCCTTTGGTTCCAATGAAGCTAGATACCTGATTGGGCAAGGTATGGTCCTTTGAGTATACCCATTGCCCCGATTTTCAACTCCAAAAATGGAGTCTTTTTGTAGACCTTCTTGGGTGGGTGATGTGGAAGCAATGGTAGGACTTTATTACCCTTACTCTTCCTCCAATGAAGAACATGAAAGATTAAAATCTTCCAATCTTGGTTCTAAAGAGCTGCTATAAGATGTAGGCTACTGCAAATGAATGCTCTCTCCTTCATGACAGCAGGCTCAAGTATTTGGGACGTGGAAGATGAAAGAGAGAATGGTGGAAAATCAACCGGTTCTTCTTCATCAAAACAGTCCTCCAAATCTGGCAGATACACTACCTCATGGTTTTCTGATGCAAATGCTCAACTTCCTCCATAGTGTCCTCTTGATCTCGTAACTTGATCATCATGGTTTCTTTCATCCTCCAACATTGAGTTTGAAAGATCAAACTTTTCTTGACACTAGAACACGAGAGGGATGAAGTAGAAAGAATAAGCTGAAGGTTCTCTGTAGCTTTGCCTTGTGTTCAAAGCACTTGAATCTATAATTTTCTCCTCCACAACTAGAATGTGCTCCTCTTCTTTTGGATTTGGAGCAGCTTCTCCCTCTTATACTACTTGAAGATAATCTTGTTCTTGATAGAACTCTTCCTCTAGCACGAAGTTTGTTAAGTCAAACTCTTCGATCTGCTGCTCTAGAGGACAAGTTGGGACTGTAGGATCTTCTTCAGAGCTTTCTTCCTCCATGGCTGATTGTGTAACTTGAATTGAATCAGCATTCTCTTCAAATAGAATGCTAACATGGAAACTACTTTCTGAGCAAACTGATTGCTGATCTGCTTCTTCTTTTTGCTCTTCTCTTCCTGCAGCAAATTCAGTCCTAACCACCACTTGTTTTCCAACTCCAACCTTTTCTAAAGGCTTAACCATCAAGGGGATCTTTTTCATCCCAAATTTAAGAGCCCAACTCTTCAGACTTTGAATTTCTTCATCCTTGTTTGGCTCTTCTTTCTGCTGCTATTTTCCTTGATTGGCATTCTAATTTTTATCCTCCCAACATGGATTTGGGAATGCAAGAGGAGAAGTGGATTGTAACTCAATTGATTTTACAATTTTTTGTGGTGGTGGAGGAGGTAGGAACTCTTGTTTCTTTGGAGGGAATGGCTGTTTGGAAGGGAAAAGGACAGAAGAATTGAGATGGGGTGGAAGACTAGGGAATGGAGAAATGGATTCAACACTTGGGACAATAGATGGAGAGTTTAAAACTTGACACTGCTGAGATAAAACAGATTGGGAAAGAGGGAGAGAAAAGGCATGAGATGGTGTGCTTACCTGTTGACAAGGTTGTTGAATACTCCTCTCATACACCTTTATTCCTTCAGTCCACTTTGCAAGCAATGGTAGTGTTGTAATCATGAAGTCTAGCTTCTCTTGAGGGCTGTAATGCCTTGGAAAAGGTCCCACCCATGGACAAGGTGCTCTACAACTGATTCTAAATGCTTTCATTTGTGCTTGAGCCCTGGATTACACCATGTTTACCTCCATCTTTTGGATTTGTTCTAGCAGATCTACATTTTCTTCTTGACTGCCCTCACAACCAGCATACCCTTGTGCTTGACATGCTTCATATCCAAACTGACTTTGGCACTGCTGCTCATATGGGTAGACATGCTGATTTGGAGGATTTGTAAAACATGTTGGAGGTGTGATATACTGCTATTGTAAATGTGAATTCCATGATGGAAATGAAGTCATGATTGCACAACTTCATGGAATGGAAAAGAATGAAAATGATGGAAAGAAGAATGGATGGAAATGAATGGAAAATAGGTCTGCAACTTAGAGAATGAGTTGTTTACCAGATGGAGTCGCCAGATGTGCTTTTGAAAGTGCCTCCAAAAGGTTGAATCTTTAACAGGAACACACCAACCTATCAAAGATAAAGTGGAAGACCTCTAAGGTCCCACCGGGCATGCCAAAACTATTGTTGCAAATCAGCAGCACCCCTGGATGCAAATCAGGTTTCTAAGTTGATTCTAGAGCATCCCGGTGTGATTGCACAACATTGAAACCTCTCTCCAAGTGTGGGACTTGTGAAAATGAGAGAGGAATCTCAGATTAGAGGCTGGTTCCTTAACTCCTCGATCAGCTATTTTACTTGCACAATTGTAGAGGTTTAAACTCCTAAATCTACTCTAAATTTCAAAGGGACAAGGATAGAAAATTCAAAAAGAAAGAAATAAAACTAATGCTAATAGGTGATGCACCAAAGGAGTGGTGAGCATTTTTTACTTCTACAAATTGACACAGTTCATAAAATGCAACAAAAATAACATGCACAAACTGATAGCTATAATGAAGTGTTAGAAATTAGGCAAACAACACCAGCAGAGGATAAAAACTAATCACAGGGCCTATATTGTTATTTTAACATCAAAATCACTTGCATTCAAACACCTGAAAGGCAAAAATATAGTTGCAGTTTCTAGAAAAGGTCTGTTATTCCACTAAATCACTTCCAAGGTGAAAAAGGGAGCTTTCCATACACAAAAAATGTTCAACCCTTTGAAAAATGAGCCAAATCTGGCTTTTACAGTGCAAGGGACGAGCCCAGGAGAGAGAAACATGGAAAACATGGAAGGGATTCAACCATTGACCAAAATGCCATCAAAACAGCATGGGCGACTGAAAGACCCATTCCCTGACATTTTTAACCATCGTTGGGAGAGAATGCAAGCCATTCTTCATTAAAATCGGTGGTTGAAATGTCATTTCTATTCATGACCACGTGCTAGAAGCATTTTTTGATTTTCTCTCTCCAAACTCCACCAAAATGCAAAATTGACCCCTAAATCTTGTATAGAATTTCACTGTCTTTCCATTGGTATAAAGAACGCGAAAAACCAAGCTCTGGATCAAAGATATGGCGATTTGAAGTTTTAGGGAAAAACAGGTCAAATCGGGTCACTTTGATATTTTTGCCTGGACACGTGGCGAGTTCGATTGGGTCATGGGCCTTTTAGGGGAAAATTTCCCACAAAACTCCACCTAGCCATAACTTGAAAAATACATGAGTTAGGTGGAAAACTTTACCTTTACGGAAAGCTAAGAAAGAGCTCTATCCAATGGTGCCATTTCGAGAGAAGGTTTTGAGTGCTGAAAAGAAAAATTTTGTGACCGAGGCACAAGAGAGGGAAGAATGAGAGGAGTTAGCCACAAAATGAGCGGGGGCACATTTTGGATAATAGTCATTTCTATTCATGACCACGTGCCAGAAGTATTTTTTATTTTTCTCTCCAAACTCCACCAAAATGCAAAATTGACCCCATAATCTTGTAGATAATTTCACTATCTTTTCATTGATATAAAGAACACAAAAACCGAGCTCTGGATCGAAAGATATGGCGATTTGAAGTTTTAGGGCAAAACAGGGGCCAAATCGGGTCGCTTTGATATTTTGGCTGGACACGTGGCGAGTTATGATTGGCTGCAGGCCTTCTAGGGGAAAATTTCCCATAAAAACTCCACCGAGCCATAACTTTAAAAATACATGAGTTAGGAGGAAAACTTTACCTTTCGGAAAGCTAAGAAAGAGCTCTATCTAATGGTGCCATTTCTAGAAGGTTTTGAGTGCTTGGAAAGAAAAATTTTGTGATTGAGGCACAAGAGAGGGAACAATGAGAGGAGTTAGCCACAAAATGAGTAGGGAGCACATTTTGGATAACAGAACCAAGATTGGAAGATTTTAATCTTTCATGTTCTTCATTGGAAGAGGAGAAAGGGCGAACGGTTCTACCATTGCTTCCACATCACCCACCCAAGAAGGTCTACAAGAAGAATCCATTTTTGGAGTTGAAAATCAGAGCTATGGGCATATCAAATGGATCATACCTTGCCCAATTAGGTATTTAGCTTTATTGGAGCCAAAGGAGAAGTCACAACTAGTCATGCTTGCTTCTAAGCATGAGGGTGAGCTAAAAAGTACCAAGGATCAACTATCATACCTCTTCAATCTAAATGCAGAGCAACTAAAAGAGGTATTGGATTTGTTTTCAGTTGACAACTTGATGATTTGGGTAGAAGACTAGCTTCTTGTTGATTTTCCACTCATCCAATCAGCCATGTTTAGTGCCAAATCAGTTGCATGGTTGCAACTTTTGAGAAAGGGAAGCTATTTCTCCCAACCAGTTGTAGGGTTTGTTTAGCCCACTTTTGCTTCCAGTTAGAGTAGGATAGGTAGTTTTGCTTTCAGTAAAAGAAGTGCTTGTGCACACTCTGCATGTTCCATTTTGGAGCATGTATGACCTTTAGTTTTGTACATAGTTTTTGTGGTGCTGGTTTTGCTCTTGCACAGTCCATTTCAGTGGGTTTCCAAGTGGCTCAGAGAGGAGGTTTTCAAAGTTTAGATCAGTTTGTAGGCTACAACTCATGACTCCATGCCCAATGGATGCTTCAGGCAACTGGTAACTTCATCTAACAAGCAGATGACCCCTCTGAGTCACCAAAATTGTTATCCAAAATGTGCCCCCTACTCATTTTGTGGCTAACTCCCTTTCATCTTTCCTTCTCTTGTGCCTCAGACATAATATTTTTCTTTTTAGGCACTTAAAACGTTCGAAATGGCACCATTGGATAGAGCTCTTTCTCACTTTCTAGAAAGGTAAATTTTTCCTTCTAACTCCATGTATTTTTCAAGTTATGGCTCGATGGAGTTTTTCCGGGAAATTTTCCCTAGAAGGCCCTGCAGCCAATCGAACTAGCCACGTGTCAGGCCAAAAATATCAAAGCGGCCCGATTTGGCCCTGTTTCACCCTAAAACTTCAAATCGCCATATCTTTCGATCCAGAGCTCAATTTTTCACGTTCTTTATATCAATGGAAAGCTGGTGAAATTATCTACAAGATTCTAGGGTCAATTTTGCATTTTGGTGGAGTTTTGAGAGAGAAAATCAAAAATACTTCTGGCACGTGGTAATGGCCAGAAATGACGTTTCAACAACCAGTTTTAATGCAAAATGGGTCGTATTCTTCTTCAAGCATGCCCAAAATGTCAGGGCATGGGTCTGTAAGGACACCCATGCTGTTTTAATGCATCTTCATTCAATGGGGAATGGCTTCCACGTTTTTTACACGTTTTCTCTCTCCTAGGCTCGACCCATGCATTGTAAAAGCCATATTTGGCTCATTTTTTGAGGTGGAACATTTTTTTGGACAGCAAGTTGTTTCTTTCACCTTCTTCAAGTGATTTTTGCAAGTATCAAACCTTCTTCATGATTGTAACAGGTTTCTACCTCTTTGATGTTGCAAATGCAAGGATTTTGACAGTGAAAATGATAATGTAGACTCTGTGATCAATTTTCAGTCCTTTGTTTGTATTGTCTTGCTTCATTTCGGACTCTAATTACATCTTATCATTTTGTGTATGATGTTTCATGTTGCATTACATGAAATTGTGTCAATTTTCATGAAGAAGTGTTCACCACTCCTTTGGTGTATCACCTATTAGTTTAGATTCAATTTTTACACTTTCTATCTCTGTCTCCTTGGAATCTAGAGTAGGATTAGGATTCAAACCTCTGTAATTGTATAAATAACAGATCTCGATCGAGGAGTTTGAGGAACCATCCTCTAATCTGGAGATTCCTCTCTCATTTTACAAGTCCCACACTTGGAGAGAGGTTTCAATGTTGTGCAATCACACTAGATGCCCGAAACATCAACTTAGAAACCTAATTTACATCCGTGGGTGTCTTGCTGATTTGCAACAACAGTACAATTACAATGCAAGTAATATCTTTTACATTTCTTTTCAAGGCAAAACAGAGAGAATTCTTCTCTACAATTCTCATATTCAATTACCACTTCCCATTACTAGGTAAACACCTCTTATTACAATATCCATACATTCATCCACTCAAGGTGGGAAGGGTTACATAGGATTTGCTCAAAACAATTGACTGTCAAACTGTGAAACTCTCCAAACAGCAGCATGCTTGATTCATCTTCTTTCTTCTTTGGATCACAACAAGGAAAGGGGGAAAGCAACACTCTCCACCCAACCAAGACATCCAATGGGAAAAGAGAATCCATCTTTCCCCATTGGCCCCGAGCCCCAACCATATTGAAATGGAGCATGATAATCCAACACATGGCAACAAGGCTTCTTTCACAACAAACCACATTCTTTTCACATTACAAAAACAACAATTAAAAGCACAATTTAAAACAAGACAACAGTTCTCAACTACTTTTGAATTTATTCAAACAACACATAGGCTTGAACAAGCAAGCCAAACAAGAGCAAGAACTATGGAGGTCTCCTTATGCCTCCCAAGTTGAATTTGGGCATCCACCAAAAGTAAACCGCCAAAATCATAGCAATCCCATAGACCTTATCCCTCCTCAACCCCTCCTTATCCCTCCTCCAAATTTATCCCTTATACCTTCCCAAAGTAAGAGATGCAAGCATACTCTTATCCTAGGTGGATCCCAAACCAACACTCCCTCCCAAGAACAAATAACAAAGGAAAATCCCTTATCCCTCCTCTGATAAAACCTCATAGTCTTCTCTCTTACACCATGCCCTAGGAATTCTACCCAACCCTCAAAGAATTTCAAACACAATCACATTCAAAGTTCATGCTAAAAGAGGGAAAAACAGTAAATGAAATGCATGAGGGCCTACCTCTCCATAGTGGAGACTTGATTCCAAAAAAACAACCTTTGTTACAAAAAAAAAGAAAACGTGTTATTATGTCACTTGGGTTAGGAGTGCCCAAACCCTATGTGTCTTGGGCCATGGGGACAACTGGCCTCCTTGTGGGGGGCATAAGGGAATGCCAATGGCATCAAATTTTATTGTGAAAGAAACTTGAGGGGAGACATAAGAGTTTGAGGGAGGCATAAGGGTTTGAGGGAGGCATAAGAGATTTGCATGTATGTGTGACTGATGCTTCAGGAGGTATGTTGATGTGTTATGATGTTTGGTTATGGTGTTATGATATATGTGTTACTCATATCAGTTGGATATATTTTGTGATGTTGTGGATATGGCATTGATGCCCTTGTGGACACTATGTACCTGTAGCTTTTGTTCGGAGTTATGTGAATTTTTCATCTGTGGAATTGAGGAAATGTCTGGATGTCATAGTACACCTTGTTCAAGTATTATATTTGTTAGTCATGGTTGTTTGACAAGTACTATGTTATGTGGACTGTGCCTATTCCCTTCCATATTTGAGTAATCTTTTGTGGTGTAATATAGTCATGAAGTATATACTTGTGTGGTTGTGAATCTGTAGTGTCTTGTCTGATCCGGGAGGGTGTTGTGATAGTAGTTCATGTTGGGCACCTACAATAAGGAATAAACCCAAACTCTTCAATGATGAAATTTTAAAGAAATTAAACTAAGAATAATGATAATGGAGAGAGACTAATGAAATAATAAATAAGAGGGAACTGCCAATCTTCACAGAACCCTGAAAGTTCAAATTTCTGCCAAATGTTCCTAAGGCTACCTTGTGGTGTGCTTTAATCAACTAAAATTTTAACCATGGGGGTACTTCCTTCATTATCTATTCCTTGTTGCGTACCATTTCTCTTCCTCTATGTTATGTCACATCGAGAATGATGATTTCTTAAGGGGGAATGTAATGCCCCATTCATCATTTCTCTTTTATTCCACGATGACCGTGCTTCTAAGGGTTGAATGTTGTTGCGTTTCCGTTGAAACATTAGTGTCTTCACCTGTCAAGCTTTTGTGTTGGTCACTGGTAATATGATTACTAATTTTATTTTTTTCATAAAAATCATAAAAATAATGATTAAAAATAACATTTTAATTTATTTTATCGATTGGCGATTATTTGGGTTAGTGTCATTTATTTTATTAATATTATTAGTAATTACCGCAAACTATTTTACTTTATTTTTTTAATGATCGTTCTTGCGCTCGAGCTCTCGGGTAAGTGATTTCTTTTGTTTTGGCGCTATTGATTAGTTCGTAAAGACTTTTTTTTTTTTTTTTTCAAACCTCGTTGTGGTGATAGAACATTTTAAAGCATAATAAAAATAGTTAATAACTGAATCCATATCAATGATATTTTTATTGTGCAAATAAATTATAAAATTTTATGTTGAATAAATAAAGCCTTGTCAGGCCGCGTTCCTCATCCAGACTTGTGAATTTTTTTGGTCATTTTTTTCTCTCCGCTTGGCGTGGAGATATGAGTATCGATTATATTTTTTTATAGACATTTGGACTTACATAATAATTTTATTTATTTGAATTTGCTAATCCTTTTCTAGCATCCACGCAGCTTTAATTCATGTTGATGGAAGCGTGAATTCACCCAACCACCGACCTACAAACCATAATGGCCATTAATGTTTTCTACCTTGCGTGAGGGAGTTTGGGGGTGGGTGGAAATCCTACTTTTCCTTCACCATGGTTTCCATTTATTCCTCTTTTTGCTAGGCATATGGGTAATTTTTTTTTGGCACATTTTCTCCGCCTCTTTCTTGACTACGTGAATGTTGGGTTAGGTGAGGCCGATCACCTTCGACACTTGTTGGTTCCTTATTGGAGATCCTTCCCTTCTTAGCCTCTGCTACGTGGAAATGCATTAAGACCACATCTCTTTGAGGCGGTTTGTCAAAAAGTTTGCTTTCCTCATGGGTGCTTCCACACTAGACAAAACAAAAATTCAATTTTTCATTGTCTTTGGATGGATGTCCATGTTCCGCTCTAACTTTCCCTTTGGACACGCATTGGGAGGATGTTGGCAAGTATTTTAGACCACCAAACCTTACCGTGAACTCCTACCCGTGCCAACATGGAGATGATCGATGTTTGGGCACCCAACAAGCTTGAAGAAAATGGAACTAGGCTTGGGTTCATTGTTGCGCAGCCCTTTTTAGTGTGTCCTTGTCTTCAAAAGTGCATTAAAGGCATGATAAGCCTTAACCCTCTCTCTTAATGGTCTATCCCCTTTAGCATTTGGGTAAATCAATCTCTGCAATTTTTGTTTGAATTTCGTAGATGTGGGTTTCGAATGAATTATAATCATATTTGCTTGAACTATCATAACTCATTCATGTTAAATTTTTATGATTTTTAGAATATAAATTGCTTCTTCTATTTTATGAAGTCTAGGCATGCGTGTGCACTGTTTGTGGTAGTTTTGTTTGTTTTTGTGTATATATATTTATACAGTGCATTACCATTTTTTTGGGTAATCTTGAGTACGGTATATATATATCCTTCTAAATAAAATTGGGCAAGCGAACTATAAGATTTATTTTGGTGATTTTATTGTGCCTGCAAGTTGGAATATCACGGACTTTCGTATTTAAATATGTGCTTGGTTTTTTCTAATCATTGGTGGCCCCTGTTTTTATTCAAATATTTAATACAATTAGAATAAAATAATACCGCCTTATGGGTTTTTGGGTATGGTTAGGACTCGGGATGATTCATTCAAGTTTATACAGTTTGGGATTTAATCATATAGCTCTTAGTGAAATATTGAGGCGCGGGTCAGCGTGTCCATGTTTGTTGCATCATTGGTTTTGCTTTATGACAGAGTCATAGAAAAGAAAGGGTTCCCATGGAGGTTCCTTGGTTAGCAGAGTTGAACTTTTACATACCCATTTGGGGGTCGAATTGGTATTCTAAGCCATACCTACAACACATGTATGGGAATTCTCATATTTGTGTGGCCATGTCGAGTTTATACAAATTGGCATACTAATATTTTGTACGGCAACAAACTAGTAGCTCTCTCTCCAGGCCCTCTATTATTTTTATTACTATGAGCTTATTTTAGATGAGAACGCTCATGAAGCATGTATTAATGGGGTTTTTGTGACCTTTTCGAATACGATAAGTACTCAAGACGTTAACTTGTGTGGATAATTATATGGCTTAAGTTTGAGGCACTACTTGGATCTTCAAATCAGTTAAAGTAATAGTGGATACATTGAACTCTCATGAATGTGTACATTCATCGAGTTTGATTGACATGTGATGGCCCTCAGCAAAGCTTGAAATAGGAAATTATAAATTTATCTAATACTTTGACTTCAAAGCTTGTTGAAATACTTTTTGGCAGTGTAAACAGATGAATAATGAAGTTAAGGGAACTACCCTAAAATGGATTCATACACACCTTAAAGGAAGGTGACAACTACCATAATGGGATCAGTGCATCTTTGTAGTGCCCACTCTCCTTTGACACTATTTAGATAACTGATCCTGACACTATTGATCATATTTTGGATATTATTATGTTTTGATGTAGTATGATGTATCAGGGATTATTATGGACACTATTATGTTTTGATTAGTATGATGGTTAGATGTTAGATCCTAGATTAGTATTGATCTGGATGTAGATATTTTGCTTGATGATCATTGATACATTATTGTTATTTTATTGATGAGGATATACTGGTTGACATGGATATCATATTGCTTTTAATTTTAGACATGTGACATTGAGATTTTAAATAGCTCTAGTATAGAGATCTATTGGATGATGATATAGTTGCAATTGAATTTAAACGATAAATGTTAAATTCTTGATATTGTTGTGATTTGGATTTAATAATTGTATGTTGCTTATATCAATTGGATGTTCTGATATGGCCACGAGGCCGAAGGGGTATTTTGTATTTTGTAGGTTAAAAATCACAACAATGTCGGGGGACTGGAGACTAACCATATTGGAATTCAGTGTGAAATCAACAAGGTCACCATGGCAACTGTGTTGATTTGTGTGTTGTGTTGTGTTAGGATTTCCACTTTTGTGACCATGGGGCATATGTGTGTATGTTTATTATGTGTTCCTTTTTTATTTATTGTTGTGTGTATTTTATTTTGTAATGTGCTTTTATTGTAATTATTTAAATATGATAGTATTATGTGGGAGTCATATAGTTAAAATTTAATTAAATTAAATGGGATGTGGAATGTGAAATTAAAATGTTTTTTTCCTTGGGCCAAAATGAACTTAGATTTATATATTTTATAACCTTATGGTAATTAAATAAATCTTATGTCAAAAGGTTGTCATAAATAAATGTCATAGAAGTTAATGCATTTAGAAGAGTGTGTAAGTTACCAAGTATGGGTTGTGTGAGAATTTTTAAGAGGTTGTAAGGCTGATTTTGGAAGGTCAAACACTCCTTCCTCTTTGAAATTTGAATTTGGCCTTGAAGGAAAAATTTGGAGGCTTTTGGGACAAGTTAAACTTGTCCCACACCTCTCAAAACCTCCACCAACCATGATTATAATTTTAGAGTCAAAAGTAACTTATTTTATTATGTTTTGACATGATTTTATGAAAGAAGTGATTGCACTTGCCTTAAAAATTTTAAATGCATTTTCCTTTTGGGTATGGGTTGAGTTTGTGTATGTAAGTAATTTTGTCATTCACATTTATTATGATGTATTTGCATTTGTTGTGATTTCATTTTGGGATGAGGAAAAATGATGTGGCATCCCACTTGGAATCCACATCATCCTCCTCCATCCTCTCCTTTAAAATGGAATTTCTTCCTCATTTGGAGGTTGTTGAAACCTTGCCATTTGCTTCTTGGGGTCAAATTTTCTCTTGCATTGGGAGCTTGTTCTTGTGGAAGGAGCTTGGACTGATTTGCATGCTTTGCATTTGCTATTTTGGGACTGATTTGAGCAACAAGAATCTACTGTTTGAAAGCAAATCTCCATTATGGAGAGGTAGGCTCTAATTCTTTTAAATTGTTGTTTTCCCCTTCTTGCATGAAAAATATTGAATGGTATTGTGTTTGCATTCTTTGAGGGATGGGTAGAATGCCTAGGACATGGTGTAAAAAGAGAATACTATGGGGTTTCAAATGGGGGTAGATGGAAATTTTCATTGGCATTTGTTCTTTGTGGAGGGAGTCTTGGTTTGGGATCCACCTAGGAAAGGAAATAGCTTGCATTTCCTACTTCTTTGCGGGGGCATAAGGGATAAATTTGGGGGACATAAGGAGGGGTTGGGAGATATAAGGTTTATGGGATTTGATTGACTTTATGGCAGTTTGCTTTTGGTGGATACCCGGTTGCAACATGGGAGGCATAAGGAGACCCCATAGATCTTGCTCTTGTTGGCTTGCTTGCTTGGAGAAGGAGCCTTAGTTTGATTGAAATTGCTTGTGGTAGTTGAGAACTACACCTCATTGTTTGTGTTTCTTTGTAATTGTGAAAATATATGCTTGTATGTGAAGAAGCCTTGTTGCCATGTGTTGATGTTCATGATCCATTCCATTATGGTTGGGGCTCGGGGCCAATGGGGAAAGACAACTTCTCTTTTCCCATTGGATGTCTTGGTTGGGTGGAGAGCGTTGCCTTTCCCCCTTCCTTGTTGTGATTCAAAGATGAATAAAGATGAAGAAATCAGCATGTTGCTGTTTGGAGCTCAGAGAAAACAGTTTGACAGTCATCCTTTTTGTAAATTTTTAAATGAAATCCTTCCCACTTCAAGTGGATGAATGTAATTGTTATTGAGATGTGAAATGCATACCTTGTAATTGGAAGTTGTAAATCAATTTGAGAAATGCTAAGAAGAATCATACTTATCTATTTTATTTGGAAAAGAAAAGGTGAATGAATTTTCGTATCTTGCATGTGAAATGTGGAAACCAAATCAGTAGGAAAGAAGTTCAGTTGTAAGTTTACTTGAATTATCAATCAAGGATAGCATCGATCCTTTTAAATCTGTATTGATGTCGATGAATGAAGATCTGTTTGAAAAAGAATAAGAATCTTTGTTTTGGAATGTAAAAAAAAGATGCTTATGAAATGAAATTCAACATTATTTGCTTTGCAAACTGTCATGTTTAAATTGAAAATCAGAGATGTATTTTAATTAAAGTTGAATGTTTGAATTGTGAAGCAATGAAATGGATCAAGTCATAATCTTATGCTCACCCAAAAGACAAATCACCAAACCAGTAAACTCATTGTTTTAAATTTAAAACTGGGAATGTGCATTTAAATAAAATGAGCAGTTCGACCTTATACTCAACAATGAATTATGAAACTTGAAATTTATACTTAGGAAGACTTTAGGAATCCAAATTCACTAAAACAATCAAGAATAAATCTCTGAAACTCAAAGAATTTCAATTCGGAGCTCGCAGGGTCGTTTTTCCCGTCAATTGTCAAAAATTGCAAACTTGTATAAATGAACAAATTGACTTCACTAAAGCACTCTAAACCTCCCCTAGACTGGTCCTCCATATCCATTTAACATGTTGAGGGAAGGAGGAGTACAAATCTAACCAAATTGACAGTTGGAAAAACTGCCAGTTTTGAATTTAAAACCTGCAGATCATTTTCCTAAAATTGACCCTCTAAACTTCACCAAATTCTAAAATTGATGATTTTTGTGCAAAGAGGACTCTGAGAGCTTTCTCGGAAAGTCCTCGTTTTCCTAAAATAGAGCTTCCTATCAAAAGTTATGGCCATTTGAAGTTTTACTTCAAAATAGCCATTCCAAACCAAAAATGAAATAATTCGACCTTAGAAAAATTTAAATTTTGAACATTAGAAAAATTTCTCAAAAAGTTCCACGGCCCCGCCACCCTCTCATCCTATCAGAATTCACCATGTGGCACTTTGGAGGGGCGGACCCTTAATAAAACTTAACATTTTGAAAATTTTGCCTTGGGAAAAATTTCCCTATTCTCCCGCAACCCCGCGGCCCCCAACCAATCACGTGCTGACACGTGGCAGGAGAGGGGGGGGTGCACAGATCAAAATGGAAAAACTTAACCATTTTTTTTTCTTTTGGAAAAAGTTTACTTTTTCTTCCGCTGGCCCGCGGCCAATCACAAGGCGCCACGTGGCCATTTGAGCAAGTGCGGAGGCATGGAGGAAAATTTTCCTTTGGAAAATTGAGACTTTGGTTTTGGGAAAAATTTCAAATTTTTCCCCACGACCCGCTCACCCGCACCAATCACATGATGACACGTGGCATTTGGGAAATTTTTCTAATTTTCTCCCTAACCCCGCGGACCTCCAAGGGAAAATTTTCCCCTAAAACTCTACTCCGACCATAACTTGAGTTTTACAAGGAGTTAGGAGGACTTCTTTATATGGTTGGAAAGGTGAGGAAATTTTCTATCCAATGATCCTAGTTTAGGAAAGTTTTGATAAATATAAGTGTGTGAGAAATCTAGTTGAAGTTAAAGGCTTGATAGAGAGTAGGCCATGGAGATAAATTTCTCCCTGAACCTTAATAAAACTTGTAACCTCCAAATTGGAACCTAGTAAACTTGTTATAAGATAAAAAATGGAAATATTGTGTTTGGTTAATTAGAATTTGTTCCAGAACCTATTTAGTTTCAAACTAGTGTCTTGCAACTTGGTTATAAACCCTTCTTACAAAAAAAAAAATTATTCCATAATTGTCCTAATTTTTTTCTTAGTCTCAAGTGGTAGTAGAAGTAGGCATTACACATACCATGCATGATAGTAAAGATATAAGTCGGCCTAAAAATTATTTAACTTCATTAGATAGAATAATAATTAATACCCATAAATTGAGATATGCAAGTGGAGGTTGAATTATATAACATGATATATTATGTTATCAGGTAACCTGTAAGGATAAATATGTTATTTAAATACTTGGTTAACGAGTGGCATATTTTCTGGCATTTACGATGATTATTATGTTAGCTAAAAATTGATACTTGCATCTCATTAGGAGTTGAGATAATGTTGATACTTGTATTTATAGTGGCTTGGACCACGCTTACATATCTTAGCTAGTCAAATGTATCTTTGGCATATTAGCAAAAGATGACAGTATTGTCGATCGTAACTCATTCTTATGAGTTGGACTCTTTTACTAAAAGAAATATATAAGACATGGTAATAAGCAACCAAAAGGATATCTAAATAATATATGAACTTGCTGATTGGTGAAATCTTTGTTAACGTAATTATATTCTTAAAATTGCAAGATAAATATCAAAATTATACTTACATATCATTGATTATCTATAAAGGTTTCATACTTGGTATTATCAATGAGTAATATAAGACCGATACTTGTATTTATTTTATATAGAAGATTAATGTTGTTGGTGCTTCTATTTAATGGAAAGATAATATTATTGGATACTTATATATGAGAAGAAGATTGAAGATATTAAGTGATTGTTATTATTATTACTATAATGTAATTATGATTAAATGCAAGGTTAAGGTTGTATATCTAGCCACTTGGAATTTTGTCCATATGAAGCTGATTTTAGGGAAGTGTAAAATAGTGGGTATGAAATGTATTATCATGAGATGTGCGATTAAGAGTTGAATACATGTTAGAAATTATTTGATAGGGATTATTGCAACCTTTCATTTATGTAAATGCTAGATGGCATAAATTATTAGGTGAGGATTATATCTTATCATGCTCATTTCTAGCGAACTGACTCTAGTTAAAATTTGTGAGATGGATTATGCGAGTAGATTAAAGAAAGGAGCGTAAAAGTTTCATCGTTCAATTTATGAAGTTCCTTGTAAAAATGTTCAATGTGTTGTAAATTTTGTAACATTTCTTGCAAAAGAGTTTAAAAGATCTCTTGCCTTAGAATGTTTGGAAAACTACGTGATAAAGTTGTCTTGTCATTTTTGTTGTTAGACTGGTAATTGTTGTGGAATCAGCAACACCCCGTGGGTGTTGATTAGATTTCTAGTTTGATCATACTAGCATCCGGTGTGATTACATGACATTGAATCCTTTCCCCAAGTATGGGACTTGCAAAATGAGAAAGGAATCTCTAGTTTAGAGGCAGTTCATCAATTCCTCTGGTCATATTTATCACTTACAAGTTGCAGAGGTCTATATTCCTAATCCTACCCTAAATTCCAAAGGAGACAGAGATAGAGAATGAAAAAATCTAAAACTAATGCTAATAGCTGATGCACCAAAGGAGTGGTGAGAATTTTTACTTCGTAGATTGACACAATCCATAAAAATACAACAAAAACCTCATGCAAACACCGATAATTGCAATGAAGGATCGAAATCAACCAAACAACACAGTAGATGATGAAAACTAATCACGGAGAGGTGTATTGTTATTTTAATCATCAAAATCACTTACATTACAACACCTAAGAGGTAAAATAAAGTTGCAGCTCTTAGAAAAGGTTTGATATTCCACCAAAATCACTTCCAAGGTGAGAAAGGGGACCTTCAATACACAAAAAATGTTCAACCCTTTGAAAATGAGCCAAATCGGCTTTTACGGTGTAAGGGACGAGCCCGGGAGAGAGAAACATGGGAAAAAGTGGGATAGATTTAATAATTGACCAAAATGAATTCAAAATAGCATGGGTATCCTTACAAACCCATTCCCCGACATTTTTAACAATCTTTGGGAGAGAATGCGAGCCATTCTTCATCAAAAGCGGTGGTTGAAACGTCATTTCGTTCATCACCACGTGCCAGAGACATTTTTATTTTCTCTCTCTAAACTCCATCAAAATGCAAAATTGACCCCGAAATATTGTAGATAATTTCACCAGATTTCCATTGATATAAAGAACAAGAAAAATGAGCTCTGGATTGAAAGATATGGCCATTTGAAGTTTTAGGGCAAAATAGGGCCAAATCGGGTTGGCGGGCAAAAATTTGAATTTTTTCACCTTTTTGGTCATTTGGAAAATTTTCTAAAATTTCCCCATGCTCTGCCACTCTAGGTGCCATGTGGCGGCATCTCATTGGCCGCGGGCCTTTCAGGGGAAAATTTTCCCAAAAACTCCGCCGAGCCATAACTTCAAAAATACATGGAGTTAGGAGGAAAAGTTTACCTTTCTGGAAAGCTGAGAAAGATATCTATCCAATGGTGCCATTTCTAGAAGGTTTTGAGTGCCTAAAAAGCAAAATATTATGTCTGAGGCACAAGAGAAGGAAAGATGAAAGGGAGTTAGCCACAAAATGAGCAGGGGGCACATTTTGGATAACAATTTTGGCGACTCAGAGGGGTCATCTACCTCTTTGGATGAAGTTACCGATTGCTTAAAGAAATCCATTAGGTATGGAGTCATCTAATTTTTCTGTCTCGATATCCCAACTAACTAGAACATTGCAAGGAGGAACATGGAATATCACCTGATGGAGCAAGGCCTGCAAACACATTCCCAGGAACAGCAAGCCTGTGCCAAAGCACTTAGGGAAAGAAAAACTAATCTACAACAAAAAAATGTGCACAAGCACTTGGAGGAATGAAAACCTAAGCTAATATTTACAAGGTGGAGAATTTCCCTTTAGTAGAAATGCTTTAGATGGATTCCATTGACTGGAATCTACAGTTCTTCACCATCCAATGAAGACAATTGGAAGGCATTGTTGTCCTTACACTTTGTGACCATGTATGGGCCACTCCAAATGGCATCAAATTTTGAATGCCTTCCGGTTTTACTCTATTTGCATCCCATTTTAACACTAGATCTCCAACTTGGAAGGATCTATTCTTGGCTTTTCTATCAAAGGTCTTCTTTATCAAAGCTTGATCCTTCTCCATTGCTTGGGATGCCTGATTTCTGATTTCTTAGAGCTCCATCAATTCTACATATCTAACCTCCCGGGCTCAAACTCCAACAAGCGCAATTGTTTCATGAGTTCCAATGTTGGCAACTCAAGAGACATGGGTAAAATTGCCTCTCTCCCATAAACAAGCTTGAATGGAGAGTTACTCGTAGATCTCTTGGGAGTTATCCTATCAGCCCATAAAGTGAATTCGATTTAGTATGCCAAGACCTCTCGATTTTCATCAAGAGTCCTCCTAATGATCTTCAACAAGTTCTTGTTTGTAGACTCAGCCTGGCCATTACCCTGGGGGTAATAGTTTGATGAAGTACTTAGGTAAATCCTGTTCTTGACAGCCCATTCAGTCACCTTAGACCCGATGAATGCCAATGCATTATCTGATATTATTATAGTAGGTACACCAAATCTGGTTGTTATTCCCTCATAGAAGTCTAGGATGCTAGATTCATTTGCTTCCTTGAGTGCTACTACTTCAGTCCACTTAGTGAAGTAATATGTGGCTGTTAAAATCCACTTGTGCCCTTGGCTTGAATTAGGATTAATGACTCCAATGAAGTCTAAACCCCATTGCATGAATGGCTGGTCAACTAAAATTGTATGCAATGGAAGGGCAGCTAGCCTCTCTTTACCTGTGAAGAATGCACAATTCTTGCACCTCTTGATCCATACATAACAAGAATTGAAAATCTTGGGCCAATAATAGCCAGCCCTCATGATATTTAGAGCTGTCACTCTTGGTGCAAAATGACCACCAGCTGGTCCACCATGGAACTCTTCCAACATCCTATGAATCTGATTTGTACCAATGCATCTTAGCAGTACTCCATTCACATCTCTTTTGAACAAGACACCATCAACAAGGGCATATGGGACAATCTGTAATCTGAAGTGTCTTATTTGGGTCTTGTTCATCTCTAGAGGGCATAGGCCTGTGCTTAGAAATTGCATTATACTTTGGGTCCAACAAGGAGTGGGGACACCATTATTTTCCTCTTGAGTGCTTCCTTGCTCATGGCTGTCTTGCAATGCCAAAACAGTCTCTTTCTCATTGCATGCTTCCTTTTGTTTGCTCAAAATCAGCTGCTCACACAATCCTTTTCCTCTGACCAACTTGGTGACCTTGATCTCTATGTCATATTCCATGACACGGGTAATCCAACCTGCTCTCTTTTCATTCAAGTCTTTGTTGAGGAGGAAGTCTTTAACCCCCGCATGAGAAACCAACAATTGAACCTTGTTGTTTGAGACTAAATGCTTGAACTTCTTCAAGCTTCTGATTACTACAAGAACATGCTTCTCAATGAAATAATATCTCACCTCATAGTCCTCCAACCTTTGGTGAAGAAATAAATTGGTTGTTCATCATTGTCCTTGTTTCTCATTGTACCAAAATTGCAGAAATAGTGTCATCCCCCAAATGCATAGAGGATGAAATCCTTGGAGAAATCTCATGGTTGATGAGATTTGGGGCTTGAGAGATGGCTTCTTTGATTGCTTCAAAACTTTCCTTGCCCTTCGTTGTCCACTTGAAATCCATGCTTTTCTTTAACATCTTGGTGATAGGCCCGATAAGGGCTGCAAAATTTGGGACAAACCTCCGAACAAAATTTATTCTCCCCAAGAAACTCTGAGGGCCTTCTTGTGGCTTGGTAATGGCGGTGCTCTTATGGCTTCAACTCTTTCTAGAACAATTTATAATCCTTCTTTGGAGACAATGTGACCATGGATTTTTCCTTCATGAGCTAAGAAAATATATTTTTAGGATTCAAGGAGACTCCAAATCTTTCGCACCTTTGAAACACTTGTCTCAAATGAGAGAGGTGGTCTCATTGTATTTTTGAAAAAAAAGTGATATCATCAAGATATATCAACACTATGTTGTTAAAAAAACCTTTGAACAACATGTCCATTTCTCTTTGGAAGGTAGCTCGGTGTTGGACAGCCCAAATGGCATTTTCCAGTATGCATAAGTTCCCATTTAGTTGTAAAGGTTGTGTTATCCAAAATGTGCCCCCGCTCATTTTTTTGTGGCTAACTCCTCTCATTTTTTTCCTCTATTGTGCCTCAGTCATATTATTTTTCTTTTTAGGCACTCAAAACCTTCTAGAAATGACACCATTGGATAGAGCTCTTTCTCGGCCTTTCCAAAACGGTAAAGTTTTCCTCCTAACTCCATGTATTTTGAAGTTATGGCTCATGGAGTTTTTTGAAAAAAATTTCCCCGAAAGGCCCATGACCAATGAGATGCTGCCATGTGGCACCTAGAGTGGTGGAGCGCGGGGAAATTTTGGAAAATTTTCCAAATGACCAAAAAGGTGCAAAAATTCAAATTTTTGCCCGCCAACCCGATTTGGCCCTGTTTTGCCCTAAAACTTCAAATGGCCATATCTTTCAATCCAGAGCTTGGTTTTTCACGTTCTTTATATCAATGGAAAGATGGTGAAATTATCTACAAGATTATGTGGTCATTTTTTCATTCTGATGGAGTTTGGAGAGAGAAAATTGAAAAACACCTCTGGCACGTGGTCATGGACAGAAATGACGTTTCAACCACTATTTTTAATGAAGAATGGCTCACATTCTCTCCCAGCATGGCTAAAAATGTTAGGGGATGGGTTTGTAAGGATGCCCATGCTTTTTTGAATGCATTTTGGTCAATGGTTGAATCCATTCCACGTTTTCCCATGTTTCTCTCCTGGGCTCGCCCTTGACCTTTGTAAAAGCCAGATTTGGCTCATTTTCAAAGGGTTGAACATTTTTTGTGTATTGCAGGTCCCCTTTCTCACCTTGGAAGTGATTTTGGTGGAATATTAGACCTTTTCTAAGAACTGCAACTCATTTTTTCCTCCCAGGTGTTGTAATGCAAGTGATTTTGATGTTAAAATAACAATACAGGCCCTGTGATTAATTTTTCATCCTCTGCTGGTGTTGTTTGACTAATTTTTGATTCTTCATTACAGTTATCAGTTTGTGCATGTTGTTTTGTTGCATTTTATGAATTGTGTCAATTTGCAGAAGTGAGAAATGCTCACCACTCCTTTGGTGCATCACCTATTAGCATTAGTTTTAGTTTATCTGCATTCTCTATCTCTGTCTCCTTTGGAATTTAGGGTAGGATTAGGAATTTAAACCTCTCGCAACTTGTAAGTGATAAATCGATCGGAGGAGTTGAGGAACCAGCCTCTAATCTGGAGATTCTTTTCCCATTTTATAAGTCCCACACTTGGGGAGAGGATTCAATGTTGTGCAATCACATTGGATGTCTAAAATATCAAATTAGAAATCGATCAACATCCGTGGGTGTTGCTGATTTACAACAACAGATTTTGGCATGCATTGTGTGACCTTAGAGGTCTTCATCTTCATTGCAACAAAATTTATGTGCATTTTTTGCAAGTTTCTTGCTTTAAAATAGCTATAAATTACACATCCGCGACTCCAAGGAAGAAGAATTAGTTGGTTTTAATAGTGACACTGAAAACTCATGAGAAGAATCAACACAAGGTCAAGATTTGGAGAGGAAGAGGTGCTATTTGAATATCTCGTAGTTATCTCCAAGAATAAGGAAAAGTGGGAGGAGAATCCAAAGGTCTCCATCTCCACCAAATAGAACTCTTTCAACTCCTCCACCTGGTAGGCCTTTCATTCAATCAACAAGGGTTCTAAGGCCAATCAGAATGGCACAAAACAACCCCTATGTCAATTTCACCTGCAATGTAGACCCACTTGCTCTCAATGCACAAAATCCAATCCCAGTTGCAGCATTGAAGAACATTCCATACTTCATTGGAGAAAATCAGACCTCACCTAGTGATCATGTTAAGGATATTGCTAACATTTGTGCAATCCATGAGATCAATGAGATGCAAGTTGTTGTCAAACTGCTGGCATCTTCATTCAAAGGGAAAGCTTTGCAATGGTTCAGGAGTCTTGCCTTAGGTTCTATTCAAAATTGGAATCAGCTATGTATAGCCCTCCATGAGCAGTTTGGGGAAAAGGGAGACAACTTGTCCCTTTTGGAGTAGTTGACAACTATTAAAAGAGCTCCCAATGAGCAGCTGACTGATTTTAATTTTAGATTTCAAAGGACTTGGGAGAGAATTCCAGTGGCAGTCAAGCCAACAACAGAAGGTGCTTTTCTTTATTACCTTAAAGCTTTAAATTCTGATATTTCTATGTTAATTCAGTCCATGGGAGGCACAACTATCCCCATTGCTTATAGCATTGCCATTAGAGCTGAAAATTGTTTGATTCAAGCTGGCAAGCTGGCTCCTAGACCTCTAATGCCATTATTTTCAAGTTTAGAGAGCCCAAGTACTAGCCAAGTGCCTAATTTAGATTCTATTACCACTCCTAGATATCGAATTCAAGTGAAGCTTCCACTTCATCTTCTAGTGCCTCAAATGAACTTCAAGAAGTCATGAAGCAATTGTAAAATCTAGGTAATGAGCTGGTTACACTCAAAAGGCAGCAAGCTCAAGGTTTTAGACCTTCCTTCCAGCCTTAAGCTCAGCCTAATAGGTAGCCATATCAACCTCATAGACCACCCAATCCAGCTGCAAATCTAAATCAAGCAAGGCCTCCTACCAACATACCATTTCAGCCCTATAATCCTAATGCTACATCTACATCTAAAGCATTAGTTCCAAGTATAAAACAATATAGCTCAAGAGTATGATTGGTGTTTCCCATACAATGAACCTCATAACCAGATCCATGTGCTTCAACAAATGCCTTGAATCAAGCATTAATAGTGGCAAAGAATCTGGTGTGGAGGGTGAAGGTAGTCAAGTAAATAACCAGCAATAAGAAACATTCCAGCAGCAATCAGCTCCAAATGACACCACACTTGTGAACCTGGCAGAAGAGGATTTTTGTGGCATAAATTAAATAGTCTCTCAAGGTGTGCAGCCAACACAAGGTCAAAAGAAGGAATTTGGGTGAAGAACAGCCATTAGCTCCAACCAATCCACAACCTTTTATGGCTCCACAAATGGTTGGTAAACAAAATCCAGTTGTAAATGCATAAGGGCAGCCAAGAACAACTCCTAGACCAACTCAAATACTAATTGTTAATTCCCACATGCAAGGGATGAATATAAAAACCAAGGGACAACAAAGAGATCCTTCATCACCATTTAGTATCATTAATTAGATGAAGAAGACAAATGTAAATATATCAATGTGGGAATCCCTATCTATCCTGTGCTAGAGATTTGCTACAAGCTACCATGAAGGACTGCCAACTTTGAATCAGCAAGTCCAAATGCAAGAGAAGGTGCTCACAAATGCTTTGCCTAGCCACTGAGGGAATCATGGAGGAGGACAAGAAGGTAAAATGTTGAAGCCCCCTCGTTTTTATGTCTCATTAATTATTGGAAACCAATTGGTGCACAATTGCATGATTGATTTGGGGGCAAGTAGCTCGGTGATGCCTAAGCAAATAGTGATCAGCTAGGAATTCAATATGAAACCATATCCAAAGGGGTAGTGCGAGTTGGATGGGACAATAGTAACAACAATTGGGGTGATTAGAAACTTAATTCTTACCTTGCATGCATGTCCAAATGTTTTTGTTTTACAAGATGTATCGATTATAGACCTTCCACCACTCTTTGCCTTATGTTTGTCAAGAGATTTCACACCAAGATTGGAGGATATTTGTCTACCGATTGGTAACACATGCTTTGTTGAACGAGGTATGGAACCAAAGCTACAATCAGTCCGAACCTATTACAAACTTCCACATTGAGCCCTACACTCCAAGTCGATCAATGCCAACCTGCTTGGCATTTGATCAAGAAGATCACCCAAGCACTGATGAAGCTGACACCAAGGTTGGAAGCATCCCAGATCTAACTCTTGATGAATGGGCAAACAAGGTGCATGCTTTTGATCCTTATCAAGAAGTAGAAGAATCTGAGCTAGGGGTCTATTGCATACATCAAGAAGATCGGCCCATTCCTAGCATCACCAAGCCAAACCACAAGGATTAAAATGAGGTATGGCAGCTATTTTTGATGGATCAAGGAGTAGACAAGGTGCGGGAGGTGGAGCTATGTTATTTCACCTCAAGGAGTAAATTACTATTCAGCTTTTAGATTTCAGTTTGCATGCTCTAATAACACTTGTTGAATATGAAGCCTTGGTGCAAGGGATGCATTGGGCAATAAAGAGAGGAATGAAGAACTTGCAAGTCTTTGGTGACAGTGAATTGATTGTAAACCAAGTTAAAGGGTAGCATGCTATCAAGAATAATCTGCTCAAGTGCTACAAGAACAGGTGTGGGACCTCATTGAATATTTTAAGGGCTTTAGCATAAAATCCATTCTTAGACAAGAAAACCAAGTGTTGACAAGCTTGCAGCGGTTGGGGTAGCCTTTGATATTGTGGAAAACATTCAAAAGGACAAGGTACAGCCAAACATCTATGTGATTGTGAGGCCTTCAAAGGTGCCGGATAACAACGTAAGTTGGTAAGTGTTTGAGAATGACTAGCAAATCATCCATTTCTTACAAGAAGAAAGTGAGTTCTCGGCTAAAAATTAGGAAAAATTGGAACAAGCAATATGGTGACCAAGTGGTATAGCTGAGAACTAACAAGCTACCCAAGGACTTATCACTTTGGATTCCATTTTCAATCCCAATGATCAGTTTAGGAAAGAGAAAGTAAACATTCAAAGTCAAGAGAGAAGATTCAAGTATCCATCTTGGTGGAAGAGAACAAACCATTGCAAATTGGAAAGATGACATCTCGAACAAGAAAGGTATGCATTCATATAGCTATGTCAAGAGTTCCCTGATGTGTTTGCTTGGAGCTACAAAGATTTGAAAGGTTTTAATCCCAAGTTAGCTCAGCACACCATTGAGTTGGATCCAAATACTAAGCCCATCAGGCCGAAACAAAGGTCAGTCAATCCACACATGGAACCTCTCATGAGGAAGGAATTGAACAAGTTGATTGATTCAAGAATCATATTCCCAATCAAGTATTCTAGCTGGGTTGCCAACTTAGTTCCAATAAGAAAGAAGAGTGGAGAGATTAGATTGTGTGTTGACTTCAGAGACTTGAATAGAGCATCTCTCAAGGACCATTACCCACTCCCTTCTATGGAGAAAATTTTACAAGTTATTGCTAGCTCCGAAAGGTTTTCATTGCTTGATGGCTACTCAGGGTACAATCAGATTATGGTGAAGGAAGAAGATCAGTTCAAGACAACCTTCACAACCAAATGGGGAACTTATGCATACAGGAAAATTCCATTTGGGTTGTCCAACGCTGGAGCTACCTTCCAAAGAGCAATGGACATGGCGTTCAAAGGTTTGATTAACAACATGGTGCTGATATATCTTGATGATATCACTATTTTTTCAAAGAATGTAGCAGACCACCTCTCTCATTTGAGACAAGTCTTCCAAAGGTGCAGGAGATTTGGAGTGTCTTTGAATCCTAAGAAGTGTATCTTCCTAGCACATGAAGGAAAGCTCCTTGGCCATATTTTCTCCAAAGAAGGATTAGCAATTGATCTAGAGAGAGTTGAAGCCATAAGAGCACTACCATTGCCAAGCCACAAGAAGGCACTTCAGAGTTTCTTGGGGAGAATAAATTTTGTTCTAGAGGTTTGTCCCAGATTTTACTGGCCCTTGTCAAACCTATCACCAAGATGTTGAAGAAAATCATGGCTTTCAAATGGACAGCAGAAGGCAAGGAGAGTTTTGAATTAATCAAAGAAGCCATCTCTCAAGCACCAACTCTCATCAACTCGAATTCTCCAAGGATTTCATCCTCTATGCATTTGAGGTAATGATACCATTTCTGCCATTTTGGTACAGCAGAACAAGGACAATGATGAGAAGCCAATTACTTTCTTCAGCCAAAGCCTAGATGACTATGAGGTGAGATATTCTTTTATTGAGAAGCATGTACTTGCAGTAATCAGAAGCTTGAAGAAATTCAAGCATCTAGTCTCAAACAACAAGGTTTAGTTGTTGGTCTCTCATGCGGGAGTAAAGGACTTCCTCCTCAACAAGGATTTGAATGAGAAAAGGGCAGGTTGGATCACTCGTGTCATGGAGTATGACATTGAGATCAAGGTCACCAAGCTGGTAAGAGGAAAAGGATTGTGTGAGTAGCTGATTCTGGGAAAGCAAAAAGGAGTATGTGATAAAGAAGAGGTTGTTTTGAAAGTTCAAGACAACCATGTGCAAGGTAGTACTCAAGAAGAGGATAATGTTGTCCCCACTCCTTGCTAGACCAAAGGTATAATGCACTTCCTAAGCATAGGCCTATGCCCTCAATAGATGAACAAAACCCAAAGAAGACACTTCAGATTGCAGGTTGTCCCATATGCCATAGTAGACGGTGTTTTGTTCAAGAAAGATGTGAATGGAGTGCTGTTGAGATGCATTAGCACAAATCAGATTCATAGGGTGTTGGAAGAGTTCCATGGTGGACCAGTTGGTGGTCATTTTGCACCAAGAGTGACAGCTCTAAAAATCATGAAGGCTGGTTATTATTGGCCCAAGATTTTTAGTGATTGCTTTGCGTGGATCAAAAGGTGCAAGAATTGTGCATTCTTCACAGGTAAAGAGAGGCTTACTGCCCTTCCATTGTATCCAATTTCAGTTGACCGAGATATTCATGCAATGGGGTTTGGACTTCATTGGAGTCATTAATCCCAATTCAAGCCAAGGGCATAAGTGGATTTTGACAGCCACAGACTACTTCACCAAGTGGACTGAAGCAGTAGCACTCAAGGAAGCAAATGAGTCTAGCATCTTAGACTTCTATGAGGGGATAGTAACTAGATTTGACATACCTGCTACAATAATCTCAGATAATGCATTAGCATTCATTAGATCCAAGGTGACTGAGTGGGCTATCAAGAATGGGATCTACCTAAGTACTTCATCAAACTACTACCCTCAGGGTAATGGCCAGGATGAATCTACAAACAAGAACTTGTTGAGGATCATTAGGAGGACTCTTGATGAGAATCAGAGGTCTTGGCATACCAAACTGAAATCAGCCTTATGGGCTGATAGGATAACTCCCAAGAGATCCACAGGTAACTCTCCATTCAGGCTTGTTTATGGAAGAGAGGCAATCTTGCCCATGTCACTTGAGTTGCCAACATTGGAACTCGTGAAGTAGTTAGAGTTGCTAAGAGATCATAGATTGGACATCCCAAGAAATGGAGAAGAATCAAGCTTTGATCAAGAAGACCTTTGATAGGAAGGCCAAGAGTAGATCTTTCCAAGTTGGAGATCTAGTGTTAAAATGGGATGCGAGATAGAGCAAAGCGGGAAGGCATTCAAAATTTGATGCCATTTGGAGTGGCCCATACATGGTCACAAAGTGTAAGGACATCAATGCCTTCCAATTGTCTTCATTGGATGGTGAAGAACTACAGATTCCAGTTAATGGAATCTATCTAAAGCATTGCTACTAAAGGGAAATTCTCCACCTTGTAAATATTAGCTTAGGTTTTCATTCCTCCAAGTGCTTGTGCACATTGTTTTGTTGTAGGTTGTTTTGCTTTCCCTAAGTGCTTTGGCACAGGCTTGTTGTCCCTGGAGATGTTTTGCTAGTCCTTGCTTCCATCAGGTGATATTCCATCTTCCTCCTTGCAACATTCTAAGTCAGTTGGGGTTCCGAACAGAAAATTTTATGACTCCATGCCCAATGGGCTGCTTCAGGAAACTGGTATCTTCATCTAGCAGGCAGATGACCCCTCTGAGTCACCAAAATTGTTATCCAAAATGTGCCCTTACTAATTTTTTGTGGCTAACTCCTCTCATTTTTTTCCTCTCTTGTGCCTCAATCATAATATTTTTCTTTTTAGGCAATCAAAACCTTCTAGAAATGACACCATTAGATAGAGCTCTTTCTCAGCTTTCCAGAAAGGTAAAGTTTTCCTCCTAACTCCATGTATTTTTGAAGTTATGGCTCGGCGGAGTTTTTTGGAAAAATTTTCCCCTGAAAGGCCCGCGGCCAATGAGATGCTGCCATGTGGCACCTAGAGTGGCAGAGCGTGGGAAATTTTGGAAAATTTTCCAAATGACCAAAAAGGTGTGAAAATTCAAATTTTTGCCTTGACTCGATTTGGCCCTGTTTTGCCCTAAAACTTCAAATGGCCATATCTTTCGATCCGAGCTCGATTTTCACGTTCTTTATATCAATGGAAAGATGGTGAAATTATCTACATGATTCTGGGGTATTTTTACATTTTGATGGAGTTTGGAGAGAGAAAATTGAAAATTCCTCGCACATGGTCATGGACAGAAATAACGTTTCAACCACTATTTTTAATGAAAGAATGGCTCGCATTCTCTCCCAACATGGCTAAAAATGTCGGGGATGGGTCTCGTATGGGACGCCCATGCTATTTTGAATGCATTTTGGTCAATGGTTGAATTCATTCCATATTTTCCCATGTTTCTCTCTCTGGGCTCGTCCCTTGCCTTGTAAAAGCCGATTTGGCTCATTTTCAAAGGGTTGAACATTTTTGTGTATTGCGAGTCACCTTTCTCACCTTGGAAGTGATTTTGGTGGAATATTAGACCTTTTCTAAGAACTGCAACTCATTTTTTCCTCCCTGTGTTGTAATGCAAGTGATTTTGATGTTAAAATAACAATACAGCCCCGTGTGATTAATTTTTCATCCTCTCTTTGGTGTTGTTTGACTAATTTCTGATTCTTCATTACAGCTTATCAGTTTATGCATGTTGTTTTGTTGTATTTTATGAATTGTGTCAATTTGAAGTGAGAAATGCTCACCACTCCTTTGGTGCATCACCTATTAGCATTAGTTTTAGTTTATCTCGCATTCTCTATCTCTGTCTCCTTTGGAATTTAGGGTAGGATTAGGAATTTAAACCTCTGCGCAACTTGTAAGTGATGAATCGATCGGAGGAGTTGAGGAACTAGCCTCTAATCTGGAGATTCCTTTCCCATTTTATAAGTCCCACACTTGGGGAGAGGATTCAATGTTGTGCAATCACACTAGATGTCTAAAATATCAAATTAGAAATCTAATCAACATCCGTGGGTGTTGCTGATTTACAACAACAGATTTTGCACGCAAAGTGCGACCTTAGAGGTCTTCATCTTCATTGTAACAAAATTTATGTGCATTTGTTGCAAGTTTTGAATTTTTTTGGTCAATGGTTGAATCCCTTTCACATTTTCCCACGTTTCTCTCTCTTGGGCTCGTCCCTTACACTGTAAAAGCTAACTTTGGCTCATTTTCAAAGGGTTGAACATTTTTTGTGTATTATAGGTCCCCTTTCTCACCTTAGAAGTGATTTTGGTGGAATATTAGACCTTTTCTAAGAACTGCAACTCATTTTTGCCTCCCAGGTGTTGTAATGCAAGTGATTTTGATGTTAAAATAACAATACAGGCCCTGTGATTAATTTTTCATCCTCTGCTGGTGTTGTTTGACTAATTTCTGATTCTTCATTACAGTTATTAGTTTGTGCATGTTGTTTTGTTGTATTTTATGAATTGTGTCAATCTACAGAAGTGAGAAATTCTCACCACTCCTTTGGTGCATCACCTATTAGCATTAGTTTTAGTTTATCTGCATTCTCTATCTCTGTCTCCTTTGGAATTTAGGGTAGGATTAGGAATTTAAACCTCTGCAACTTGTAAGTGATAAATCTGATCAGAGGAGTTGAGGAACCAGCCTCTAACTGGAGATTCCTTTCCCATTTTATAACTCGACACTTGGGGAGAGGATTCAATGTTGTGCAATCACACCTTTGGATGTCTAAAATATCAAACTAGAAATCTGATCAACATCCGTGAAGTGCTTGCTGATTTGCAACAATAGGCTATCTTGAACTGATCTTCTTCCTTCACCATAATCGATTATACCTTGAATAGCCATCAAGTAGTGAAAACCTCTCGGAGCCAGCAACAACTTGTAAAATCTGCTCCATGGAAGGAAGTGGATAATGATCCTTGAGAGATGCTCTATTCAAATCTCTGAAGTCAACACACAATCTGATTTCCCCACTCTTCTTTCTGACCGGAACCAAGTTGGAAACCCAACTAGAATGCTTGATAGGGAATATGATTCTTGATTCTATCAACTTATTCAATTCTTTTCTCATGAGAGGCTCCATGTGGGGGTTGACTAGCCTTTGTTTCTGCCTGATGGGCTTAGTATTTAGATCCAATTCAATGGTGTGTTGAGCTAACTTGGGATTGAAACCTTTCAAATCTTCATAGCTCCAAGCAAACACATCAGAGAATTCTTGACAAAGTTGTATGAACTCATACCTTTCTTGCTCAGTTGTCATCTTGCCAATTTGGAGTGATTTGCCTTCTTCTACCGAGATGGACACTGAATCTTCCCCCTTAACTTGGATGTTTGCTTTCTCCTTCCTAAACTGATCATTAGGATTGAAAATGGACTCCAAAGTAATAAGTCCCTTTGGTAGTTTGTTGGTTCTCAGCTGCACCACTTGGTCACCATACTGCTGCTCTAACTTTTCCTGATTTTTGGCTGAGAATTCAGCCTCTTCTTGCAAGAAATGGATGATTTGCTGATCATTTTCAAACACTTGCCAACTTACATTGTTATCTGGCACTAAAGGCCTCATAATCACATGGATGTTTGGTTGTACCTTGTCTTTTTGAATGCTTTCAATAATGTCAAAGGCTGCCCCCAAGCTATCAAGCTACAAGCCTTTGTCAAGAACTTGGTTCTCTTTTCTAGGAATGGATTTTATGCTAAAGCCCTCAAAATCTTCAATGAGGTCCCACACCCTATTCTTGTAGCACTTGAGAATATTATTCTTGTGACATGCTGCCCCTTAACTTGGTTGAAAATCAACTCATTGTCACCAAAGACTTGCAAGTTCTTTATCCCTCTTTTGTTTGACCAATGCAGTCCTTGCACCAAGGATTCATATTCAACAATGTTATTAGAGAATGCAAACTAAAATCTAAAAGCTGAATAATACTTAACTCCTTGAGGTGAAACCAGCATGGCTCCCCCTCCTGCACCTTGTCTACTCCTTGATCCATCAAAAAACAACTGCCATACCTCATTTTCATCCTTGTGGTCTGGCTTGGTGATGCTAGGAATAGGCTGATTTTCTTCATGCATGTAATAGACTCCTAGCTCAGATTCTTCTATTTCTTGATAAGGATCAAAAGCATGCACCTTGCTTGCCCATTCATCAAGAGTTAGATCTGGGATACTTCCTACCTTGGTGTCAGCTTCATCAGTGCTTGGGTGATCTTCTTGATCAAACGCTGAACAATTGGCATTAATCTGACTTGGAGTGTAAGGTTCAATGTGAAAGTTTGCAATAGGTTCAGACCTGATTGTGGCTTTGGTTCCATATCTTTTTCGAACATCATGTGTGACCAATCGGTGAGACAAGTAACCTCCAATCTTAACTATTAAATCCCTTGACAAACATAGGGCAAAGAGTGGTGGAAGGTCTATTACTTGAGACATTTTACAAAACAACCACGTTGGGACAAGCATGCAAAGTAAGACTCAAATTTTTAATCACTCCAATCTGTTATTCTTGATGTCCCATCCAACTATACCACCCCTTTGGATATGGTTTCATCTTGAATTCCCAACCGATTAGCTATTTGCTTGGGCATTCTTGAACTCTCGCCCTGGAATCAATCATGCAATTATGTACTAATTGGTTCCCAATGATCAATGAAACATAGAATGGAGGGGGCTTCAACATCTTATCTCACTTTCCTCCATGATTCCCCTCGGGCTAGGCACCATTTGTGAGCACCTTCTCTTGCATTTGGACTTGTTGATTTGAAGTTGACCAATTCTTCATGGCAGCTTGTAGCAAATCTCTTTGGCACAGGATAGATAATGATTCCCACATTGATATGTTTACATTTGTCTTCTTCATCGATCAATGATATTGAATGGGGATGAAGTATCCTTTTGCTTTCCTTGGCCTGCACATTCATCCCTTGTATATGGGCAGCAACAACTGGGATTTGAGTTGGCCTAGGCTGTTTTAGCGATCCTTGTGTGCTTGGGATTACATTTTACTTGCCAATAGTTTGTGGAGTGATAGAAGGTCATGAATTACTTGTTGCCAATGGCTGTTCTTCACCCAAATTTCTCCTCTTTGACCTTGTGTTGGCTGCAACACTTTGGGAAACCTATGCAGTTCATTCCACAAAAATCTTCTGCCGGTTTACAAGTGTGGTATCATTTAGAGCTGATTGCTCTTTGGAATGTTTCTTATTGCTAGTCATTTCTTTGACTACCTTCACCCTCCACACCGTTTTTGTCACCATTAATGCTTGATTCAAGGCATCGTTGAAGCACATGGGTGGTTATGAGGTTCATTGCATGGGAAACACCAATCATACTCTTGAGCTATATTGTTTTGTCTGGCACTAATGCTTTAGAGGCAGATGTAGCATTTGGATTATAGGGCTGAAATAGTCTATTGGCGGGAGGCCTTGCTTGATTTAGGTTTACAAATTTGGATTGGGTGGTCTTTGGGGTTAATATGGCTGCTGTTAGGTGAGCTTGAAATTTGGAAGGAAGGTCTAAAACCTTGAGCATGCTACCTTTTGAGTGTAACCAGCTCATTACCTAGATTTTGCAATTGCTTCATGACTTCATGAAGTTCATTTGAGGCACTAGAAGATGAAGTGGAAGCTTCACTTGAATTCCGATTTCTATGAGTGGGAATAGAAGCTAAATTAGGCACTTGGCTAGTACTTGGGCTCTCTAAACTTGGAAATAATGGCATTGGAGGCCTAGGAGCTAGCTTGCCACTTGAATCAAACAATTTTCAGCTCTAATGGAAATGATATAAGCAATGGGGATAGTTATGCCTCCCATGGACTGAATTAACATAGAAATATCAGAATTTAAAGCTTTAAGGTAATAAAGAAAAGCACTTTTCTCTTTGTTGGCATAACCTGCACCTTTGGAATTCTCTTCTAAGTCCTTTAAAATCTGAAATTAAAATCAATCAGCTACTCATTGGGAGCTCTTTTGATAGTTGTCAGCTGCTCCAAAAGGGACAAGTTGTCTCCCTTTTCCCCAAACTACTCATAGACAACTATACATAGCTGATTCCAATTTTGAATAGAACTTGAGGCAAGACTCCTGAACCATTGCAAATCTTTCCCTTTGAATGAAGATGCCAGCAGTTTGACAGCAACTTGCATCTCATTAATCTCATGGATTGCACAAATGTTAGCAATATCCTTAACATGATCACCAGGAGTGGTCTAATTTTCTCCAGTGAAGTATGGAATGTTCTTCAATGCTGCAACTGGGATTGGATTTTGTGCATTGAGAGCAAGTGGGCTGCTGCCAGTGAAATTGACATAGGGGTTGTTTTGTGCCATTCTGATTGGCCTTAGAACCCTTGTTGATTGAATGAAAGGCCTACTAGGTGGAGGAGTTGAGAGAGTTTTGTTTGGTGGAGATGGAGACCTTTGGATTCTCCTCCCACTTTGCCTTATTCTTGGAGACAATTGCAGATATTCAAACAACACCTATTCTTCTCCAGCTCTTGACCTTGTAGTGATTCTTCTCTTGAGTTTTCGGTCCGTCTTGCTAAAACCAGTTGATTCTTCTTTATTGGAGTCACTAGATATGTAATTTATAAATCTTTTAAAACAAGAAACTTGCAACAAATGCACATCAAATTTGTTGCAATGAAGATGAAGACTTTTATGTCCCACTGGGTGTGCCAAAATTGTTGTGGCAAATCAGCAGCACCCCCTGGATGTTGATCAGATTTCTAGTTTGATCATACTAGCATCCAGTGTGATTACACAACATTGAATCCTTTCCCCAAGTGTGGGAC
Organism: Taxus wallichiana var. yunnanensis; assembly: GCA_018340775.1. Classification (NCBI taxonomy): domain Eukaryota; kingdom Viridiplantae; phylum Streptophyta; class Pinopsida; order Cupressales; family Taxaceae; genus Taxus; species Taxus wallichiana. Next base: position 7,153,847 of record CM031233.1, read on the forward strand.
TTACAAAATGAGAAAGGAATCTCTAGTTTAGAGGCTGGTTCCTTAATTCCTCTGGTCATATTTATCACTTACAAGTTGCAGAGGTCTATATTCCTAATCCTACCCTAAATTCCAAAGGAGACAGAGATAAAGAATGCAAAAACCTAAAACTAATGCTAATAGGTGATGCACCAAAGGAGTGGTGAGCATTTTTACTTATGCAGATTGACACGATCCATAAAAATGTACTAAAAACCTCATGCACAAACTGATAATTGTAATGAAGGATCGAAATTAACCAAACAACATAGGCGAGAAGATGAAAACAAATCACGAGAAATTTGTATTATTATTTTAATCATCAAAATCACTTAAATTACAACACCGAAAGGTAAAATAAAGTTGCGACTCTTAGAAAAGGTCCGATATTCCACCAAAATCACTTCTAAGGTGAGAAAGGGGACTGTAATACACAAAAAATGTTCAACTCTTTGAAAATGAGCCAAATCGGCTTTTACAGGTGCAAGGGACGAGCCCGGAGAGAGAAACACGGAAAACATTTGAGAGATTCAATCATTGACCAAAATACATTCAAAATAGCATGGGCATCCTTATAATCCATTCCCGACATTTTTAACCATGCTTTGGGAGAGAATGCAAGCCATTCTTCATTAAAAGCGGTGGTTGAAACGTCATTTCTATTCATCACCATGTGCGAGAGACGTTTTTGATTTTATCTCTCCAAAATCCATAAAAATGCAAAATTGGCCCTAGAAAACTTGTAGAGAATTTCACCACTTTCTATTGATATAAATAACATGAAAAACTAAGCTCTGGATCGAAAGATATGGCCATTTGAAGTTTTAGGGCATAATAGGGCCAAATCGGTTTGGTGGGCAAAAAATTCAAATTTCTTCACCTTTTTGGTCATTTGGAAAATTTTCCAAAATTTCCCCACGCTCCACCACTCTAGGTGCCACGTGGTGGCATCTCATTGGCCATGGGCCTTTCAGGGGAAAATTTTCCCAAAAACTCCGCCGAGCCATAACTTCAAAAATACATGGAGTTAGGAGGAAAACTTTACCTTTCTGGAAAGCTGAGAAAGATCTCTATCCAATGGTGCCATTTCCAAAAGGTTTTGAGTGCCTAAAAAGAAAAATATTATGTCTGAGGCACAAGAGAAGGAAAGATGAAAGGGAGTTAGCCACAAAATGAGCAAGGGGCACATTTTGGATACGAGAACTTATCCTTGTGAGAAGTAATATTCAATCTTTATATTGACATGAATATTGTAAAACCTTGATCTTGAGAATAAAGTGCTGAGTTAAAACTTTCTAAGACTTTGTAATGGTGTGTTATAAGTAAAATAAAATGGGTTGGTTAATCCTTATAGAAGTTTAACGAAAAGTTATATTCAAATAAATTAATGTAGAGATGACTTACTTGAGAACAAGAAATTCCATAAGTGATCAAAGATGAAACTATCCTTGGTTAAGTAAAATTATATAGCATGTTATCCCTAACTACACTAGTGAACATTATACTTTTTATGGTGAAATTCGTAAAAGGATTCTAAGGTGAAATAAATTGATAGTTGTTAGAAGATAATAAGATTTAATAAGTAGGGGGAAACAATATAGAAACCACGAAATTTATCTCTCAGCCTTTTTGGAAAGTAAATAGTTCCTTTTGTAAAGCTCTTTCAATGAAGCCTAAGTAAAATCTTTAATATTTCTGGATAAAACCTCAAGCTCCAATTAAATCTTGGTAATAACTAACGATGTCTCAAGGATGAACTCAATTGACCTTCTTCCTTTAACTTTATCCAGGTGCCTTGTAATTCTCTCTTAAGTTTGTTGAACGTGAACCAATGTTGTCATAAGGGCATGAACGAGTTTTAGTAGTGTAAGTGTGAATAGATGGCCTTGTGGAATTAAATTACCACCTTTATCAAATAAATAAATAAAACAAATAATTGTCATAATGAGAAGACTTTAAGTGAACTACTCTACAGTGCATAAGAAAATAATTCAGTTTGGTAAGATGAATTGTGCGAATCATATCTTGAATCTCTCTGAAAACATAAGTCAAGAGTTAAAGGGTGTTTTATCAAAATAAATAACCTTCAATAATTTCTTACTGTGGCTTGCCCTAGCTGTAAGAGTGTCATGTGGTTGGACTTCTATGTAGTTCTGTCAAAAAGAAAGTGTATTATCCTTGTTGGGTGTGAACGTTTCCATGCTGCTCTTGTGGTCATCCTCGTATCAAGTGGTTCACAGAGTTAGTTGTAACCTTGGTGATGACATGTCGTGTCATGTTATGTGTCAAGCAAGTCAAAAAAATATTATCCTAAGTTTTCTATGTAGTCTTGTATGTCTCTTTTAGTGGGCGTCACACTTGGTATCAAAGCGTAGGTTCATGCTCTCGAACCTATGGGCTGGATTGGAGTTATGATGGTGTTACATGATGGTGATGGTGTTGCATGATGGTGTTACATGATTGTGATGGTGTTACATGATGGTGATGGTGTGATATGATAGTGTTACATGGAGATGATGGTATTGCATGATGGTTTTTTATATTGGAAGAGTAATGTGATATAAGCATGATGTGATTGATGTCGTAATTGTGATATTATGAACGCACATGATGTGCATGCCACTTAGTGCGTATTTGTTACCATGTTGATGTGCTGGGGATGGGAGTATTCTCTCTCCTTATTGTGAATTACTACTTGAGATGTGTGAAAAGAATTCTAATGTGGATGATGGAGTCTTGGAGCATTGTGGCATATTGTAGGATGTAGGGTATCGATGTGTTGTATGACTGGATTGATGTAAAATGAAATGAGTTGTATCATGATGCTTTACTATGTTTTTGAATAAATGTGTGTATCACCTTGTTATGTAGCAATTAATGTTATGTTGTGATGTTACTATGTTCATCATATGTATGATTGTGTAATATGTAATGATTCATGTCATGATTTAGGGTCATACGGTGAGTGTATGAACCCTATCGTATAGTGATTGCACTTTGGGTGCAGAATGTGGTAAAGTGATGTGTACACCCGGTGAATGTATGATTGTGATCTACCCTGTATACATACCATACGTGAGACGTTATGGTAGCTATGTGTGCACCAACCATTGTGTGAGTAATGTAGTTATATGTTATGTTGTGAACCTTACACTAACCGACCCTGAGGGAAATCAGTAAACTGTGTATGTTTGGAGTGAGAAAATGTTTACCATTGGCCAATCACTCGAGCTGAGTATGAGATAGGAAGTGGAGCCTTACATAGGCTGAAAACCCACTTTTGTTCGTTTGGTATGTGTGGCACTTGCTCAACGGGTGTCATGCATATTGTGTTTCACGAACACCTTAGGCTCAGTAGATGGTGACTTGTACTCTTTTCTCTCTCTCGAGATGGTTTTCATATGGGTTCAACCTATGTGATTTTGAATATGTAGAGCCTTGTTGAAGTGGTGTCAAGAGATGATTCAGATTGAGATGGTGACGGTTGTATTATGTATATGCATTTTTTTACAAGCTAAGGATTGATGTTCCGAGTTCTAGCAACTCGTTGAGTACCCTTGGTGGCCGAGATAAGGCCACACGCTTATCGTAATGTGAAATTATTATAAGTGTATTTTATTCGTAAATTGAGCTTTTTACTTTATTTTGCAAGGACCAATAGTTTTCTTGATTGACATGCTTACATTTTGGGCATTTCCTTGGTTTGTGGTACTAACACTTGGAATTTTTTTCACTAACTATGGCCATTTTGTCGAGTTATTTTTCTTGGTTTTGAATCTTATTCTAAATTTTAAGATTTTACCACCTTGCCCAAGGCTTGTACTTTGCCACTTGGCATTTTGGATCGGATTGTTATGCTGGTTCTATTGTCGTGATGTATGGAATAGGGTCATGGGATGCACCATGAAATGGTTGGACCTATAGACCGCTTCGTTGTATGGGGGTACACCCCAAGGAGTTATATAGATAACTAGCGGGTTGTTGAACCACGCATTATTATGTCACTTGGGTTAGGAGTGTCCAAACCCTATGTGTCTTGGGCCATGGGGACAACTGGCCTCCTTGTGGGGGGGCATAAGGGAATTCCAATGGCATCAAATTTTATTGTGAAATAAACTTGAGGGGAGACATAAGAGTTTGAGGGAGGCATAAGGGCTTGAGGGAGGCATAAGAGATTTACATGTATGTGTGATTGATGCTTCAGGAGGTATGCTGATGTGTTATGATGTTTGGTTATGGTGTTATGATATATGTGTTACTCATATTAGTTGGATATATTTTGTGATGTTGTGGATATGGCATTGATGCCCTTGTGGACACTATGTACTGTAGCTTTTGTTGAGTTATGTGAATTTTTCATTTGTGGAATTGAGGAAATGTCGGATGTCGTAGTACACCTTGTTCAAGTATTATATTTGTTAGTCATGGTTGTGTGACAAGTACTATGTTATGTGGACTGTGCCTATTCCCTTCCGTATTTGAGTAATATTTTGTGGTGTAATATAGTCATGAAGTATATACTTGTGTGGTTATGAATGTGTAGTGTCTTGTCGACCCGGGAGGGTGTTGTGATAGTAGTTCATGTTGGGCACCCTACAATAAGGAATAAACCAAAACTCTTCAATGATGAAATTTTAAAGAAATTAAACTAAGAATAATGTTAATGGAGAGAGACCAATGAAATAATAAATAAGAGGAGGCGCCAATCTTCACAGAACCACGAAAGTTAAAATTTACGCCAAATGTTCCTAAGGCTACCTTGTGGCCGTGCTTTAATCAACTAAAATTTTAACCATGGGGGTACTTCCTTCTTTATCTTCCTTGTTGTGTACCATTTCTCTTCCTCTCGTGTTATGTCGCATAGAGGATGATGCTTTCTTAAAGGGGGAGAATGTAATGCCCTGTTCATCATTTCTCTTTTATTCCTCGATGACCATGCTTCTAAGGGTTGAACGCGTTTTTGCATTTCCATTGAAACATTAGTGTCTTCGCCTGTCAAGATTTCGTGTTGGTCACTTTGGTAATATGATTACTAATTTTATTTTTTTCATAAAAGTCATAAAAATAATGATTAAAAATAACATTTTAATTTATTTTTAGATTGATGATTATTTGGGTTAGTGTCATTTATTTTATTAATATTGTTAGTAATTACCGCAAACTATTTTACTTTATTTTTTTTAATGATCGTTCTTGCGCTCGAGCTCTCGGGTAAGTGATTTCTTTTGTTTTGGCACTATTGATTAGTTCGTAAAAACTTCTTTTTTTCAAACCTCGTTGTGGTGATAGAAAATTTTAAAGCATAATAAAAATAGTTAATAAATGAATCCGTATCAATGATATTTTTATTGTGTAAATAAATTATAAAATTTTATGTTGAATAAATAAAGCCTTGCCAGGCCGCGTTCCTCATCCAGACTTGTGAATTTGTTTGGTCATTTTTTTTTCTCCTGCTTGGCATGGAGATATGAGTATCGATTATATTTTTTTATAGACATTTGGACTTACATAATAAATTTATTTATTTGAATTTGCTAAGCCTTTTCTGGCATCCACGCAGGCTTTAATTCATGTTGATGGAAGCGTGAATTCACCCAACCACTGACCTGTAAACCGTAATGGCCATTAATGTTTTCTGCCTTGCGTGAGGGAGTTTGGGGGTGGGTGGAAATCCTACTTTTCCTTCACCGTGGTTTCCATTTATTCCTCTTTTTGCTAGGCGTATGGGTAATTCTTTTTGCTGGCACATTTTCTCTACCTCTTTCTTGACTGCGTGAATGTTGGGTTAGGCGAACTGATCAGCTTCGACACCTATTGGTTCCTTGTTGGAGATCCTTCCCTTCTTACCCTGCTACATGGAAATGTATTGAGACCACATCTCTTTGAGGTAGTTTGTCAAATAGTTTGCTTTCCTCGTGGGTGTTTCCACACCAGACAAAACAAAATTTCAATTTTTCATTGTCTTTGGATGGATGTCCATGTTTCACTCTAAATTTCCCTTTGGACACGCGTTGGGAGGATGTTGGTAAGTATTTTAGACCACCTACCCAGTGGTCGTGAACTCCTTCCGTGGAGATGATATTGAAGAAAATGGAATTAGGCCCTGTTTCGGTGTGTCCTTGTCTTGGGAATTGCATTAAAGGCATGATAAGCCCTAACCCTCTCTCTTAATGGTTTATCCCCTTTAGCATTTGGGTAAATCAATCTCAATTTTTTTTTGAGTTTTGTAGATGTGGGTTTGAATGACTTATAATCATATTTGCTTGAACTATCATAACTCATTCATGTTAAATCTTTATGATTTTTAGATTATAAATTTCTTCTTCTATTTTATGAAGTCTAGGCATGTGTGTGCATTGTTTGTGGGAGTTTTGTTTGTTTTTGTGTATATTTATTTATACAAAGATTGCATTACCATTTTTTTGGGTAATCTTGAGTACAGTATATATATATCCTTCTAAATCAAATTGGGAAAGCGAACTATAAGATTTATTTTGGTGCTTTTATTGTGCTGCAAGTTGGAATATCACAGACTTTCATATTTAAACATGTGCTTGGGTTTTTTCTAATCTGTTGGTGGCCCTGTTTTTATTCGAATATTTAATACAATTAGAATAAAATAATATTGCCTTATGGGTTTTTGGGTATGGTTAGGTTTGGGATGATTCAGTCAAGTTTATATGGTTTGGGATTTAATTGTATAGCTCTCAGTGAAATATTGAGGGCACGGGTCAGCGTGTCAATGTTTGTTGCATCATTAGTTTTTGCTTTATGATAGTCATCAAAAAACAAGGGTTCCCATGGAGGTTCCTTGGTTAGCGGAGTTGAACTTGTACATACCCATTTGGGGGTCGACTTGGTATTCTAAGCCATACCTACAACACATGTATGGGAAGTCTCGTATTTGTGTGGCCATGTAAGAGTTTATACAAATTGGCATACTAATCTTGTGTAAGCATAAACTAGTAGCTCTCTCTCAGGCCCTCTATTATTTTTATTACTATGAGCTTATTTTAGATGAGAACGCTCATGAAGCATGTGTTAATGGGGTTTTTGTGACCTTTTCGAATACGGTAAGCACTCAAGACGTTAGCTTGTGTGGATAATTATATGGCTTAAGTTTGAGGCACTACTTGGATCTTCAAATCAGTTAAAGTAATATTGGATACACCGAACTCTCATGAATGTGTACATTCATCGAGTTTGATTGACATGTGATGGCCCTCAGGCATATGAATTCGGGCAAAGCTTGAAATAGGAAATTATAAATTTATCCTATACTTTGACTTCAAAGCTTGTTGAAATACTTTTTGGCAGGTAAACAGATGAATAATGAAGTTAAGGGAACTACCCTAAAATGGATTCATACACAACCTTAAAGGAAGGTGACAACTACCATAATGGGACTGTGCATACCATGTATGATAGTAAGGATATAAGTCGGCCTGAAAATTATTTAACTTCATTATATAGAATAATAATTAATACCCATAAATTGAGATATGCAAGTGGAGGTTGAATTATATAACATGATATATTATGTTATCAGGTAACTGTAAGGATAAATATGTTATTTAAATACTTGGTTAATGAGTGGCATATTTTTCGGCATTTACGATGATTATTATGTTAACTAAAAATTGATACTTGCATCTCATTAGGAGTTGAGATAATGTTGATACTTGTATTTATAGTGGCTTGGACCACACTTACATATCTTAGCTAGTCAAATGTATCTTTGGCATATTAGCAAAAGATGACAAGATTGTTGATCGTAACTCATTCTTATGAGTTGGACTCTTTTACTTGAAAGAAATATATAAGACATGGTAATAAGCAACCAAAAGGATATCTAAATAATATATGAAATTGTTGATTGGTGAAATATTTGTTAATGTAATTATATTCTTAAAATTACGAGATAAATATCAGAATTATACTTACATATCATTGATTATCTATAAAGGTTTGATACTTGGTATTATCGATGAGTAATATAAGACCGATACTTGTATTTTTTTAATATAGAAGCTTAATGTTGTTGGTGCTTCTATTTAATGGAAAGATAATATTATTGGATACTTATATATGAGAAGAAGATTGAAGATATTAAGTGATTGTTATTATTATTACTGTAATGTAATTATGATTAAATGCAAGGTTAAGGTTGTATATCTAGCCACTTGGAATTTTGTCCATATGAAGCTGATTTTAGGGAAGTGAACAATAATGGGTATGAAATGTATTATCATGAGATGTGCAGTTAAGATTTGAATACATGTTAGAAATTATTTGATAGGGATTATTGCAACCTTTCATTTATGTAAATGCTAGATGGCATAAATTATTAGGTGAGGATTATATCTTATCATGCTCAGTTCTAGCGAACTGACTCTAGTTAATATTTGTGCAGATGGATTATGCGAGTAGATTAAAGAAAGGAGTGTAAAAGTTTCATCAGTTCAATTTATGAAGTTCCTTGTAAAAATGTTCAATGTGTTGTAAATTTTGTAACATTGCTTGCAAAAGAGTTTAAAAGATCTCTTGCCTTGGAATGTTTAGAAAACTACGTGATGAAGTTGTCTTGTCCTTTTTGTTGTTAGACTGGTAACTTATCCTTGTGAGAAGTAATATTCAATCTTTACATTGACATGAGTATTGTAAAACCTTGATCTTGAGAATAAAGTGCTGAGTTAAAACTTTCTAAGACTTTGTAATGGTGTGTTATAAGTAAAATAAAATGGGTTGGTTAATCCTTATAGAAGTTTAACGAAAAGTTATATTCAAATAAATTAATGTAGAGATGACTTACTTGAGAACAAGAAATTCCATAAGTGATCAAAGATGAAACTATCCTTGGTTAAGTAAAATTATATAGCATGTTATCCCTAACTACACTAGCGAACATTATACTTTTTATGGTGAAATTCGTAAAAGGATTCTAAGGTGAAATAAATTGATAGTTGTTAGAAGATAATAAGATTTAATAAGTAGGGGAAACAAAATAGAAACCACGAAATTTATCTCTCAGCCTTTTTGGAAAGTGAATAGTTCCTTTTGTAAAGCTCTTTCAATGAAGCCTATGTAAAATCTTTAATATTTCTGGATAAAACCTCAACCTCCAATTAAATCTTGGTAATAAGTAACGATGTCTCAAGGATGAACTCAATTGACCTTCTTCCTTTAACTTTATCCAGTGGTGTTGTTATCCAAAATGTGCCCCCGCTCATTTTTGTGGCTAACTCCTCTCATTTTTCCTCTCTTTTGCCTCAGTCATAATATTTTACTTTTTAGACACTCAAAACCTTCTAGAAATGACACCATTGGATAGAGATCTTTCTCGGCTTTCCGAGAGAAGGTAAAGTTTTCCTCCTAATTCCATGTATTTTTGAAGTTATGGCTCGACGGAGTTTTTTTGGAAAAATTTCACTTGAAAGGCCCGCGGCCAATGCGATGCCGCCACATGGCACCTAGAGTGGTGGAGTGTGAGGAAATTTTGGAAAAATTTTCAAATGACCAAAAAGGTGCAAAAATTCAAATTTTTGCCCACCAACCCGATTTGGCCCTGTTTTGCCCTAAAACTTCAAATGGCCATATCTTTCGATCCAGAGCTCAGTTTTTCACGTTCTTTATATCAATGGAAAGCTGGTGAAATTATCTACAATATTCTGAGGTCATTTTTGCATTTTGATCAAGTTTGGAGAGAGAAAATCAAAAACACCTCTGGCACGTGGTCATGGATAGAAATGACATTTCAACCACCGTTTTTAATGAAGAATGGCTCGCATTCTCTCCCAGCATGGCTAAAAATGTCAGGGGATGGGTCTGTAAGGATGCCCATGTTGTTTTGAATATTTTTGGTCAATGGTTGAATCCCTTCCATGTTTTCTAGTGTTTCTCTCTCCTAGGCTCGTCCCTTGACCGTAAAAGCGATTTGGCTCATTTTCAAAGGGTTGAACATTTTTTTCTATTACAGTCCCCTTTCTCACCTTAGAAGTGATTTTGGTGGAATATCAGACCTTTTCTAATAGCTGCAACTTTATTTTGCCTCTCGGTGTTGTAATGCAAGTGATTTTGATGATTAAAATAACAATACGGCCTCGTGATTAGTTTTCATCCTATGCCGTGTTGTTTGGTTAATTTATGATCCTTCATTACAATTATCAGTTTGTGCATGAGGTTCTTTGTTGCATTTTTATGGTATGTCAATCTGCGTGAAGTAAAAATGCTCACCACTCCTTTGGTGCATCACGTATTAGCATTAGTTTTAGCTTTTTGCATTCTCTATCTCTGTCTCCTTTGGAATTTAGGGTAGGGTTAGGAATATAAACCTTTACAAATTGTAAGTGATAAATCGACTAGAGGAACTAAGGAACCAACCTCTAAACCGGAGATTCCTTTCTCATTTTGCAAGTCCCACACTTGGCGAAAGGATTCAATGTTATGCAATCACACTTTGGATGCTAGTATGATCAAACTAGAAATCTGATCAACATCCAGGGGTGCTACTGATTTGTAACAATAGTTTTGGCACGCCCAGTGGGACCTTAGAGGTCTTCATCTTCATTACAACAAAATTTATGTGCATTTATTGTAGGTTTCTTGCTTTAAAAGAGCTATAAATTACACATCTGGTGACTCCAAGGAAGAAGAATCAACTAGTTTTAGTAGTGCAGACCTGAAAACTCATGAGAAGAATCAACACAAGGTCAAGAGCTGGAGAGGAAGAGGTGTTGTTTGAATATCTGCAGTTATCTCCAAGAATAAGGCAAAGTGGGAGGAGAATTCAAAGGTCTCCATCTCCACCAAACAGAACTCTCTCAACTCCTCCACCTGGTAGGCCTTTCATTCAATCAACAAGGGTTCTAAGGCCAATCAAAATGGCACAAAACAACCCCTATGTCAATTTCACTGGCAGCAGCCCACTTGCTCTCAATGCACAAAATCCAATCCCAGTTGCAGATTGAATAACATTTCATACTTCACTGGAGAAAATTAGACCTCACCGGTGATCATGTTAAGGATATTGCTAACATTTGTGTAATCCATGAGATCAATGAGATGCAAGTTCGTTGTCAAATTGCTGGCATCTTCATTCAAAGGGAAAGCTTTGCAATGGTTCAGAGTCTTGCCTCAGGTTCTATTCAAAATTAGAATCAGCTATGTATAGCCCTCCATGATCAGTTTGGGGAAAAGGGAGACAACTTGTCCCTTTTGGAGCAAGTTGACAACTATCAAAAGAGCTCCCAATGAGCAGCGGTGACTGATTTTAATTTCAGATTTCAAAGGACTTGGGAGAGAATTCCGGTGTGCAAATGTGCCAACAAAGAGGGTACTTTTCTTTATTACCTTAAATCTTTAAATTCTAATATTTCTATGTTAATTCAGTCCATGGGAGGCACAACTATCCCCATTGCTAATAATAGCATTGCCATTAAAGCTGAAAATTGTTTGATTCAAGCTGGAAAGCTGGCTCCTAGGCCTCCAATGCCATTATTTCCAAGTTTAGAGAGCCCAAGTACTAGCCAAGTGCCTAATTTAGCTTCTATTCCCACTCCTAGAAATCAGAATTCAAGTGAAGCTTCCACTTCATCTTCTAGTGCCTCAAATGAACTTCAAGAAGTCATGAAGCAATTGCAAAATCTAGGTAATGAGCTGGTTACACTCAAAAGGCAGCAAGCTCAAGGTTTTAGACCTTCCTTCCAGCCTCAAGCTCAACCTAATAGGCAGCCATATCAACCTCATAGACCACCCAATCTAGCTGCAAATCTAAATCAAGCAAGGCCTCCTGCCAACAGACCATTTCAGCCCTATAATCTCAATGCTACATCTGCATCTAAAGCATTAGTGCCAGTACACAACAATATAGCTCAAGAGTATGATTGGTGTTTCCCATGCAACGAACCTCATAACCAATCCATGTGCTTCAACGGTGCCTTGAACCAAGCATTAATGGTGACAGCAACTGGTGTGGAGGGTGAAGGTAGTCAAGGAAATAACCAGCAATAAGAAACATTCCAAGCAAAGAATCAGCTCCAAATGATAGCACACTTGTAAAGTGGCAAGCGAGAAGATTTTGTGGCATGAATCAAATGATTTCGCAAAGTGTTGCAGCCAACACAAGGTAAAAGAGAAGAAATTTGGGTGAAGAACAGCCATTGGCCCCAAGTAATTCATGACCTTCTGTCACTCCACAAACTATTGGCAAACAAAATGCAATCCCAAGCATGCAAGGATTGCCTAAAACAGCCCCTAGGCCAACCCAAATGCCAGTTGTTGCTGCCCATGTGCAAGGAATGAATGTGTAGGCCAAGGGATAGCAGAGGGATACTTCATCTCCATTCAGTATCATTGATCAGATGAAGAAGACAAATGTAAACATATCAATGTGGGAATCACTATCTATCCCAGGACAAAGAGATTTGCTACAAGCTACCATGAAGGACTAGTCAACTTCAAATCAGCAAGTCCAAATGCAAGAGAAGGTGCTCACAAATGCTGCCTAGCTTGAGGGGAATCATGGAGGATAGCAAGGTAAAATATTGAAGCCCCCTCCATTCTATGTTTCATTTATCATTGGGAACAAATTAGTACACAATTACATGATTGATTCTAGGGAAAGTAGTTCAGTAATGCCCAAGCAAATAGCTGATCAGTTGGGAATTCAGTATGAAACCATATCCAAAGGGGTGGTACAGTTGGATGGGACAGCAGTAACAACAATCGGGGTGATTAAAAACTTGAGTCTTACTTTGCATGCATGTCCCAACGTGGTTGTTTTGCAAGATGTCTCGAGTAATAGACCTTCTACCACTCTTTGCCCTATGTTTGTCAAGGATTTCACGGCTAAGATTGGAGGTTACTTGTCTCGCTGATTGGTCACACATGCTATTAGGAACAAGATATGGAAAGAAAGCCACAATCAGGTCGAACCTATTGTAAACTTTCACATTGAGCCTTACACTCCAAGTCAGATTAATGCCAATTGTTCAGCGTTTGATCAAGAGGATTATCCAAGCACTGATGAAGCTGACACCAAGGTAGGAAGCATCCCAGATCTAACTCTTGATGAATGGGCAAGCAAGGTGCATGCTTTTGATCCTTATCAAGAAATAGAAGAATCGAAATTTGGGAGTCTATTACATACATGAAGAAAATCAGCCTATTCCTAGCATCACCAAGCCAAACCACAAAGATGACAATGAGGTATGGTAGTTGTTTTTTGATGGATCAAGGAGTAGACAAGGTGTAGGAGGGGGATCCATGCTGGTTTCACCTCAAGGAGTTAAGTATTATTCAGCTTTTAGATTTCAGTTTGCATGCTCTAATAACACTGCTGAATATGAAGCCTTGGTGCAAGGATTTGCGCATTGGGTAATCAAGAGAGAAATAAAGAAATTGCAAGGCTTTGGTGACAGTGAGTTGATTTTCAACCAAGTCAAGGGGAAACATGCTATCAAGAATGATCTACTCAAGTGCTACAAGAACAGGGTGTGGGACCTCATTGAAGATTTTGAGGGTTTTGGCATCAAATTCATTCCTAGGAAAGAGAACCAAGCCACTGACAGGCTTGCAGTAGTTGGGGTAGCCTTTGACATTGTGGAGAGCATTCAAAAAGACAATGTACAACTAAACATCCATGTGATTGTGAGGCCTTTAGTGCGAGATAACAATGTGTTGCTACAAATCAAGAGCACCCCGGATGCAAATCAAGGTTCTAAGTTGATGTTCAGGGCATCCAGTGTGATTGCACAACATTGAAACCTCTCTCCAAGTGTGGGACTTGCAAGATGAGAGAGGAATCTCCAGATTAGAGGTTGGTTCCTCAAACTCCTCTAATTAGATCTATATTTGCACAACTGCAGAGGTTCAGATCCTAATTTTATCCTAATTTGCAAGGAGACAGGGATAAGAAATGCAAAAATTGAAACTAAACTGATAAGGGTGATACACCAAAGGAGTGGTGAGCACTTCTTGTTCATGCAAATTGACAAAAATCAGAAATTGCAACATAAAACATCATGCATAGGTTGATAAGTTGTAATCAAGAGTTTGAAATGAAGCAAACAACACATACAAAGGACTGAAAGCATTCACAGAGCCTGCATTGTGATTTTCAACATCAAAATCCTTGTATTCCAACACCAAAGAGGCAGAAAAACCTGTTACAATCCCTGGAAGGTCTGATACTTCCAAAATCACTTGTTGAAGGTGAAAACAGAAGCTTGTTGTGCAAAAAGGTGTTCATCCTTTGAAAAATGAGCCAAATCTGGCTTTTACAGTGCATGGGTCGAGCCCAGGAGAGAGAAAACATGAAAAAATGTGGGAGCCATTCCCCATTGACCAAAATGCATTAAAAACAACATGGAGGTCCTTACAAACCCATGCCCTAACATTTTTGACCATGCTGGAGAAGAATGCGACCCATTTTGCATTAAAATTGGTTGTTGAAACGTCAGTTCTATCCATGGGCACGTACCAGAAGAGTTTTTTGATTTTCTCCCTCCAAAATGAACCAAAATTCAAAATTGACCATGGAATCTTGTAGAGAATTTCACCAGATTTCCATTTATATAAAGAACGTGAAAATCTAAGCTCTGGATCAAAAGTTATGGTGATTTGAAGTTTTAGGAAAAAACAGCCAAAATCGGATCGGCGGGCAAAAAGTTTGAATTTTTACCCGTTTGGTCTTTGGAACATTTTTCAAATTTTCCCCGTGCTCCGCCACTCTAGGTGCCACATGGCACATTTTGATTGGGCATGGGCCCTTCCTGACCATTTTTTCCTTCGGGTCACTTGGTGTTTTTTTGCCCTTGGACATGTGGCAGCTCCTGATTGGCTGCGGGCCTTCTAGGGAAAAATTTCCCACCAAAACTCCCGAGCCATAACTTGAAAAATACGTGGAGTTAGGAGGAAAAATTTACCTTTCTGGAAAGCTGAGAAAGAGCTCTATCTAATGGTGCCATTTCCAGAAGGTTTTGAGTGCCTAGAAAATAAAATATTCTGACTGAGGCACAAGATAAGGAAAGATGTAAAGGAGTTAGCCACAAAATGAGCGAGGGGGCACATTTGGATAACAATTTTGGTGACTCGAGAGGGGTCCTCTCGCCTCTTTGGATGAATGATCGGTAGTTTGAAGCAATCCATTGGGCATGGAGTCATGAGTAGTAGCTTGAAAACTGATCCGAACTTCGAAAACTTCCTCTCGAATGTTTGAATCCCACTTTGGACATGGAGTTGTTCCCACCAAAATGCCATCAAAACGAATCACAAGAGTGAAACCAGCAGCACCAAAACTATGTACAAATGAAAAACATACATGCTCCAAATGGAACATGTAGAGTGTGCACAAGCACTTCTTCTACTTAAAGAAAACCTACCTATTATCCAAATGTGCCCCCTGCTCATTTTGTGGCTAACTCCCTTTCATTCTTTCCTTCTATTGTGCCTCAGTCATAAATTTTTACTTTTTAGGCACTCAAAATCTTTTGAAAATGACACCATTGGATAGAGCTCTTTCTCGGCTTTCTAGAAAGGTAAAGATTTCCTCCTAACTCCACGTATTTTCAAGTTTTGGCTTGGTGAGTTTTGTGGGAAATTTTCCTTGTAAGGTCATGACCAATCGAACTCGCCACGTGTCCAGGTCAAAAATATCAAAGCGATCCGATTTTGGCCTATTTTTGCCCTAAAACTTCAAATCGCCATAACTTTTGATCCAGAGCTCATATTTTCACGTTCTTTATATAAATGGAAAGCTGGTAAAATTCTCTACAATATTCCATGGTCAATTTTGAATTTTGGTTTAGTTTGTAGGGATAAAATCAAAAATGCTTCTGCACGCGCCTATGGATAGAATCGAAGTTTCAACAACCAATTTTAATGTAAAATGGGTCGCATTCTTCTCCAAAGATGGTCAAAAATGTCAGGGCATGGGTTTGTAAGGACCTCCATGCTATTTTTAATGCATTTTGGTCAATGGGAATGGCTCCCACATTTTTTCACATTTTCTCTCTCCTGGGCTCGACCCATGCACTGTAAAAGCCGGATTTGGCTCATTTTTCAAAGGGGGAACACTTTTTTGCACAGCAAGCTTCTGTTTTCACTTTCAACAAGTGATTTTGGCAAGTATCAGACCTTCCAGGATTGTAACAAGTTTTTCCCTCTTTTGTGTTGGAATACAAGGATTTTGATCTGAACCTCTCTAGTGATTGTGCAAATAATAGATCGATCGTGAGGAGTTTGAGGAACCAGCCTCTAATCTAGAGATTCCTCTCTCATTTTACAAGTCCCACACTTGGAGAGAGGTTTCAATGTTTTGTAATCACACCTGGATGCCCGAAACATCAACTTAGAAACTCGATTTGCATCCAGGGGTGCTGCTGATTTGCAACAACAGTTTTGGCACGCCCGATGGGACCTTAGAGGTCTTCCACTTCATCTTTTGTAGGTTGGTGTGTTACTGTGAAGATTTCAACCTTTGGAGGCACTTGCAAACACATCAGCGATGCGATGCCATCTCGATCAACAACCCATTTCGAAGTTGCAGACCTGTTTTTCATCCATTTCCATCCATTATTCTTTCCATCTCTTTCATTATTTTCCATTCCATGAAGTTGTGTAATCATGACTTCATTTCCATCATGGAACTCACATTTACAACAACAGCAATTTTTCCCACCTCCAACTTGTTTCTTAAATCCTACAAATCAGCATTTTGAACAAATTCAAAATCAGCATACATACCCATATGAGCAGCAATGCCAAAATCAGTTTGGCTATGGAGCTTTCCAAGAGCAAGGGTGTGCATACAATGAAGACAATCATATGCAAGATGCTGGTCTGTTGGAGAAAATCTAAAAGATGGAGGTAAACATGGTGCAATCCAGGGCTCAAGCACAAATGAAAGCATTTGGAATCGGTTGTGGAGCACCTTGTCCATGGGTGGGACCTTTCCTAAGGCATTACAGCCCTCAAGAGAAGCTTGACTTCATGATTGCAATGCTGCCATTGCTTGCAAAGTGGATTGAAGGAATAGAGGTGTATGAGAGGAGTATTCAGCAACCTTGTCAACAAGTAAGCACACCATCTCATGCCTTTTCTTTTCCTCTTTCCCAATCTGTTTTATCTCAGCAGTGTCAAGTTTTAAACTCTCCATCTATTGTCCCAAGTGTTGAATCCATTTCTCCACCCCCTAGTCTTCCACCTCATCTCAATTCTTCTGTCCTTTTCCCTTCCAAACAGTCATCCCCTCCACAAGAGCTAAATGAAACACCCTCTCCTCCAAAGAAACAAGAGGTTTTACCTCCTCCACCACCACAAAAAAATGCAAAAATCAGTCATGAAGGACAACAAAAAGAGAAGCCAAACAAGGATGAAGAAATTCAAAATTTGAAGAGTTGGGCTCTTAAATTTGGGATGAAGAAGATCCCTTTGCTGATGAAACCTTCAGAAGAGGTTGGAGTTAAAGAACAAATGGTGGTCAAGACTGATTTTGTTGTAGTAGAAGAAGAGTAAAAAGGAGTTGCAGATCAAGTAATCAATTTGTTCAGAATATAGTGTCCATGTTGGCACCCTATTTGAAGGAAATGCTGATCCAATTCAAATTACAAAAATCAGTCATGAGGGACAGCAAGAGGAAGGAGAAGCTGCTTCAAATCTAAAAGAAGAGGAGCACATTCCAGTGTGGGGAGAAAAGTGCGAGATCCAAAGGCTTTGAGCACAAAGCAAGTTATAGAAGAACCTTCAATTCTTCTCTCTACTTCATCTCTCTCAAGTTCTAGATCTTGAAGAAGAGTTTGATCCCTCAAACTCAATCTTTGGAGGATGAAAGAAACCATGGTGATGAAGTTTTAGATCAAGAGAACACCATGGGAGAGGTTGAATATTTGTAGCGGGATAGCAATGAGGTAGTTTACCTGTCCGATTTGGAGGACTGTTTTGATGAAGAAGAAGAAAGTTGAGTTTCCACCATTCTCTCTTTCATCAACCATCTTCCAAACACAAGAGCTCTTTCATGGAGAGTATTCATTTGCAGCAGCCTGCATCTTATAGAAGCTCTTTGGAACCAAGATTGGAAGATTTTAATCTTTCATGTCCTTCATTGGAGGAAGAGAAAGGGCAGAAGGGTTCTACCATTGCTTCCACACCATCCATTCAAGGTCTACAAGAGAACTCCATTCTTGGAGTTGAAAATCAGAATTATGGGCATACTCAATAGATCAGACCTTTCCCAATCAGGTATTTGGCTTCATTGGAGCCAAAGGAGAAGCCACAACCAGTCATGCTTGCTTCTAAGCATGAGGATGAGCTGCAAAGTTCCAAGGATCAGCTGTCATACCTCTCCAATCCAAATGCAGAGCAACTAAAAGAGGTATTGGATTTGTTTTTAGTTGACACCTTGCTAATTTGGGTAGAAGACCAACTTCTTGTTGATTTTCCACTCATCCAATCAGCCATACTCAGCTCCAAATCATTTGCATGGCTGCCAATTTTGAAGAAAGGAAGCTATTTTACACAACCAGTTGCAGGGTTCATTTAGCTCACCTTTGCTTCCAGTTAGAGTAGAGTAGGTAGGTTTGCTTTCAGTAGAAGAAGTGCTTGTGCACACTCTGCATGTTCCATTTGGAGCATGTATGATTTTCAGTTTGTACATAGTTTTGGTGCTGCTGGTTTTGCTCTTGCATAGTTCATTTTGATGGCATTTTGGTGGGAACAACTCCATGTCCAGTGGGATTCAAGCGGTTCAGAGGGAAGTTTTCAAAGTTCAGATCAGTTTTCAGGCTACTACTCATGACTCCATGCCCAATGGATTGCTTCAGGCTACTGATCATTCATCCAGTAGGTAGATGACCCCTCTGAGTCACCAAAATTGTTATCCAAATGTGCCCCCTGCTCATTTTGTGGCTAACTCCCTTTCATTCTTTCCTTCTATTGTGCCTCAGTCATAAATTTTTACTTTTTAGGCACTCAAAACCTTCTAGAAATGACACCATTAGATAGAGCTCTTTCTCAGCTTTCTAGAAAGGTAAAGATTTCCTCCTAACTCCACGTATTTTTCAAGTTATGGCTCAGCAGAGTTTTTGTGGGAAATTTTCCCTTGCAAGGTCTGCAGCCAATCAGAACTCGCCACGTGTCCAGGTCAAAAATATCAAAGCGATCTGATTTTGGCCTGTTTTTGCCCTAAAACTTCAAATCGCCATAACTTTCGATCTAGAGCTTGGATTTTCATGTTCTTTATATCAATGGAAAGCTGGTGAAATTCTCTACAAGATTCCATGGTCAATTTTGAATTTTGGTTTAGTTTGGAGGGATAAAATAAAAAATGCTTCTGGTACGCGCCATAGACAGAACTGACGTTTCAACAACCAATTTTAATGCAAAATGGGTCGCATTCTTCTCCAGCATGGTCAAAAATGTCAAGGAATGGGTTTGTAAGGACCTTCATGTTGTTTTTAATGCATTTTGGTCAATGGGGATGGCTCCCACGTTTTTTCACATTTTCTCTCCGGCTCGACCCATGCACCGTAAAAGCCGGATTTGGCTCATTTTTCAAAGGGGGGAACACTTTTTTTGCATGGAAAGCTTCGTTTTCACTTTCAACAAGTGGTTTTGGAAAGTATCAGACCTTCCAGGATTGTCAGAACAGTTTTTCTGCCTCTTTGGTGTTAGATACAAGGATTTTGATATTGAAAATCATAATGCAGCTCTATGAATGCTTTCGATCCTTTGTATGTGTTGTTTGCTTCATTTCAAACCCTTGTTTACAGCTTATCAACCTGTGCATGATGTTTTATGTTGCAATTTCTGATTTGTGTCAATTTGCATGAGCAAGAAGTGCTCACCACTCCTTTGGTGTATCACCCTTATCAGTTTAGTTTTAATTTTTGCATTTCTTATCCCTGTCTCCTTGCAAATTAAGATAAAATTAGGATTTGAACCTCTGTAGTTGTGCAAATAATAGATTTGATCAGAGGAGTTTGAGGAACCAACCTCTAATCTGGAGATTCCTCTCTCATTTTACAAGTCCCACACTTGGAGAGAGGTTTCAATGTTGTGCAATCACACTGGATGCCTGAAACATCAACTTAGAAACCTGATTTGCATCCAGGGGTGCTGCTGATTTGCAACAACACTACCTACTCTACTCTAGCTGGAAGCAAAGGTGAGCTAAACAAACCCCCTGAATGGTTGTGTAAAATAGCTTCCTTTCTTCAAAATTGGCAGCCATGCAAATGATTTGGAGCTGAGTATGGCTGATTGGATGAGTGGAAAATCAACAAAAAGCTGGTCTTCTACTCAAATTAGTAAGGTGTCAACTAAAAAAAAATCCAATACCTATTTTAGTTGCTCGCATTTGGATTGGAGAGGTATGACAGCTGATCCTTGGAACTTTGCAGCTCATCCTCATCCTTAGAAGCAAGCATGACTGGTTATGGCTTCTCCTTTGGCTCCAATAAAGCCAAATACCTAATTGGGCAAGGTCGATCCATTGAGTATGCCCATAATTTTGATTTTCAATTCCAAGAATGGAGTTCTCTTGTAGACCTTGAATGGATGGTGTGGAAGCAATGGTAGAACCCTTCCGCCCTTTCTCTTCCTATAATGAAGGACATGAAAGATTAAAATCTTCCAATCTTGGTTCCAAAGAGCTTCTATAAGATGCAAAGTGCTGCTGCAAATGAATACTCTCCTCCATGAAAATAGGCTCTTATGTTGGGAAGATGGATGATGAAAGAGAGAATGATGGAAACTCAACCGGTTCTTCTTCATCAAAATAGTCCTCCAAATCAGGCGGGTAAACTCCCTCATTGTTGTCCTGCTATAAATGTTCAACCTCTCCCATGGTGTTCTCTTGGTCCGCAACTTGATCACCATGGTTTCTTTATCCTCCAAAGCATTGAGTTTGAGGGATCAAACTCTTATTCAATACTAGAACTTGAGAGAGATGAAGTAGAGAGAAGAACTCGAAGATTCTTCTATAACCCGCTTTGTGCTCAAAGCCTTTGGATCTGTACTTTTTCTTTCCCACGCCTGGAATGTGCTCCTCTTCTTTTGGATTTGGAGCAGCTTCTCCTTCCTCTTGCTGTCCCTCATGACTGATTTTTGTAATTTGAATTGGATCAGCATTTCCTTCAAATAGGGTGCCAACATGGACACTATATTATGAACAAATTGATTGTTGATCTGTAACTCCTTTTTACTCTTCTTCTGCTACAAAAAAATCAGTCCTGACCACCATTTTTCTTTAACTCCAACCTCTTCTGAAGGTTTCATAAGCAAAGGGATCTTCTTCATCCCAAATTTAAGAGCCCAACTCTTCAAATTTTGAATTTCTTCATCCTTGTTTGGCTTCTCTTTTTGTTGTCCTTCATGACTGATTTTTGCAATTTTTTGTGGTGGTGGAGGAGGTAAAACCTCTTGTTTCTTTGGAGGAGAGGGTGTTTCATTTAGCTCTTGTGGAGGGGATGATTGTTTGGAAGGGAAAATGACAGAAGAATTGAGATGAGGTGGAAGACTAGGGGGTGGAGAAATGGATTCAACACTTGGGACAATAGATGGAGAGTTTAAAACTTGACACTGTTGAGATAAAACAGATTGGGAAAGAGGAAAAGAAAAGGCATGAGATGGTGTGCTTACCCATTGACAAGGTTGCTGAATACTCCTCTCATACACCTCTATTCCTTCAATCCACTTTGCAAGCAATGGCAGTATTGCAATCATGAAGTCAAGCTTCTCTTGAGGGCTGTAATGCCTTGGGAAAGGTCCCACCCATGGACAGGGTGCTCCACAACCGATTCCAAATGCTTTCATTTGTGCTTGAGCCCTGGATTGCACCATGTTTACCTCCATCTTTTGGATTTTCTCCAATAGACCAGCATCTTGCATCTGATTGTCTTCATTGTATGCACACCCTTGCTCTTGGAAAGCTCCATAGCCAAACTGATTTTGGCATTGCTGCTCATATGGGTATGTATGCTGATTTTGAATTTGTTCAAAATGTTGATTTGGAGGATTTAAAAAACATGTTGGAGGTGGGAAACATTGCTGCTGTTGTAAATGTGAGTTCCATGATGGAAATGAAGTCATGATTGCACAACTTCATGGAATGGAAAAGAATGAAAGAGATGGAAAGAATAATGGATGGAAATGGATGAAAAACAGGTCTGCAACTTCAGAAATGGGTTG
The DNA here is from genome assembly GCA_018340775.1 of Taxus wallichiana var. yunnanensis. NCBI lineage: Eukaryota > Viridiplantae > Streptophyta > Pinopsida > Cupressales > Taxaceae > Taxus > Taxus wallichiana. The sequence goes on from CM031233.1 coordinate 7,176,050, forward strand.
CTGATCAGATGGAGTGTTTGCAAGTGCCTCCAAAGGCTGAAATCTTCACAGGAACACACCAACCTACAAAAGATGAAGTGGAAGACCTCTAAGGTCCCACCGATGTGCAAAACTGTTGTTGCAAATCAGCAGCACCCCTGGATGCAAATCAAGGTTCTAAGTTGATGTTCAGGGCATCCAGTGTGATTGCACAACATTGAAACCTCTCTCCAAGTGTGGGACTTGCAAGATGAGAGAGGAATCTCCAGATTAGAGGCTGGTTCCTCAAACTCCTCTGATTAGATCTATATTTACACAACTGCAGAGGTTCAGATCCTAATTTTATCCTAATTTGCAAGGAGACAGGGATAAGAAATGCAAAAATTGAAACTAAACTGATAAGGGTGATACACCAAAGGAGTGGTGAGCACTTCTTGTTCATGTAAATTGACACAAATCAGAAATTGCAACATAAAACATCATGCACAGGTTGATAAGCTGTAATCAAGAGTTTGAAATGAAGCAAACAACACATACAAAGGACTGAAAGCATTCACAGAGCCTGCATTGTGATTTTCAACATCAAAATCCTTGTATTCCAACACCAAAGAGGTAGAAAAACCTGTTACAATCCCTGGAAGGTCTGATACTTCCAAAATCACTTGTTGAAGGTGAAAACAGAAGCTTGTTGTGCAAAAAGGTGTTCCTCCTTTGAAAAATGAGCCAAATCTAGCTTTTACAGTGCATGGGTCGAGCCCAGGAGAGAGAAAACGTGAAAAAACATGGGAGCCATTCCCCATTGACCAAAATGCATTAAAAATAGTATGGAAGTCCTTACAAACCCATGCCATGACATTTTTGACCATGCTGGAGAAGAATGCGACTCATTTTGCATTAAAATTGGTTGTTGAAACGTTAGTTACTGGCCCATGGGCACGTACAAGAAGCATTTTTGATTTTCTCTCTCCAAACTAAACAAAAATTAAAAATTGACCATGGAATCTTGTAGAGAATTTCACCAGATTTCTACTTATATAAAGAACGTGAAAATCTAAGCTCTGGATAAAAAGTTATGGTGATTTGAAGTTTTAGGGCAAAAACAGGCCAAAATCGGATCACGGACAAAAAGTTTGAATTTTTACCCGTTTGGTCTTTGGAACATTTTTCAAATTTTCCCGTGCTCCGCCACTCCAGGTGCCACATGGCACATTTTGATTGGGCACGGGCCCTTCCTAACCATTTTTTCCTTCGGGTCGCTTGGTGTTTTTTTCGCCCTTGGACACGTGGCAGCTCCTGATTGGCTGCGGGCCTTCTAGGGAAAAATTTCCCACCAAAACTCCACTGAGCCATAACTTGAAAAATACGTGGAGTTAGGAGGAAAAATTTACCTTTCTGGAAAGCTGAGAAAGAGCTCTATCCAATGGTGCCATTTCCAGAAGGTTTTGAGTGCTTGGAAAACAAAATATTCTGACTGAGGCACAAGAGAAGGAAAGATGTAAAGGAGTTAGCCACAAAATGAGCAGGGGGCACATTTGGATAACACAATGTAAGTTGGCAAGTGTTTGAAAATGATCAGAAAATCATCCATTTCTTGTAAGAAGAGGTTGAATTTCTCACCAAAAATCGGGAAACGTTAGAGCAAAGTAAAGATGGTGACCAAGTGGTGCAGCTGAGAACCAACAAACTACCAAAGGGAATTATTACTTTGGAGTCCATTTTCAATCCTAATGATCAGTTTAGGAAGGAGAAAGCAAACATCCAAGTGTAGGGAGAAGATTCAGTGTCCATCTCAGTAGAAAGAGGTAAATCACTCCAAATTGGTAAGATGACAACTGAGCAAGAAAGGTATGAGTTCATACAACTTTGTCAAGAATTCCCTAATGTGTTTGCTTGGAGCTATGAAGATTTAAAATGTTTCAATCTCGAGTTAGCTCAACACACCATTGAATTGGATCCAAATACGAAGCCCATCAAGCGAAACAAAGGCCGTCGACCCCCACATGGATCCTCTCATGAGAAAAGAATTGAATAATTTAATAGAATCAAGAATCATATTCCCTATCAAGCATTCTATTTGGGTTGCCAACTTGGGTTCAGTCGAAAGAAGAGTGGGGAAATCAGATTGTGTGTTGAATTCAAAGATTTGAATAGAGCATCTCTCAAGGATCATTATCCACTTCCTTCCATGGAGCAGATTTTATAAGTTGTTCTTTGGCTCCGAGAGGTTTTCACTACTTGATGGCTATTCAAGGTATAATCGATTATGGTGAAGGAAGAAGATTAGTTTAAGACAGCCTTTACAACTAAATGGGGAACTTATGCATACATGAAAATGCCATTTGGGTGTCCAACACTGGAGCTACCTTCCAAAGAGCAATGGACATGGCGTTCAAAGGTTTGATTAACAACATTATACTGATATATCTTGATGATATCACTGTTTTTTCCAAAAATACAGCAGACCACCTCTTTCATTTGAGACAAGTGTTCCAAAGGTGTAGAAGATTTGGAGTCTCCTTGAATCCTAAAAAGTGTGTTTTTCTAGCCCATGAAGGAAAGCTCCTTGGCCACATTATCTCCAAAGAAGGATTAGCAATTGATCGGAAAGATTTGAAGCCATAAGAGCACTGCCATTGCCAAGCCACAAGAAGGCCCTTCAAAGTTTCTTGGGAAGAATAAATTTTGTTCGGAGGTTTGTCCCAAATTTTGCAGCCCTTGTCAGACCTATCACCAAGATGCTAAAGAAAAGCATGGCTTTCAAATGGACAGCAGAAGGAAAGGAAAGTTTTGAAGCAATCAAAGAAGCCATCTCTCAAGCCCCAACTCTCATCAACCCGGATTTCTCCAAGGATTTCATCCTCTATGTGTTTGGAGGTGATGATACTATTTCTGCAATTTTGGTACAGTAGAATAAAGACAATGATGAGCAGCCAATTGCTTTCTTCAGCCAAAGCCTGGAGGACTATGAGGTGAGATATTCTTTCATTGAGAAGCATGTTCTTGCAGTAATCAAGAGCTTGAAGAAATTCAAGCATCTAGTTTCAAACAATAAGGTCCAATTGTTGGTTTCTCATGCGGGGGTTAAAGACTTCCTCCTCAACAAAGACTTGAATGAAAAAAGGGCAGGTTGGATTACTCGTGTCATGGAGTATGACATTGAGATCAAAGTCACCAAGTTGGTAAGAGGAAAAGGATTTTGTGAGCAGCTGATCTTGAGCAAACAAGAGGAATCATGCAATGAGAAGGAGGCTATTTTGGCGTTGTAAGATAGTCATGAGCAAGGAAGCACTCAAGAGGAGAATGATGGTGTCCCCACTCCTTGTTGGACCCAAGGTATAATGCACTTCCTAAGCACAGGTCTATGTCCTCCAGAGATGAACAAGACCCAAAGAAGACACTTCAGGTTGCAAGCTGTCCCATATGCCCTTGTTGATGGTGTTTTATTCAAAAGAGATGTGAATGGAGTACTGCTGAGATGCATTGGTAAAAATTAGATTCATAAGGTCTTTGGAAGAGTTCCATGGTGGACCAGCTAGTGGCCATTTTGCACCAAGAGTGACAACTCTAAAGATCATGAGGGCTGGTTATTATTGGCCCAAGATTTTCAATGATTGTTATGCATGGATCAAGAGGTGCAAGAATTGTGCATTTTTCATAGGTAAAGGGAGGCTAGCTGCCCTCCCATTGCATCCAATTTCAGTTGACCAACCATTCATGCAATGGGGTTTAGAATTCATTAGAGTTATTAATCCCAATTCGAGCCAAGGGCACAAGTGGATTTTAATAGCCACAGATTACTTCACCAAATGGATCAAGCAAGAGTAGCACTCAAGGAAGCAATGAAAGCATCCTAGACTTCTATGAGGGAATAGTAACCAGATTTGGCATACCAGCTACAATAATATCAGATAATGCATTGGCATTCATTGGATCCAAGGTGACTGAATGGGCTGTCAAGAATGGGATCTACCTAAGTACTTCATCAAAATATTACCCCAGGGTAATGGCCAGGCTGAATCTACAAACAAGAACTTGTTGAGGATCATTAGGAGGACTCTTGATGAGAATCAGAGGTCTTGGCATACCAAATTGAAATCAGCCTTATGGGCTGATAGGATAACTCCTAAAAGATCTACAGGTAACTCTCCATTCAAGCTTGTTTATGGAAGAGAGGCAATTTTTCCCATATCACTTGAGTTGCCAACATTAGAACTCATGAAACAGTTGGAGTTGGAGTTTGAGCCCATGGAAGTTAGATATGCAGAATTGATGGAGCTCCAAGAAATCAGAAATCAAGCATCCCAAGCAATGGAGAAGGATCAAGCTTTGATAAAGAAGACCTTTGATAGAAAGGCCAAGAACAGATCCTTCCAAGTTGGAGATCTAGTGTTAAAATGGGATGCGGATAGAGCAAAACCGGGAAGGCATTCAAAATTTGATGCCATTTGGAGTGGCCCATACATGGTCACAAAGTGTAAGGACAACAATGCTTTCCAGTTGTCTTCATTGGATGGTGAAGAACTGCAGATTCCAGTCAATGGAATCCATCTGAAGCATTGCTACTGAAGGAAATGCTTCACCCTGTACATATTAGTTTAGGTTTTTCATTCCTCTAAGTGCTTGTGCACATTTTTTGTGGATTAGTTTTTCTTTCCCTAAGTGCTTTGGCACAAGCTTGTTGTTCCTGGAGATGTGTTTGCAGGACTTGCTCCATCAGGTGATATTCTATCTTCCTCCTTGTAATGTTCTAGTCAGTTGGGGTATCAAATAGAGAATTTAATGACTCCATACCCAATGGATTGCTTCAGGAAATTGGTAACTTCATCCAGCAGGCAGATGACCCCTCTGAGTCGCCAAAATTGTTATCCAAAATGTGCCCCTGCTCATTTTTTGTGGCTAACTCCTCTCATTTTTTCCTTTCTTGTGCCTCAGTCATAATATTTTGTTTTTTAGGCACTCAAAACCTTCTAGAAATGACACCATTGGATAGAGCTCTTTCTCAACTTTCCAGAAAGGTAAAGTTTTCCTCCTAACTCCATGTATTTTTGAAGTTATGGCTCGGCGGAGTTTTTGGAAAAATTTTCCCTGAAAGGCCCGTGGCCAATGAGATGCCGCCACGTGGCACCTAGAGTGGTGGAGCACGGGGAAATTTTGGAAAATTTTCCAAATGACCAAAAAGGTGCAAAAATTCAAATTTTTGCCCACCAACCCGATTTGGCCCTGTTTTGCCCTAAAACTTCAAATGGCCATATCTTTCGATCCAGAGCTTGGTTTTTCATGTTCTTTATATCAATGGAAATCTGGTGAAATTATCTACAAGATTCCGGGGTCATTTTTTCATTTTGATGGAGTTTGGAGAGATAAAATCAAAAACACCTCTGGCACGTGGTCATGGACAGAAATGACGTTTCAACCACCATTTTTAATGAAGAATGGCTCGCATTCTCTCCCAGCATGGCTAAAAATGTTGGGGATGGGTCTGTAAGGATGCCCATACTATTTTGAATGCATTTTGGTCAATGGTTGAATCCCTTCCATGTTTTCCACGTTTCTCTCTCCTGGGCTTGTCCCTTGCACTGTAAAAGCTAGATTTGGCTCATTTTCAAAGGGTTGAACATTTTTGTGTATTGCAGGTCCCCTTTCTCACCTTGGAAGTGATTTTGGTGAATATCGGACCTTTTCTAAGAGTTGCAACTTTATTTTTCCTCTCAGGTGTTGTAATGCAAGTGATTTTGATTATTAAAATAACAATACAGCCTCTGTGATTAGTTTTCATCCTCTTCCTGTGTTGTTTGGTTAATTTATGATCCTTCATTACAATTATCAGTTTGTGCATGAGGTTCTTTGTTGCATTTTTATGGACTGTGTCAATCTGCAGAAGTAAAAAATGCTCACCACTCCTTTGGTGCATCACCTATTAGCATTAGTTTTAGCTTTTTTGCATTCTCTATCTCTGTCTCCTTTGGAATTTAGGGTAGGGTTAGGAATATAGACCTCTGCAACTTGTAAGTGATAAATATGACCAGAGGAACTGAGGAACCAGCCTCTAAACTGGAGATTCCTTTCTCATTTTGCAAGTCCCACACTTGGGGAAAGGATTCAATGTTGTGTAATCACACTAGATGCTAGTATGGTCAAACTAGAAATCGATCAACATCCGGGGTGCTTTGCTGATTTGCAACAACAGTGCCTTGTAATTCTCTCTTAAGTTTGTTGAATGTGAACCAATGTTGTCATAAGGGCATGAACAAGTTTTAGTAGCGTAAGTGTGAATAGATGGCCTTGTGGAATTAAATTACCACCTTTATCAAATAAATAAATAAAATAAATAATTGTCATAATGAGAAGACTTTAAGTGAACTACTCTACAGTGCATAAGAAAATAATTCAGTTTGGTAAGATGAATTGTGTGAATCATATCTTGAATCTCTCTGAAAACATAAGTCAAGAGTTAGAGGGTGTTTTATCAAAATAAATAACCTTTAATAATTTCTTATTGTGGCTTGCCCTAGTGCTGTGCAGAGTGTCATGTGGTTGGAATTCTATGTAGTTTTGTCAAAAATAAAGTGTTATCCAAATGTGCCCCTTTGCTCATTTTGTGGCTAACTCCCTTTCATTCTTTCCTTCTATTGTGCCTCAGTCATAAATTTTTACTTTTAGGCACTCAAAACCTTCTGTGAAATGACACCATTGGATAGATCTCTTTCTCAACTTTCCGTAAAGGTAAATATTTCCTCCTAACTCCACGTATTTTTCAAGTTATGGCTCGGTAGTTTTTGTGGGAAATTTTCCCTTGCAAGGCCCATGCAACCAATCGTGGGAGTTGCCACGTGTCCAAGGGTGAAAAAACACCAA
>CM031233.1:7192883-7200383 GCA_018340775.1 Taxus wallichiana var. yunnanensis
AAAATTTCAAATTTGCCTCCACGAAAAACTCCACGTGGCAGCTTCCATTGGTGTTGGGCCTCATGGGAAAATTTTCCACAAAAAAAGCCATAAGGAGTTAGGAGGCAAACTTTACCTTTCGGAAAGCCGAGAGAGAGTTCTATCTAATGGTGCCATTTCCAGAAAGCCTTGAGTGCCTTAAAATCAAAAAAATGTGGACTCGAGGCACAAGAGAGGAAAGAACACAAGGAGTTAGCCACAAAAACGAGCTGGGCACCATTTTGGATAACAATTTTGGCGACTCAGAGGGTCATCTGCCTGCTAGATGAAAATACCAAGTTGCTGAAGCAGTCCATTGGGCATGGAGTCATCAAATTTTCTGTTTGGAACCCCAACCTGACTTAGAATTTGCAAGGAGGAAGATGGAATATCACATGATGGAAGCAAGGACTGCAAAACATCTCCAGGGACAGCAAGCTGTGCCAAAGCACTTAGGGAAAGCAAAACTAACCTACAACAAAACAATGTGCAAAGCACTTGGAGGAATGAAAATCTAATCTAATATTTACAAGGTGGTAAATTTCCCTCTAGAAGCAATGCTTGAGATAGATTCCATTGACTGGAATCTGCAGTTCTTCACCATCCAATGAGGCCAATTGGAAAGCATTGTTGTTCTTGCACTTCGTGACCATGTATGGGCCACTCCAAATGGCATCAAATTTTGAATGCCTTCCCGGTTTTGCTCTATCCACATCCCATTTCAACACTAGATCTCCAACCTGAAAAGATCTATCCTTGGCCTTCCTATCAAAGGTCTTTTGATCAAAGCTTGATCCTTTTCCATTGCTTGGGATGCCTGATTTCTAACCTCCTGCAGCTCCATCAACTCTGCATATCTCACCTCCATGGGCTCAAACTCTAGCAACTCTAATTGCTTCATGAGTTCCAATGTTGGCAACTCAAGTGACATGGGCAAGATTGCCTCTCTTCCATAAACAAGCTTGAATGGAGAGTTACCTATGGATCTCTTGGGAGTTATCCTATCAGCCCATAAGGCTGATTTCAATTTGGTATGCCAAGACCTCTGATTCTCATCAAGAGTCCTCCTAATGATCCTCAACAAGTTCTTGTTTGTAGACTCGGCCTGGCCATTACCTTGAGGGTAATAGTTTGATGAAGTGCTTAGGTAGATCCGTTCTTGACAGCCCACTTAGTCACCTTGGATCCAATGAATGCCAATGCATTATCTGAGATTATTGTAGCAGGTATACCAAATCTGGTTGTTATCCCCTCATAAAAGTCTAAGATGCTGGACTCATTTGCTTCTTTGAGTGCTACTGCTTCAGTCCACTTGGTGAAGTAGTCCGTGGCTGTCAAAATCCATTTGTGCCCTTGACTTGAATTGGGATTAATGACTCCAATGAAGTCCAAACCCCATTGCATGAATGGCTGGTCAACTGAGATTGGATGCAATGGAAGGGCAGCAAGTCTCTCTTTTCCTGTGAAGAATGCACAATTCTTACACCTCTTAATCCATGCATAGCAATCACTGAAAATTTTAGGCCAATAATAACCAGCCTTCATGATTTTTAGAGCTGTCACTCTTGGTGCAAAATGACCACCAGCTGGTCCACCATGGAACTCTTCCAACACCCTATGAATCTGATTTGTGCTAATGCATCTCAGCAGCACTCCATTCACATCTTTCTTGAACAAAACTCCATCAACAATGGCATATGGGACAGCCTGCAATCTGAAGTGTCTTCTTTGGGTCTTGTTCATCTCCGGAGGGCATAGGCTGTGCTTAGGAAGTGTATTATACCTTGGGTCCAGCAGGGAGTGGGGGCAGCATTATGTTTCTTCTTGAGTGCCACTTGGCTGGCTCATGGCTGCCTTGGACTGTCAAAACAACCTCTTCTTCATTGCATACTTCTTTTTGCTTCCCCAAAACCAGCTGCTCACACAATCCTTTCCCTCTTACCAGCTTGGTGATCTTGATCTCAATGTCATACTCCATGACACGGGTGATCCAACCTGCCCTTTTCTCATTCAAATCTTTGTTGAGGAGGAAGTCCTTAACTTGACATGTGAGACCAGCAACTGGACCTTGTTGTTTGAGACTAAATGCTTGAATTTCTTCAAGCTTCTGATTCTTGCTGCCAAGCACATGCTTCTCAATAAAAGAGTACTTCACCTCATAGTCATCTAGGCTTTGGCTGAAGAAGGCAATTGGCTGCTCATCATTATCCTTGTTCTGTTGTACCAAAATGGTAGAAATAGTGTCATTACCTCCAAATGCATAGAGGATGAAATCCTTGGAGAAGTCCAGGTTGATGAGAGTTGGTGCTTGAGAGATGGCTTCTTTGATTGCTTCAAAACTCTCCTTGCCTTCTACTATCCACTTGAAAGCCATGCTCTTCTTTAACATTTTGGTGATGGGCTTGACAAGGGCTACAAAATCTGGGACAAACCTCCGAACAAAGTTTATCCTCCCAAGAAACTCTGAAGGGCTTTCTTGTGGCTTGGCAATGGTAGTGCTCTTATGGCTTCGACTCTCTCTGGATCAATTGCTAATCCTTCTTTGGAGACAATATGGCCAAGGAGCTTTCCTTCATGTGCAAGAAAGATACACTTCTTAGGATTCAAAGACACTCCAAATTTCCTACACCTCGTGAAAACTTGTCTCAAATGAGAGAGGTGGTCTGCTGCATTTTTGGAAAAAACAGTGATATCATCAAGGTAAATCAGCACCATGTTGTTAATCAAACCTTTGAACGCCATGTCCATTGCTCTTTGGAAGGTAGCACCAGCGTTGGACAGCCCAAATGGCATCTTCCTGTATGCAAAAGTCCCCCATTTGGTTGTGAAGGCTGTCTTGAACTGGTCTTCTTCCTTCACCATAATATATGATAGTAGCTGAGTAGCCATCAAGTAGTGAAAACCTCTCGGAGCTAGCCACAACTTGCAAGATTTGCTCCATGGAAGGGAGTGGGTAATGGTCCTTGAGAGATGCTCTATTTAAGTCTCTGAAATCAACACACAATCTGATCTCTCCACTCTTCTTTTTCGATTTGGAACCAAGTTGGCAACCCAACTAGAATGCTTGATTGGGAATATGATTCTTGACTCAATCAGCTTGTCCAATTCTTTCCTCATGAGAGGCTCCATGTGTGGATTACTGGTCTTTGTTTCGCCTGACACGGCTTAGTATTTGGATCCAATTCAATGGTATGCCTGAGCTAAGTTGGGATTGAAACCTTTCAAATCTTCGTAGCTCCAAGCAAACACATGGGAACTCTTGACACAAATTTGCATGAACTCATACCTTTCTTGTTCAGTTGTCATCTTTCCAATTTGCAATGGTTTGTTCTCTTCTACCAAGATGGATACTGAATCCTCTCTCTTGACCTGAATGTTTGCTTTCTCCTTTCTAAACTGATCATTGGGATTAAAAATGGACTCCAAAGTGATAAGTCCCTTGGGCAGCTTGTTAGTTCTCAGCTGTACCACTTGGTCACCATACTGTTGTTCCAATTTTTCTTGATTCTTAGCTGAGAACTCGGCTTCTTCTTGCAAGAAATGGATGATTTGCTGGTCATTCTCAAACACTTGCCAACTGACATTGTTATCCGGCACTGAAGGCCTCACAATCACGTGGATGTTTGGCTGTACCTTGTCTTTTTGAATGCTTTCCACAATGTCAAAGGCTGCCCCTACTGCTGCAAGCCTGTCAGCAACTTGATTCTCTTTCCTAGGAATGGATTTGATGCCAAAACCCTCAAAATCTTCCATGAGGTCCCACACCCTGTTCTTGTAGCACCTGAGTAGATCATTCTTGGCAGCATGTTGTCCCTTGACCTGATTTACAATCAATTCACTGTCACCAAAGACTTGCAAGTTCTTTATTTTCTTCTTGATTGCCCAATGCATCCCTTGCACCAAGGCTTCATATTCAGCAGTGTTATTGGAGCATGCAAACTGAAATCTAAAAGCTGAATAGTACTTTACTCCTTGAGGTGAAACAAGCATGGCTCCACCTCCTGCACCTTGTCTACTCCTTGATCCATCAAAAAAACAAGCTGCCATACCTCATTGTCATCCTTGTGGTTTGGCTTGGTGATGTTAGGAATAGGCTGATTTTCTTCATGTATGCAATAGACCCCTAGCTCAGATTCTTCTACTTCTTGATAAGGATCAAAAGCATGTACCTTGTTTGCCCATTCATCAAGAGTTAGATCCGGGATGCTCCCAACCTTGGTGTCAGCTTCATCGGTGCTTGGGTGGTCTTCTTGATCAAATGCTGAACAATTGGCGTTGATCTGACTTGGAGTGTAAGGCTCAATGTGGAAGTTTGCAATAGGTTCAGACCTGATTGTAGCCTTAGTTCCATACCTCGTTCTGAACAACATGTGTGACCAATCAGCAGACAAATATCCCCCAATCTTGGCTGTGAAGTCCCTTGACAAGCATAGGGCAAAGAGTGGTGGAAGGTCTATGACTGATACATCTTGTGAAACAACAACATTTGGACATGCATGCAAGGTAAGACTCAAGTTTCTAATCACCCCAATTGTTGTTACTGCTGTCCCATCCAGCTGCACTACCCCTTTGGATATGGTTTCATACTGGAGCCCTAGCTGATCAGCTATTTGTTTAGGCATCACTGAGCTACTTGCCCGGAATCTATCATGCAATTGTGCACTAACTGATTTCCAATGATTAATGAAACATAGAAAGGAGGGGGCTTCAACATTTTACCTTGTTGTCCTCCATGATTTCCCTTAGGCTGGGCAGCATTTGTGAGCACTTTCTCTTGCATCTGAACTTGCTGATTCGAAGTTGGCCAGTCCTTCATGGCAGCTTGTAGCAAATCTCTTTGGCCTGGGATAGATAGGGATTCCCACATTGATATATTAACATTTGTCTTCTTCATCTGATCAATGATACTGAATGGTGATGAAGGATCTCTTTGTTGTCCCTTTGTTTGTACATTCACTCCTTGCATGTGGGCAGCAATAACTGGTATTTGAGTTGGTCTAGGAGCTGTTCTTGGCTGCCCTTGTGCATTTGAAATTGGATTTTGCTTGCCAACCATTTGTGGAGCCATGGAAGGTTGTGGATTGGTTGGAGCTAATGGTTGTTCTTCACCCAAATTCCTTCTTTTTGACCTTGTGTTGGCTGCAACACCTTGAGAGCTCGTTTGATTCATGCCACAAAAATCTCTTGCCAATTTACCAATGTGGTGTCATTTGGGGCTGATTGCTGTTGGAATGTTTCTTGTTGTTGGTTGTTTCCTTGACTGCCCTCACCCTCCACACCAGTAGTTGTCACCATTAATGCTTGATTCAAAGCACCATTGAAGCACATGGATTGGTTATGAGGTTCATTGCATGGAAAACACCAATCATACTCTTGAGCAATGTTGTTTTGTGTTGGCACCAATGCCTTAGAGGCAGATATGGCATTTGGATTGTAGGGCTGAAATGGTCTATTGGCAGGAGGCCTTGTTTGATTCATATTTGCAGCTGGATTAGGTGGTCTTTGTGGTTGGTATGGCTGCCTGTTAGGCTGAGCTTGGGGCTGGTAAGAAGGTCTAAAACCTTGGGCTTGTTGCCTCTTGAGAGTAACCAGCTCATTGCCTAGGTTTTGCAATTGCTTCATGACTTCTTGAAGCTCATTTGGGGCACTTGGAGATGAAGTAGAAGCTTCATTTGAACTCTGATTTCTAGGAGTGGGAGAAGGAGCCAAATTAGGTGCTTGATTGGTGTTTGGACTCTCTAAACTTGGAAACAATGGCATGGGAGGTCTAGGGGCTAGTTCCAGCTTGGATCAAACAATTTTCAGCCCTAATGGCAATGCTATAAGCCATAGGGATAGTTATGCCTCCCATGGACTGAATCAACATAGAAATATCAGAATTTAGAGCTTTGAGATAGTAGAGAAAAGCACCTTTTGCTGTTGGCCTGACTGCCACTGGAATTCTCTCCCAAGTCTTTTGAAATCTGAAGTTGAAATCGGTCAGCTGCTCATTGGGAGCTCTCTTGATGGTTGTCAGCTGCTCCAAAAGAGACAAGTTGTCTCCCTTCTCTCCAAATTGCTCATGAAGTGCTATACATAGCTGATTCCAATTTGTGATAGAACCAGCTCCAAGGCTTCTAAACCATTGCAATGCTTTCCCCTTGAATGAAGATGCCAACAATTTGACAGCCACTTGCATCTCATTGATTTCATGAATTGCACAAAGGTTGGCAATGTCTTTAACATGATCACCTGGAGTAGTCTGATTTTCTCCAGTGAAGTATGGAATGTTCTTCAAGGCTGCAATTGGAATTGGATGTTGTGCATTGAGGGCAAGTGGGCTGCTGCCTGTGAAGTTGACATAGGGGTTGTTTTGTGCCATTCTAATTGGTCTTAGAACCCTTGTTGATTGAATGAAAGGCCTACCAGGTGGAGGAGTTGAGAGAGTTCTGTTTGGTGGAGATGGAGACCTTTGGATTCTCCTCCCACTTTGCCTTACTCTTGGAGATAACTGCAGATATTCAAACAACACCTCTTCTTCTCCAGCTCTTGACCTTGTAGTGATTCTTCTCATGAGTTTTCAGGCCTGCACTGCTGAAACCAGTTGATTCTTCCCCTTGGAGTCGCCAGATATGTAAATTATAGCTCTTTTCAAGCAAGAAAATTGCAGCAGATGCACATCAACTTTGCTGTAATAAAAATGAGACCTCTAAGGTCCCACCAGGTGTGCCAAAACTGTTGTTGCAAATCAGCAGCACCCCTGGATGCAAATCAAGGTTCTGAATTGATGTTTTAGGCATCCAGTGTGATTGCACAACATGGAAACCTCTCTCCAAGTGTGGGACTTGTGAAAATGAGAGAGGAATCTCCAGAATAGAGGCTGGTTCCTCAAACTCCTCTGATTTAGATCTATATTTTGCACAACTACAGAGGTTCTAATCCTAATTCTACCCTAGATTGCAAGGAGATAGGGATAAAAATGCAAAAATGAAACTAAACTAAAGATGGTGATGCACCAAAAGGAGTGGTGAAACATTTTTGCCATGTAAATAGACACAAATTCATGAAATGCAACAAGAAAAAAACATACACAAGCGTGATAGATGTAATTAGAGGTCTTAAAATGAAGTAAAACAATACAAACAGAGGGTGAAAGCATTCACGAGAGTTTGTGATTTTCAATTCCATGTAAAAATCTCTTGCATTCCACCATCAAAGAGGTATAAACCTATTACAAACTGTGAAAAGGTCTCGATTCTTACAACTATCACTGCTTTGGAGGTGAAAGAAGAAGTTTTCAATGCCAAAAAGTGTTCAACCATGAAGAAATGAGCCAAATCTACGGCTTTTACGGTGCATGGGTTGAGCCCGGGAGAGAGAAAATGAAAAAACATGGGAGCCATTCCTCATTATTGACCAAAATGCATTAAAACAGCATGGAGGTCCTTACAAACCCATACCCTCGACATTTTTTACCATATTGGAGAAGAATGCGACCCATTT
>CM031233.1:7205383-7215383 GCA_018340775.1 Taxus wallichiana var. yunnanensis
AAGTTGCATTCAGGTAAAGAATAGATGTTATTTCCTTTTAAATTCATCCATTAACATTTGAATAATTCCAAGTCAAGGAATAATGTTATATTCTCAAACTTATTCAACAATATCAAACTGATACAGTTATTGAAAATATCACACTTTTACTTGTATTCATCCATCGATTTACAAATATATACATTTGCAGTCAAACGACTGGACTTTGTTTATATCAAACAACATTACAACTCATAAAGATAGAAGAATGTAACTTCTTCCTTTCTCATTTCCTCGTGGAGGAGTAATAGCTATCAATACAATCCATCTTCAGTTAATCAAAGAAGTATCGGAAAACAACCATGTCTTCATTTATACTCAAGTTTCATCTACAAAATTACTTGCATGGGTCAGTTCATTGAACTGAGCATATTAAGCACTTGTCTTTAAAATGAGGTGCTTTTAATTAACTGTCTCAATAAAAGAACCCTGCTTTTATGAAACGTTAATATGAACATCATTCAAGAATTAAATACCAAAAAGGATGAACAACATATCAACTCAATCATCCAATAACCCTCCTAATCAGACAAAGGATTACTGCCCTCTTTCCCAAATAATTATTACAAGAAGTAATTTCCTTCAACAGTTCCAGATTACAAACATCTGTAAGAACTAAAAACACAACTATGCAACTGTTGTTCTAACATAAATGCTATCAATTCCATTCTCTTACAATAGTTGTGAATTCAAAAGATAGATCTTAACTAAAATCTAAACCGAATTATTGTCCCTTCCTTCATACAACTCATCTGATTTCAAGCAATCAAATGCTGAAGAGAACAAGCAAACAACAATTAAATACAAATGCTTAACCCAAGCAGTATGAAATTTGTTCCATAACAATTATAGATTTCCAACTGTATGAGAGAAAAATGATCATTAATTCAAATTATCCATTCACACTCTCTTTCTTTTCCTCATAGTTGTACTAGAAGTTTTAATCCAAACGTGATATCAATCAATGATAACAGTCCAAAGAGAAATAAACGAAAATCAATAATCGAATATAAGGGAGCAAGATCATATCACCTCTCTTCTTGTCTATCCAAATACCTCTTATTTAGAGCAGACATACTCCAATAGTATAATTCATTCAGAGTAGTATATTCAGTAATTGAAAACTACTATTACCTTTCCAAAAAGTTGACCAGAGTTCATTGCAACTGGTCTATAAACATTAGTACCAAAAGAACCAATAGGCAGAATACCATATCAAATTAGTACAGCAAAGTAAGATGCTACAATAACCTTCGTCTTTATAACATCCCAGAGGGAACCCGTGTTTTATGCAAATAAAAAAACATCAAGGAATTATAACTTTCATATAATAGTCTATTAATATCACCATAGCTTTGTTTTTCCCAAACATTCCACACACTGAACTCATAAATACAATATTCACATAACAATGCCTTTATCAATGCAAACCCACATAGGGTAATAGATGTGCAAGCAAGGTACAGTCAAAACAATCTCAACAGCAAGCCAAATCTCATTTGTTTCATTCATTTGCACAGAAACACTAAGCCATGTTGTTTTTATGATGACAGTTCAGACTAGAAGATCAAACCGCATCCAAAATGCACAATAAAATCCTCTTTCCCATTACCTTCAGATTTGAAAGCAAAGAGAAAACATAATTCATTAATGATTTCAATAAGAAGAACAATCATTTTCTTCAAACACCCGAGAATACCCAAGTCGTGTTCATTCTTTTAAGGACAGTTCAACCAGACATACAAATCATCTCATCTTTTCATTTTCACAAGAATGCTCAGAACTCAGAAGTGATATTCATTTAGCTAATGTATTTATTAGCACAACCCAAAATGGTAATAAAGCGAATACCCAACACTGCCAAAACGAACCACACAACAAGGATAGTGTATTCAACTTAATCATTATGCAAAGAATGCTCAAGCCATGTACAACAAAAGAAAATGACTCAACTTGAAATCATCTCAACGTAACAGCCAAATCAAATAACCAAAACCCCCATCATAAGAGTAGGGTTGTTTTAATGAGACTATTAAGCAAAAGCAAGCGGTTTAAGGAGAAGGGCTTAACATGCCTGTTAATTTTTCTTGTGGCTCGAAGAAAACCACGCCCACTGGAGTTATTTCTCTCCACGACGTCCTCGGCAGGCTTTCCAACCAGTCACTAACTTCCACAGGCTCAAGAATAGCCTTTGTTTTTCCAAAGAACAGAGATAATAATCAAAACACAGTTGGTTTGACAGAACCATGGAGAAACAAAATGCAGAGCAACTAAAATCCAAATGCACACAACAACAAACAATTTTCCTTTTTCCTCTATCCTCTTTCCAAGGCGAGCTAGTCGCTAAGACCAAGATAATTAATGCATTGAATGCACTGCCTTTCCTCATTCCTCACGCCACTGCCGACTCGGGTTGGTGAGTTTCCAAATTTCAAATTTGCATATAAATTCCATTTAGTTTCTAAGCTAGTTGGACGCCTCCAACTTTTCTTTGTTCCCGCCAAACTTGGCGCTGTACATGTAAGGGCTTCATTTACTGTCCCATTAAATTTCTTACCTTCCCCCTTATCCTTTCCATCCACATGGGTCTATGCGTCCCCTTCCTTAGGTTAGGATTAGTCTAGGATTTTAATAGTCCATATCTAGGTCATTCGCCTAGTTCATAGGTTAATGGAATTTATATCTATTTTCTCCCTTATGAAATCTAAAATCCATATAGGATAGTAGTTAGGGTATAAGATAAAACTTAGGGGTAGGTTAGGGTTTAATCCCCTAATATTTAATTAACTAGTTTCCATATCAAGTCTTTCCACCTGACAGTCATATTCAACATTAAGCAGGACATTTCGTCCTAAGTTCCACATACCTGTGCCACTTGCATCCAGGCCCTTATCGTCTTACGTTGTCTAGCATTACAATGGTGTGTGGTTCGAGAATCGAACCTTTTTCATTGGCATCTATGTACCAGATATTCATACCTGAAATCAGGTGCTGCAACATTTATATCAACCTTCAGTCTGGTTTAAAAGTAAATCGACAAAGTGATCATAAGAAGGCCACAACATACCTTGGATCAATGGAATTGATTCAAGGCGTGTTGTCAATCAGCGAATAGAGTTCATCAAGCATACGACAAGTCTGTTGTCTCATTAGCAATCACACAAGCAATAATAACTTCTGTCCCAAGTATCAAGTTATAGCAAACAAGGGTCCAGATCAGCAACACATTCCTCTAAGATCAAAAGATGTGTCTTAACATATTTATCTTCATTTCTGTAGTTACAACATCATGAAAGGTAATTACCATGATAACTTACAAAAATCAAGGCGTTACATTCCTCCCTTCTTAAAGAATCATCGTCCGATGATCAAATTAACCAATTCAAGGAGTTTCTAGGACAAAATTCAGTTATTGTCCTTCCATTCATAAGTTCATACCAAAAAAAGCAGATTCACTCTTTAAAAAGCAGTGTTTTAAGATAACCGTAAAATAGACCAATAATTGTCTAAATTTGGTAGAATTATCAGTTTTTTTGAATTTCAATTTCGATCAAACAAGTATGGAAAAGTAGATCTCATTTCTTTGAGATTTTCCCAAGTTGCACTTTCTTCGCTAAACTGGTCCCATTGGACCTTACATTGATTCACTTCATGATTTCTTAAGCACAACTGGTGAGTTCCCAGCACTCGAATGGGCTTAATCACGATTATTCCTGGGTCTTGGACCTGCAAGGAATTCCAATTCAGCACATGTGATAAATCTGTTACGTATTTCTTAAGCAAAGAAATATGAAAAACATCATGCATTTGTGATAAAGCAGGAGGTAATGCTAGACGATAAGCTACAGGGTTGATTATTTCAACAATTTCAAAAGGTCCCACGTAACGTGGCGACAACTTGGCAGCCTTGCCAAAAGTTATTGAGCTCTTTTTCGGCTTAACCCGAAGAAAGACCTTCTCACCAAGTTTATAATTCCTATCAACCCGCTTTAAGTCTGCATAACTCTTTTGCCTATTGGCAGCCTCCTTTAGATGTTCCCGAATCATTTTGATTTGTTGTTCCATTTCCTTGAGGATTTCTGGCCCAATTACCTCTCTGTCCTCTACGTTGTCCCAGCTAACAGGGGTTCTGCATTTTCTTCCATATAATGCTTCAAAGGGCGCCATTTTTAAAGAGGCGTGGTATGTATTATTGTAGGCAAATTCAACCAGCGGAAGGTATTCCTCCCATTTATACTGCTGGTCCATGCAATACATTCTTAACATGTCCTCTAAAACTTGATTGACTCTCTCGGTCTATCCATCCGTCTCGGATGATATGCAGAGCTGAAGTTTAATTTAGTTCCCAAGGCCGCATTAAGCGTTTGCCAAAACCTTGATGTCATCCTCGGATCTCTGTCGATATGATCAATTCGGGTATTCCATGCAATCTGAAAATTTCATGTACAAATCTTCTTGCTAACACTGGTGCATCGTCTTTCAAATTACCAGCAATGAAGTGTGCCACTTTGGTTAATTTTCAACGACAACCAGGATGATATCATGCTTATTCCTTGACATAGGCAATCCTTGAACGAAATCCATCGTTATCACTTGCCATTTGTACTGTGGAATGCTGTGGGGATATAATAATCCAGCGGGATGCATATGTTCCACCTTAACATGCTGACATTCCAAGCAGTGTGTTACAAATTCCACCACATCCTTTTTCATTCCCTTCCAGAAGTATTGCTTCTTAAGATCAACAAGCATTTTCGTAATGCCAGGGTGTCCAGAAAAAGGTGAATTATGAAATTCAGTTAACAATTTCCTTCTTAAATCATTTGCCAAGGGTATATAGACCCTATTTTCGAACCTCAGAATTCCTTCGCTATCAAAGCGAAATCCTTTATACCTCACATCCTTTGGATCTGCAGCAAGTGTTGTTTTAACTTGCTTTGGAAATAAGGATCGATTCAAGGCATCTTTCACCTCATCCTTAAACTGAGTTCTTAACGTTATAAGAGCAGAGATGTGCTTCCTTCGACTCAGAGCATCTGCCACTCTATTTTCCTTTCCTTTGATGTAGCTTATATCAAAATCATACTGAGACAAAAATTCTAACCATCTTCGTTGTCTTGCATTCAAATTTGGCTGAGTAAAAATATACTTCAACCCCAGATGGTCAGTTTTTAACTCAAAAGGTTTTCCTAAAAGGTAATGCCTCCACATTTGAAGTGCATGTACAATGGCAGTGAGCTCTAGGTCATGTGGAGCATAATTTTATTCATGTAACTTAAGCTTTCTGCTTTCATAAGCTATAACATGGTCATTCTGTAACAGAATACCTCCAAGGCCTTCTCCCGATGCATCCGTTACAACCATAAAATTTCCATTTGGATCTGGTACAGTTAAAATAGGTGTTGTAGTTAATTGTTCCTTTAAATTTTTAAAGGTAGATTCACATTTGTCAGTCCAGACAAATTTCTTATCCTTCTTTTGCAGTGAAGTGATTGGGGCAGCAATTTTTGAAAAATCCTTAACGAACTTTCTATAATATCCTGCCAAGCCCATGAAGCTTCTTACTTCATGCACGTTCTTAGGCGCAGGCCACTCGGTTATAGCTGCGATCTTTGAAGGGTCTACAGCTATTCCGTTCTTGCTTATAACGTGTCCCAAATAATGCACCTCTGCATCATAAAAGGAACATTTAGATAGTTTACCATACAACTTCCTCTTTCTTAAAACTTCCAGCACTACCCTTAAATGTTCTTGGTGCTCTTCGACATTTTTAGAGTATATAAGAATGTCATCTAAGAATACAAGCACAAACTTGTCTAGGTATTCTTGAAAAATATTGTTCATCAGATTCATGAAGGCGGCAGGTGCATTTGTCAACCCAAAAGGTAACACCGTGAATTCATAATGCCCGTACCTTGTTCTAAAAGTTGTTTTATGAATATCTTCTTCCTTTATTCTCAGCTGATGATACCCAGATCGAAGATCTATTTTTGAATAGACTGATGCTCCACGCATGCGGTCGAAAGCAGATCATCAATCTAGGAAGTGGGTATCGATTCTTAATAGTTGCCTTGTTGACATTCTATAATCAATGCCACAGTCTCAATGTGCCATCCTTTTTCTTTACAAAAATTACCGGCGCTCCCCATGGTGAGACGCTTGGTCTTATCAGCCCCTTAGTCAAAAGTTCTGTAATTGAGCCTTTAGCTCTACCAACTCGAGGGTGGTCATTCTATAAGGTGCCTTAGATATGGGTTCCAGTTCCTGGCTTGATTTCTATTGCAAAGTCAAACTCTCGTTTGGGTGGAAGACCTGGTAATTCCTCCGGAAATACATCACTGAAATCCCTTAATAATGGATATCTTTCCATGAAATCATTATCCTCCTTAGCATTTTCTATCATTTTTACTGCATACAAGGTGCAACCTCTATTTTTAGCCCTTTTTAGTTGCATAGCTGTTAGTTTCCTAAGCTATGACTTCACGCTTTACACCTTGAAATGACTTTGCTTTCTGAGTCATCAAAACAACAAATTTGTTTTTCATAACGATCGACCTTTGCCTTATGTTACGCTTGACGAGTTAACTCAATAATGATATCATATGATCCTAAAGGAGTGACATACGAGGTCAACTTCGGTGGAGAAGCTAGGCAAGTCAAGAATTGCCCCAAAAAGGCACATTTTTTGTATGGACAACATTATTCCCATAATGCCTTTGTCCATGTCTTATCCATTCATTCAGCCTTTCTTTTTAATTTCATTGCAAGTTTAGTAGAAATAAAGCATTCGGTGGCTCAGTATCAAAAAGTATGACTACGGGTGTGCGAATAACTTACCCGGAACTTCTATAGGCGTAACTTGCTTTTCACTTGACTTATGCATTAGCCACCGCATGACGGCGTGTATCCTATGCTGCTGATCGCGATCATCCTTTTCGAGAGGACAGTGACTCACGTAATGGTCCTTTCCATAGTTGAAGCATCCTCCAACTGGCCCTTTCCTAGGCTCAAATTTGTTACCAGCTTTGAAGTTATCATTTGGCTCCCATAGGACTTTTGTCCATTGCCACTAACTTTTGTGAAGCTTATTCCGCACACTATTTTAGGTTTGTTCATTACAGATTTCTTGTTGTTATCTACAAAATTTTGTTTTTCACACCAAACCTTTTCCAAGGCCCCCTTTTGGGTGTGAGAGATGAAGAAGAATTGGGAATCTTCTTCCTTATCTCTTCCTATGAGCAGAAATTGCTCTCAATTTTCATTCTGTCTTATTGCCTTTTAAATGACAACTCCTTCCATGGTGGTTGGACCGTGGACATCCACTTCACCACCAATGATGGGATTTAGTCCCATTATGAACTTTCGTATTCTGAACTTCTCGTCAGCTTGGTACTGCGGCACATACTTAAGGAGTTTAGTAAACCCTTCCCAGTATTCTATCACCGTCAGCCTTCCTTGCGACCAGTTCTGAAATTCAGTCATTTTCCTATCAAAATAGAGTTGAGGCAGCCACCGTTGCCTAAAGTAACCCTTAAATTGATCCCAAGTTATGTCTGATTCGACAATATTCAACTCAACCTTACGGTTGTCCCACCATGATGATGCTTCATGAGAAAGTTGATATGCTCCCCATATCGCTTTGGTCTCCTCGGAGAAGTTTCTTATTGCAAAGTACTTCTCCATTTCACTGAGCCAATTCTTAGCTCCGTCCCCAAGGGTTGTTCCATCAAACTTTGGAGGACTTATTCTCTTTATGTCATTTGTAAGTTCAGCTACTAATCTTGCCCTTTTATTTTCAGGATGATTAGGAGCATTCACATTACTATTATCAAACACCGGATTCCCTCCATTGGTGTTGTCCACGAGGAGGTGGCTGATCATTTATATCAGCTTCTTCTTCCTCCTCTTCATTGCCCATTGTTGCTGTTCCAAAAGCAGTCAAAGCGATCTCTGTGTCTAGTAGGGCAGCAAGGATTTCATCCGACTTTTGAGCGATAGTAGTTGCTTCTCCACCCGATAACGGGTTGTTATGACATTTCTTCTTGTTACGACCATTTTGTTGATAAGAAAATGTAAACCTTATTAAATTGTGGACTCATTAGGTCAAGAGCTGCTGACCTTCAGCTACGATACCAAGATGTAACATCCCCATTTTAAGATACTAGAACAAGGAATTTTTTTTTATTTTATACAACGTTCCCTGTTATGAATTATATAATTCAAACACACGTTCAAGTTTTAATAATTGTTCTCTGTCCAATTAATGCAGTTTGGATCACACAATTTCCTTTTAAAACTAATGTTCTCTGTTCACATATTTGCAATATGGAACACACATTCAGTGTCATTCAATCATATAACAGATACCATATGCTGTTGTAAATGACTCGAAGAACTACCGACCTCCCACTTTATGGCTCGGAGTTTCAGCGATCTCTCATTTCATGACTCGGTGACTTACCGATCCTTCATGTTAATTCATGCATAGTATAATGAATATACAGGGTTCTTTTACCATTTCGGTTATCGAAGTGATCCATTTAAGAAGCCTATCGAATATCATTCTTGATATTCATCGACATCTGCATCTTAAACTAGGTGATTAGGACAACACAACTAGCACTTGCGATACTTTGGCCAAATATTTTCACATGCTTTGCATGATCATATTCCTAGATGTGATACACACCAATGGAATACGTCCTTCACCTCACTTCATACATTATCTAGAATGGTCTTTCTGGTCTCTACCGGTCCTTCCATTTAAGGTCAAACTCTAACCTCAACTAGCAATATGAACGAGTATAGGAAGTTACTCATGGTAACTAAAGATACGCAGACATACGGTGTCATTCCTAGATGACTCCGTGTGTCTAGTTACCTTTAGTCCTCGGAGTCACTCCGTATACGTGATCACATTCTATCCCTAGCCAAGAACTTATTATCCAGCTTATGTAAACTTGATGATTTAATTCGGAAGGGCATTGTAATATGTCAGCTATAACATTGTGTCGTCATGAAGGCCCCACCTTCACGAAGACACCATATTGTAGCTGGCGTATGTCAATGTCCTACGGAATCCTCTCATCGAGGGTACACATCTAGCTCAATTGTGATTTGGTTATAATCTTAGTATTTAAGATCAACTTTCAGTGACCATCTTTGATCCTTTATCCTTGTTCTTGTTACGGTTGTATGTAGCTAAGAGAGACTTAAATCATCTTACGGCTTAATACGCATCTCCTCCTTCATACAGAAGGGTTGCATATTCACTTCTTGGTTCCTTTCTTAATCTTTGGACTAATCGAGTCCATTATCGATAAACTTAATAAGTTTAACCTATTAAACTTAACCAAGTTTTCCTGTTTGTAAACAAATTCAGAATTCCATCTTATTAGGCGTCATTTAAAAATGAGGTCTAATTCTAAATGAATTTATTCATTTATCCTCCTTAACCTTACTTAGTTAAGTCTGCATTAACAATAGATATGATTTCCCATATCTTTATTTTCGAATTTAAACATTCGAGGCTATTAACGGAGTCGAATACAAGGTTTGGCTGCCCCTAAGTTATTTGATATCCCTTAGCTTTCAAACTAATCTCGAATACCTTCCAATTAGGATTTCGTGTTTATCTAAATCTTTTTAATGTCAATTCAAAATTCATCTTAACCCAAGTATGAACTAATTGCACATTTCAACGTAAAAGTTGCATTCAGGTAAAGAATAGATGTTATTTCCTTTTAAATTCATCCATTAACATTTGAATAATTCCAAGTCAAGGAATAATGTTATATTCTCAAACTTATTCAACAATATCAAACTGATATAGTTATTGAAAATATCACACTTTTACTTGTATTCATCCATCAGATTTACAATCTATACATTTGCCAGTCCAAACAACTGGACTTTGTTTATATCAAACAACATTACAACTCATAAAGATAGAAGAATGTAA
>CM031233.1:7247883-7254562 GCA_018340775.1 Taxus wallichiana var. yunnanensis
TCCCGGCATGGTTAAAAATGTGGGGGAATGGAGTCCACAAGGTGCCCATGCTATTTTTGATGGAATTTTAGTCAATGGTTAGAACCCTTGCATGTTTTCCCACGTTTCTCTCTCCCGGGGTCGTAGTTTGCCTTTGTAAAGCCGGGATGAATTCATTTCGCAAAGAGGAGACACTTTTTCAGCCTCTGCAACTTCCTTTTCTTCCTCCTTGGCGAGAAATTGTGAAGAAATTTACCTTTCCATGTAATGCAACACCTTTTTCTTACCTCTCGGGATCACCTTTGTAATGCACTTGTATTGGATGCGAGATGTTGATATATGTTACGGTGATTAAAATCCCTCAATCCTTTCTTATATCTATCATTGCTTTCTTGATCTTTCATTACATTTTGAGCATTTGTGTGCATGTTTTGTGTTGTGTTTCCTTGTGGATTTTGTATTTCATGTAGCATTAGGTGTCTACAACTCCTTTGGTGCATCACCTATTAGCATTAGTTCCTTCTTTTTTACATTCTCTATCTCTCTGTCTCCTTGGAATTTAGGTAGATTTAGGAATTTAAACCTCTACTTCGATTGTACAAGTGAATTAGTTGATCGGAGGAGTTGAGGAACTAGCCTCTAATCTAGAGATTCCTCTTCCATTTCTTGCAAGTCCCACACTTGGAAAGAGGATTCAATGTTGTCAATCACCTTAATGGATGCTAGTATGATCAAACTAGAAATCGATCAACATCCGTGGGGTGCCGCCGATTTATGTGCAACAATTTTGGCATGCGTCTGGTACCTTAAAGGTCTTCCACTTTATCTTTTGGCCGATGTTAGTGTGTTCCCTGTTAAAGATTCAGACTTTTTGGAGGTACTTTCAAAAGCACATCTGGCGACTCCATCCGGTAAACAACTCATTCTCTAAGTTGCGCAGACTCTATTTTCCAATCATTTCCATCCATTCTTCTTTCCATCATTTTCATTCTTTTCCATTCCATGAATTTGTGTAATCATGACTTCATTTCCATCATGGAATTCACATTTACAACAACAAGATATCACACCTCCAACATGTTTTACAAATTCTCCAAATCAACATTTTGATCAAATTCAAAATCAGCATGTCCTACTCATATGAGCGAATGCTACAAAGTCGAGTTTGGATATGAAACATGTCAAGCACGAGGGTATGCTGGTTGTGAGGGTAAATCAAAGAAGAAAATGCGGTAGATCTGCTAGAACAATCCAAATGATGGAGGTAAACATGGTGCAATCCAGGCCTCAAGCACAAATGAAAGCATTTAGAATCGGTTCAGAGAGAACCTTGTCCATGGATGGGACTCCTTTTCCGAGAGCATTATAGCCCTCAAGAGCTGCTAGCCTTCATGATTGCAACAACTACCATTACTTACTGTAAAGTGGATCAAGAAATAAAGGTGTATGAGAGGAGTATTCAACAACTTTGTCAACGAGTAAGCACACCATCTCATGCCTTTTCTCTCCCTCTTTCCCAATCTGTTTTATCTCAAAGAATGCCAAGTTTTAAACTCTCCATCTGCTGTCCCAAGTGTTGAATCCATTTCTCCATTCCTAGTCTTCCACCCCATCTTAATTCTTTTTGTCCTTTTCCCTTCAAACAGCCATTCCCTCCAAAGAAACAAGAGTTCCTACCTCCTTCACCACCACAAAAAATTGCAAAATCAATTGAGTTACAATCCACTTCTCCTCTTGCATTCCCAAATCCATGTTGGGAGGATAAAAATCAGAATGCCAATCAAGGAAAACAATAGTAGAAAGAAGAGCCAAACAAGGATGAAGAAATTCAAAGTCTGAAGAGTTGGGCTCTTAAATTCGGGATTACAAAATCCCCTTGATGGTGAATATATACCTCTATAATCTTGTAAGTGATAAATCTAACAAGAGGAAGCTGAGGAACCAACCCTAAACCGGAGATTCCTTTCTCATTTTTGTAAGTCCCACACTTGGGGGAAAGGATTCAATGTCTGTGCAATCAAACCAGATGCTGAGCATGATCAAACTAGAAATCGATCAACATCCGTGGGGTCTTTGGTGATTTGTAGCAATAGTTTTGGCACACCTTGGTAGGACCTTAGAGTCTTCATCTTCATCGCAACAAAATTGATGTGCATTTGTTGCAAGTTTCTTGCTTTAAAAGAGCTATAAATTACACATCCGGGTGACTCATGAGGAAGAAGAATCGAAACCTGGTTTTAGCAAATGCGGAGACCTGAAAAACTCACAGTGAGAAGAATCAACACAAGATCAAGAGTTAGAGAGGAAGAGTGTTGTTTGAATATCTGCGGATTATCTCCAAGAATAAGGCAAAGTGGGAGGAGAATCCAAAGGTCTCCCATCTCCACCAAACGGAGAACTCTCTCAACTCCTCCACCTCAGTAGGGCCTTTCATTCAATCAACAAGGTTCTAAGGCCCGATCAAATGGCATAAAACAACCCCCTATGTCGATTTCACCGGTAGCAACCCACTTTCTCTCAATGCACAAATCCAATCCCGGTTACTGCGGTATTCAAGAACATTCCATACTTCACTTGGAGAAAATCGGACATCACCTAGTGATCATGTTAAGGATATTGCTAACATTTGTGCAATCCATGAGATCAATGAGATGCAAGTTGTTGTCAAACTGCTGGCATCTTCATTCAAAGGAAAGCCATGCAATGGTTCAGAGTCTTACCTCAAGTTCTATTCAAAATTGAATCAGCTATGTATAGCCCTCCATGAGCAGTTTGGGGAAAAGGGAGACAACTTGTCCCTTTTGGAGCAGTGCCTTGATAACTATCAAAAGAGCTCCCAATGAAAGCAAATTGACCGATTTTAATTTCAAATTTCAAAGGACTTGGGAGAGAATTCCAGTGCAATTAAGGGCCAACAGCAGGTTTCTTTTTTCTTTATTACCTTAAAGCTTTAAATTCTGGATATTTCTATGTTAATTCACCTACTGGAGGGACAACTATCCCCATTGCTTATAACATTGCCATTAGAGCTGAAAATTGTTTGATTCAAGCTTGACATTGCTAGCTCCTGTGCCTCCAATGCCATTATTTCCAAGTTTAGAGAGCTCCAAGTACTAGCCAAGTGCCTAATTTACCTCTATTCCCACTCCTAGAAATCGAATTTAAGTGAAGCTTCCACTTCATCTTCTGAAGGCCTCTGTTAAGTGCCAGAATCAGAAGACCTCTCGGATGTTGATCGGATTTCTAGTTTGACTACATACCTAGCATCCAAAGCAGATTACACAACATCAATCCTTTCCCAAGTGTAGGACTCTGAAAAATGAGAAAGAAATCTCCAGCTTTAGAGGTCGGGTTCCTTAGCTTCCCTCTAATCCCCGATTTATCACTTACAAGTCGGCAGAGGTTCATATATTCCTAACCCTAACCTAAATTCCAAAGGCAGACAAGAGATAGAATGCAAAAAGATAAAACTAATGCTAATAGGTGATGCACCAAAGGGAGTGGTGAGTATTTTTTATCTGTGATTGACATAGTCCATAAAATGCAACAAAGAACCTCATGCAACAAACTAATAATTGTAATGAAGGATCGTAAATTAACCAAACAACACAGCAAGAGGATGAAAACTAATCACGAGGTTGTATTCTTATTTTAATCATCAAAATCACTTGCATTACAAACACCCGAGAGGAAAATAAAGTTGCAGACTCTTAGAAAAGGTCTGATATTCCACCAAAATCACTTCTAAAAAAAATGTGAGAAAGGGGACCTCAATACACAAAAATGTTCAAATACTTTGAAAATGAGCCAAATCTAGCTTACAAAGGTCACGCGGATGAGCCTCAGGAGAGAGAAGCGTGGGAAAACATGGAAGGGATTCAACCATTGACCAAACAAATTCAAAATAGCATGGGCATCTTTACAAACCCATCCCCATGGACATTTTTAGCCATCTGCCGAGAGAGAGGAATGCGAGCCATTCTTCATTAAAAACAAGGGCTTCAAATGTCATTTCTGTCCATGACCACATTCTAGAGGTGTTTTTCAATTTTATCTCTCTAAACTCCATCAAAATTCAAAATTACCCTATAATATTATACATAATTTCACCAGCTTCAGCTGATGATATAAAGAACGTAGAAAACCAAGCTTACCGGATCGAAAGATATGGCCATTTGAAGTTTTAAGGCAAAACAGACCATAATCGGGTTAAATGGGCAAAAATTTGAATTTTTGCACCTTTTTGGTCATTTGGAAAATTTTCCAAAATTTCCCCTATGCTCCACTCACTCTAGATGCCATGTGGTGGCATCTCATAATGCCTTGTGGCCTTTCAGGAAAATTTTTCCGAAAAAACTCTCATGCCGAGCCATAACTTAAAAAATACATGGAGTTAGGAGGAAAACTTTACCTTCTCGAAAGATGAGAAAGAGCTCTATCAATGGTGTCATTTCTAAAAGGTTTTGAGTTCCTGAAAAGATAAAAAATATTATGAGATCGAGGCACAAGAGAGAGGGAAAAATGAGAGGAGTTAGCCACAAAAATGGTAATGGGGGGTACATTTTGGATAACAATTTTGGCAACTCGAGAGGGTCATCTGCTCGCTGTGGATGAATTTTACCAAGCTACACAGAAGCAATCCATTGGGTATGAGTCACTGAATTCTATTTGATACCCCAACCGACTAGAACACTGTGAAGGAGGAACATGGAATATCACCTAATGGAGCAAGGCCCCTGCAAACACATCTCTAGGAACAGCAAGCTTGTGCCCAAGCACTTAGGAAAGAAAACTAATCTATATAGTAAAATAATGTGCATAAGCACTTTGGAGGAATTAAAACCTAAACTAATATGTACAGGTGAAACATTTCCTTCCAAGAAGAATGCATGCCAGTCATTGATTCCATTGACTGAATCCACAGATTCTTCACTATCCAATGAAGACAACTCTAGAAAGCATTGTTGTCACTTACACTTTGTGACCATGTATGGGCACTCCAAATGGCATCAAATTTTGAATGCCTTCCTGCAGTTTGCTCTATCTCGCATCCCATTTTAACACTAGATCTCCAACTTGGAAGGATCTTTTCTTGGCCTTTCTATCAAAGGTCTTCTTTATCAAAGGTTGATCCTTCTCCATTACTTGGGATGCCTCGATTTCGATTTCTTGGAGCTCCATCAACTCCCGCATATCTCGACTTCCATGGGCTCAAACTCCAACAACTTCCAATCAAGCTTCTCATGGAGTTCCAATATGTGAAACTCAAGTGATATGGGAAAAATTGCCTCTCTTCCATAAACATGTTCTTGAATGGAGAGTTACCTGTAGATCTTTTAGGAGTTATCCTATCAGCCCATAAGGCTGATTTCAACTTGTATGTCAAGACCCCTCGATTCTCATCAAGAGTCCTCCTAATGATCCTCAACAAGTTCTCGTTTGTAGATTCGATACCGCCATTACCCCTCGGGGTAATAGTTTGATGAAGTAATTAGGTAGATACCATTCTTCACAGCCCATTCAATCACCTTAGATCCAAATGAATGCCAATGCATTACTCATTTGATATTATTGTAGCCGGTATGCCAAATCTGGTTTACTATTCCCTCATAGAAGTCTAAGATGCTAGATTCATTGCTTCCCTTAGAGTGCAAACTGCTTTAGTCCATTTGGTGAAGTAATCAATGGCTATTAAAATCCACTTGTGCCCTCGCCTGATTGGGATTAATCACACTCCAATGAAGTCTAAGCCCCATCGCATGAATGGTCTGGTCAACCTGAAATTGGATCGTGATAGGAGGGGCAGCTAGCCTCTCTTTCCCCGTGATAAATGCACAATTTCGTGACCTCTTGATCCATTGCATAACAATCATTGAAAATCTTGGGGCCAATAATAACCAACCTCATGATCTTAGAGCCGTCACTCCAGCAAAATGGCCACCAGCCGGGTCCACCCATGAAACTATTCTAGCACCTTATGAATCTGATTTGTACCCAATGCATCTCAACAAGATCACTCTATTCACATCTCTTTGAATTAAACACCATCAACAAGGGCATATGGGATAAGCCTACAACCCGAAGTGTCTTCTTTGGGTCTTGTTCATGTTTCGAGGACATAGAATTGTGCTTATGAACTGCATTATACCTTGGGTCCGACCAAGGAGTGGGGGGACACCATCATTCTCCTCTTGAGTGCTTCCTCGGCTCATGGCTGTCTTGGCAATTCCAAAACAAATGTCTCCTTCTGGGTGCATGATTCCTCTTGTTTACTCAAGATCAGCTGCTCACACAATGCTTTTCCTCTTACCAACTTGGTGACTTTGATCTCAATGTCATACTCCATGACACGAGTAATCCAACCTGCCCTTTTTCATTCAAGTCTTTGTTGAGGAGGAAGTCTTCTAACCCCCACATGAGAAACCAACAATTGGACCTTATTGTTTGAAATTAGATGCTTGAATTTATTCAAGCTCCCGATTACTGTAAGAACATGCTTCTCAATGAAAGAATATCTCACCTCATAGTCCTCCAGTTTGATTTGCTCAAGAAAGCAATTGGCTGCTCATCATTGTCTTTATTCTCTGCACCAAAATTACAGAAATAGTATCATCACCTCCAAACGCATAGAGGATAAAATCCTTGGCTTGAGAGATGGCTTCTTTGATTGCTTCAAAACTTTCCTTTAGCAATACGTGGC
>CM031233.1:7254662-7324662 GCA_018340775.1 Taxus wallichiana var. yunnanensis
ACATGCTTGTGCGTGTGCTTGTGTGTATATATGTGTGTGTGTGTGTAGGTGCAGGTATGCGTGTGTGTTCGTGTGTGGGTGCATATGCGTTTCGTGTTCGTGTGTGTAGGTGCATGTGTGTGTGCGAGTGCATGTGAGTGTGTAGGTGCATGTGTGTGTGTGCTTATGTGAGTGCGTGTGTGTGTGCTTATGCGTGTGCGTGTGCGTGTGTGTGTGCGCGTGTGCATGTGCGTTGCATGTGCATGTGCATGTCCATGTGCAGTGCGTGTGCGTGTGCGTGTCCAGTGTGTGTGTGTGCATGCGGGTTCGTGTACATGTTCGTGTAGATGTGCGTGTGCATGTAGAGTGCGGGGTGTGTGTGCATGTGTGTGTGTGTGTGTGTTTGTGTGTGTGCGTGCTTTTTCACATGCTTGTGTCCGTGCTGCACGTGTGCGTGTGTGCTTGTATGCGTGTGCGTGATTGTGTGCGTGATTTTCACATGCTGTGTCCGTGCTGTGTGCATGGGTGCTTGTGTGTGTGTGTGATTGTGTGTAGGTGCACGTGCATGTGTGCGTGTGGGTGTGTGTTTGTGTGCGTGTGCGCGCGTGCTGTCTGTACGCATTCTTGTGCGTGTGTTTGTGCACGTGCTTGTGTGCATGTGTGTGCGTGTGTGTGTGCGTGTGCGAGTGGCAAGGTGTGCGTGCATGTTCGTGTGTGGGTGCGTGTGTGTGTGCAGGTGCATCTATGTGTGTAGGTGCATGCGCATGTGTGCTTGTGTGAGTGCGTGTGCGTGTGCGTGGTCGTGTGCGTGTGCGTGTGCGTGTGCATGTGCAAGTTCATTTGCGTGCGTGCTGTGTGAGTTCGTGTGTGTGTGCTTATGCGTGTGTATGTGCTTATGAGTGTGCGTGTGCATGTGTGTGTGTGTGTGTGCGCGTGTGCGTATGTGTGTGCGCGTGTCTGTATGCGTGTGCGTGTGCATGTGCATGTGCATGTGCGTATGCGTGTGCGTGTGCGTTTGCATGTGCATGTGCATGTCCGTGTGCAGGTGTGTGTGCATGTGCATGTGCGTGTCCAAGTGCATGTGTGTGCTTGTGCGTGTTCGTGTGCGGGTTCGTGTAGATGTGCGCGTGCTTGTAGAGGTGCGTGTGAATGTGCTTGTGCGTGTGCATGTTCATGTGCGGGAGTCGTGTACATGTGTGTGTCGCGTGCGTGTTCGTGTGCACGTGCGCGTGCACACCTGCGCATGCGTGTGCATGTGCGTGTGCGGTATGCATGCGTGTGCGTGTTCATGCATGCACGGAGTGCGCGTGCGTGTGCGAGTGCATGTGCGAGTACGCATACGGGTGCGTGTGCGTGTGCTTATTAATTTTCGTGTATATGTTCGTTTGCGGGTGCTGTGTGTGTGTGCGTGTGCGGTGAATGTGCGTGTGTGCTTGTGTGAGTGTCCATGCAGTGCGTGTACATGTGCGTGTGCAGAGTGCATATGTGTGTGTGCTTGTGTGAGTGTGTGTGCGTGTGCGTGTGTGTGTGTGTGTGTGTGTGCGCGCGCGTGTGCGTATGTGTGTGCGCGTCTGTATGCGTGTGCGTGTGCGTGTGCGTGTGCGTGTGCGTGTGCGTGTGCGTTTGCATGTGCATGTGCATGTTTGTGTGCAGGTGTGTGTGCATGTGCATGTGCGTGTCCAGGTGCATGTGTGTGCTTGTGCATGTGCGTGTGCGGGTTCGTGTACATGTTCGTGTAGATGTGCGCGTGCTTGTAGAGGTGCGTGTGAATGTGCTTGTGCGTGTGCATGTTCATGTGCGAGTTCGTGTACATGTGCGTGTGCGCGTGCGTGTTCGTGTGCACGTGCGTGCGTGCTCGTGCGCATGCGTGTCCGTGTGCGTGTGCGGTATGCGTGCGTGTGCATGCGCGGGTGCACGTGCGTGTGCTTGTTAAGTTTGATGGAACAACTCTTGGGGACGGAGCTGAGAACTGGCTCAATGAAATGGAGAAATACTTTGCGATAAGAAACTTCTCTGAAGAGACTAAAGCGATATGGGGAGCATATCAGCTTTCTCATGAAGCATCATCATGGTGGGACAACCGTAAGGTTGAGCTGAATATTGTCGAATCAGACATAACTTGGGATCAATTTAAGGGTTATTTTAGGCAACGATGGCTGCCTCAACTCTATTTTGATAGGAAAATGACTGAATTTCAGAACTGGTCGCAAGGAAGGCTGTCGGTGATGGAATACTGGGAAGGGTTTACTAAACTCCTTAAGTATGTGCCGATGCAGTGGCGAGAAGTTCGAATACGGAAATCCATAATGGACCTGAATCCCATCATTGGTGGCGAAGTGGATGTCCACGGCCCAAGCCACCATGGATGGAGTTGTCGAAAAGGCAATCGACGAGAACGAGAAATTGAGGGCAATATCGCTCCACGAGGAAGAGATAAGGAAGAAGATTCCCAATCCTTCTTCGTCTCTTACACCAAAAAGGGGACCTTGGAAAAGGTTTGGTGCGAAAAACAAAATTGTTGTAGATAACAACAAGAAACACCGTGATGAAATGACACTGTAAATAGCGTTCACAAAAGTTAATGGCATTGGACGAAGTCCTATGGAAGCGGAATGATAACTTCAAGAGGCCGGTAACAAATTTGAGCCTAGAAAAGGGCCAGCTGGAGGATGCTTCAACTGTGGAAAGGACCACTATGCGAATCACTGTCCTCTGAAGAAGGATGATCGCGGACAGCAACATAGGATACACGCTGCAGTGGCTAACAGACAAGCTGAAAAGCAAGTGACGCCCATAGAAGTTACGGGTAAGTTATTCGATACACTGTAATTATACTTTTGATCTTTGGAGCTACAAAATGTTTTATTTCTGCTAAACTTGCTATGAAATTAAAAAGAAAGGCTGCAAGAATGGATAAAACATGGACAGTGCATTATGGGAATAATGCTGTCCATACAGTCGAAATGTGCCTTTTTGGGGCAATTCTTGATCTGCCTAGTTTCTCCACCGAAGTTGACTTGTATGTCACTCCTCTAGGATCATATGATATCATTATTGGAGTTAACTGGTTGGCTGAACATAAGGCAAAGGTCGACTGTTATGAAAAACAAATCTATTGCTTCGATGACCTGCAGAAAGCAGCAGTCATTCAAGGTGTAAAACGGGAAGTTGCAGTTAGGAAACTGACGGCTATGCAACTAAAGAGGGCTAAAAACAGAGGCTGCACTTTGTATGCAGTAAAAATGACAGAAAATGCAGAAGAAGATAATGATTTCATGGAAAGATATCCATTGTTGAGGGATTTCCGTGATGTGTTTCTGGAGGAATTGCCAGGTCTTCCGCCCAAACGTGAGTTTGACTTCGCAATAGAAATCAAACCAGGAACAGAACCCATATCTAAGGCACCTTATAGAATGACTACCATTGAGTTGGTAGAGCTGAAGGCTCAGTTACAAGAACTTCTGACTAAGGGGCTGATTAGACCGAGCGTCTCACCTTGGGGAGCGCCGGTAATTTTTGTAAAGAAAAAGGATGGCACTTTGAGGCTGTGCATTGATTACAGAATGCTGAACAAAGCAACTATTAAAAATCGATACCCACTTCCAAGAATTGATGATCTGTTTGATCAGATGCGAGGAGCATCAATTTATTCAAAAATAGATCTTCGATCAGGGTACCATCAGCTGAGAATAAAGGAAGAAGATATTCATAAAACAACTTTTAGAACGAGGTACGGGCATTATGAGTTCACGGTGTTGCCTTTTGGGCTGACTAATGCACCTGCCGCCTTCATGAATCTAATGAATAATATTTTTCAAGAATACTTAGACAAGTTTGTGCTTGTATTCTTAGACGACATTCTTATATACTCTAAAAATGTCGAAGAGCACCAAGAACATCTCAGGATAGTGCTAGAAATCTTAAGAAGGAGAAAGTTGTATGGCAAACTGTCCAAATGTTCCTTTTATGATGCAGAGGTGCATTATTTGGGACACGTTATAAGCAAAAATGGGATAGCTGTTGACCCTTCAAAGATCACAGCTATAACGGCGTGGCCTGCGCCTAAGAACGTTCACGAAGTGAGGAGCTTCATGGGCTTGGCTGAATATTATCGAAAGTTTGTCAAAGACTTTTCAAAAATTGCTGCCCCAATCACTTCGCTGCAAAAGAAAGAAAAGAAATTTGTCTGGACAGACAAATGTGAATCTGCCTTTAAAAAGTTAAAGGAACAGTTAACTACAGCACCTATTTTGACTGTACCTGATCCAAATGGAGATTTTATGGTTGTAACGGACGCCTCAGGAGAAGGCCTTGGAGGTATTCTGTTACAGAATAACCATGTCATCGCTTATGAAAGTAGAAAGCTTAAGTTACATGAACAGAACTATGCTCCACACGATCTTGAGCTCGCTGCCATTGTTCATGCACTTCAAATATGGAGGCATTACCTTTTAGGCAAGCCCTTTGAGTTAAAAACAGACCATCTAGGGCTGAAGTATATTTTTACTCAGCCAAATCTGAATGCAAGGCAGCGAAGATGGTTAGAATTTCTGTCTCAGTATGATTTCGATATAAGTTACATTAAGGGCAAGGAAAATCGGGTAGCAGATGCTTTGAGTCGAAGGAAGCATATCTCTGCTCTTATAACGTTAAGAACTCAGTTTAAGGATGAGGTGAAAGATGCCTTGGAATTAGATCCTTATTTCCAGCAAGTCAAATCAGCACTTGCTGCAGACCCGCAGGACATCAGGTATAAGGGATTCCATTTTGATAATGAAGGAATTCTAAGGTTCGAAAACAGGGTGTATATACCTGTGGCAAATGACTTAAGAGGGAAATTGTTAACTGAATTCCATAATTCACCTTTTTCTGGACACCCTGGCATTACAAAAATGCTTGCTGATCTTAAACAACAATACTTCTGGAAGGGAATGAAAAAGGATGTGGTAGAATTTGTAACACACTGCTTGGAATGTCAGCGTGTTAAGGCGGAACATATGCACCCCGCTGGATTATTGTATCCCCACAAGTATTCGCATGATATAAATGGCAAGTGATAACAATGGATTTTGTTCAAGGATTGCCTA
Organism: Taxus wallichiana var. yunnanensis; assembly: GCA_018340775.1. Taxonomy (NCBI): domain Eukaryota; kingdom Viridiplantae; phylum Streptophyta; class Pinopsida; order Cupressales; family Taxaceae; genus Taxus; species Taxus wallichiana. The sequence continues at coordinate 7,259,729 of CM031233.1, forward strand.
TGTCAAGAAATAAGCATGACATTATCCTGGTTGTAGTCGACAAATTGACCAAAGTGGCACACTTCATTGCTGGTAATTTGAAGGACGATGCACCAGTGCTAGCAAGAAGATTTGTACATGAAATCTTCAGATTGCATGGAATACCGGAATTAATCATATCGGACAGAGATCCGAGGATGACATCAAGGTTTTGGCAAACGCTTAATGCGGCCTTGGGGACTAAATTGAACTTGAGTTCGCATATCATCCAGAAACGGATGGACAGACTGAGAGAGTTAATCAAGTTTTAGAGGACATGTTAAGGATGTATTGCATGGACCAACAGTATAAATGGGAGGAATACCTTCCGCTGGTAGAATTTGCTTACAATAACACCTATCATGCCTCTTTAAAAATGGCACCCTTTGAAGCATTGTATGGAAGAAAATGCGAACGAGAACCCTGTCAGTGGGATAGCGTTGAGGACGGAGAGAGGTAATTGGGCAGAAATCCTTATGGAAATGGAACAGCAAATCAAAATGATTCAGAACATCTAAAGGAGGCTGCCAATAGGCAAAAGAGTTATGCGAGACTTAAGCGGGTTGTGAGCATTATAAAGCCAAGCGAGAAGGTCTTTCTTTGGGTGAAGCCGAAAAAGAGCTCAATAACCTTTGGCAAGGCTGCCAAGTTATCGCCACGTTACGTGGGACCTTTTGAAATTGTTGAAATAATCAACCCCAGCTTATCGTCTAGCATTACCTCCGCTTTGTCTCAAATGCATGATGTTTTTCATATTTCTTTGCTTAAGAAATACGTGACTGATTTATCACATGTGCTAAACTGGAATTCCTTGCAGGACCAAGACCCAGGAATAATCGTGGTTAAGCCCATTCGAGTCTTTGGGAACTGCTTGATTGTACTTGAGAAATCACAAAGTGAACCAATGTAAGGTCTAGTGGGACCAGTTCAGCGAAGAAAGTGCAACTTGGGAAAATATCGAAGAAATGAGATCTACTTTTCCACACCTGTTTAATTGAATTTGAAATTCAAAGAACTGATAATTCTACCAAATTTAGACAATTATTAGTCTATTGTACAGTTGTCTTAAAACGTTGTTTTTAAGAGTGAATCTGTTTTGGTATGAACTTATGAATGAAAGGACAATAACTGAACTTTGTCCTAGGAACTCCTTGGTTTGTTTAAATTGATCATCGGGACGATGATTCTTTAAGGAGGGAAGAATGTAACGCTCTGATTTTGCATGTTATCTTGGTGAATGTTTTACATGCTGTTATAACTGCTGGAATGAAGGCAAACATGTTAAGAGAAACTCTGATCTTAAAGGAATGTGTTTCTAACTTGGATTCTTGCATGCTGTGATTTATTGATAGGACAACATTTATTGTACTTGCGTGTTTGCTGATATGACGACAAATTGTCGTATACTTGCTAAACTCTCGTTGCTGATTGACAGCACACTTTGAATCAATTTCATTGATCCAAAGTATACTGAGGTCTTCCTATGATTACTGTGTCGGTTCACACTTGAACCGAACCCGAGATTGTTATGGACGTGCAGCGCCTGATTGCAGGTATGAGTAGCTGGCACGTAAATGCCAACGACAGGGGTTCGATTCTTGAACCTGTCTTGTCAAACTTGGAACCTCGTGAGGCAAGAAATGCCTGGACACGGGTGGCTTTGATACGTGATCCAGAGGACGGAACGTCCTGCTCTGCATTAACGTGAATGTCTGTAGGAAGGCAGAATGGAGGTTGGGTTAGGAGTTGATTAGTGTTAGTGGTTAGTATGAATTAAAAACCCTAAACTAATCCTAAGTCCTAACATGCATCCTACACTACTATCCTAAGTGGATTTTTAAATTACAAAAAAAAAAAAAAAAGAGGGAAAATAAAACCTAAGGCTAAACTAAGACCTAGGTTGAACACTTTATGCAACCTAAACTAATCCTAATCTAAAAGGGCACGTAGACCCTTGGGGAAAGGATAAGGATGAAGGGGAGTATTTATTGGCATTAATTGGAAGGTTCATACGTGGACAGCGCCAGTTTTGGCGGGGCAGGTAAGAAATGGAGGCATCTATTTGGAGATAGAGCCAAATTTATTTTTGCATGGGAAATTTGAAATTTAGAGTTCGCCAACTCAAGTGGCGGTGGCGTGGAAAGCTAGGAGAAGGCAGAGCCTTAATTGCATTGATTATTCTTGGTCCTCGCGACCAGCTCACCTTGGAAAGTGTATGAGGGAATTTGGATTTTCATTTTGTTGATTCGAGCTTTTTGCAAAGTTGCTCTGCATTTGGTTTTACGGCACGGTTGGTCAGAACCAGACTCTTGAAATTTGACACTTGTGCTTAGAGATTTTTAAGGCTCTTAAGCTTTGAAGAAGAAAGGAGTGCTGGGAAGTTTGTGTTGTCGCTGTGGAAGGAAATAACGCGGCAAACGGATCCTTCTTCGAGTTTTGGAAAATAGATTTGGAAAATTGCGACTAGGGTACATGATTTGACGAGCAAACCAGCAATGCATAGGCAAAGGTCGATAGTTTATCCAAACAAGGGTGATATAATCCTAGTATCCAAGGCATAGGAAGTAGCTCGGGGTATATAATGTAAAGGTACGAGGCGTTTAGGCATGTTCGGCAAGACTCAAAATGGTTGGTTTGGTTGAGATAAACGTCACGGTCTAGGTCTTAGGCAAAGTTGGTCGACAGATCAAGTCAAGGACCCTAATCATGCTAAAACACGAAAGCAGTGTATTTGGATTGAACAAAAGGCTCTTGGGTGGATAAAAGTGTATGTTGTTGATGTTGGGTGAAGTAGTTAAGTGGTACGGCCTTGGGTCGGGCTAATTGATGAGTGAGGGTCGTGGGTCGGGCCAAGTTGTTGGGTTGCGGCCGTGGGTCGGGCCAAATGGTTGGGGTGAGGCCTTGGGTCAGGCCAAGTTGTTGGGTTGCGGCCTTGGGTCGGGCCAAATGGTTGGGGTGAGGCCTTGGGTCGGGCCGGATGGTTTGGTTGTGGCCTTGGGTCGGGCCAAATGGTTGGGTTGCGGCCTTGGGTCGGGCCAAATAGGTTGGTTGCGGCCTTGGGTCGGGCCAAATGGTTGGGGTGAGGCCTTGGGTTGGGCCAGATGGTTAGGGTGAGGCCTTGGGTCGGGCCAAGTTGTTGGGTTGCGGCCGTGGGTCGGGCCAAATGGTTAGAATGGTTGCAGCAAAGGTTGATATAGGCGATGTGGGTGAAAAAGGGCAAATAGTAAATAAGGGCAGAAATTGGGGGCAATTTGGAATAAAACCGATGTCGATTCTATATGACCGATATCGGTTATGGTACCGATACCGGTTCCTTAGGGCACAATAAAACCGATATCGGTTATGGGCGAAAAACCTATAAAAAGAAAAATACGGCCTGTCATTGTCACTTTTGCAATTTGGAAATCTATTTGAGTTGTCTGGCGTGGAGAGTTAAGATTGGAGCATTAGTTGCGTGAGGTGGCGCTATTTGACTGGAGGAGGTAGTTGTTAGTGGGCCCGAGTGAAGAGGAGGCAGCAGTTGATTGGTGGAGGACCCAGAAGAGGACATTTGGAGCCATGGCACAACCAGGAGGAGTAGGAGGGGCTGGACCAGCTGGACCACCACCACCCATCCCTCCACGACGACGTGTCGTCGTACGGGTAGGTTCGAAACCCCTCATTGTGTGTATTTTATTGCATTATGCTATATTTGGGGTTTGGGTAGGAATGTACATTTTTTAGGAAATAATTAGAAAATGGAAATGATTTGAAAAAGAGAGAGGGTAGATAGGTGAAATAAGCAAGGCAATTTGGGTGGGTAGGTTTTAGGGTATTTGGGTGGGTAAATTAGTAGAAAAATGAAAAAAATGTAGGTGGGCGGCGGGGCGGGAAGGGGCGCACGGGGTTCGGCTCGGGAGTTACAATGACCCGATGTCGGTCGCTATTGCAACGGCGCATCGATCGCAAAATTTTAGGCGAGGTGTTTTGTGTTGGACCGCAAGTCTGGTCGGTAGTGGACCGGCGTCGGTGGGAAGGGGACATGATCGGTTATGGGTGACCGTGTACCGGTTCTTAGTGATTTTTAGCTATTTTTGTTGGTTTAGGTTATGTTGTTGTTTTTGAGTTTTGGTGGTGAGTTGGGTATGGTTTGGGTTGGGGTGGGGGTGTTGTGGTATTGTTTGGGTGTTTCAAAGTATAGGGCGGTCCCTGACTTAGGTTTATTTCAATTTGTTGGTGTGGGTTGTGATTTTGTTTTTGAGTTTGTGGATGTGGTTTGGGTATTTGGGCATGGTGTAGGGTGTTTGAGTATGGTTTGGGTTGTGTTGTTGTTTTAAGTTTTTAGATGTGGTTAAGGTATTTGGGCATGGTTTGGGTTGTTTGAGTATGGTGAGGGTTATTTGTTTGGGTGTGAAGAGGAGGGGAATAGCGTAGAAGTTTTTAGGGGAATATAGATGGGCGTAGACGTGTGGTATGGAGTCGGGCTAATCCGTGGGTTGGTTTTGTAGGCATGTCAAGAAATGACGATGCGGGATGAGATGCCCCAGCTGTTGGTACGGATGCGGCCACATGTATCCGTAACACCGGGGTATCATGCACGAGGTGGGACTCGACGAGTCAGCGGTGATGAGTGATCGATAGGGATCATAGTTTGATGGTCGCCCTCATCGAGAGATGGGATCCGGTGACCAATGTGTTCCATCTCCCGACCGGGAGATGACAATCACATTGGAGGATGTGTATCGTATCCTTCGATCGCCAAATAAAGGAGAGACGATCTTTTCAGTGGACGCGAGAGCGCCATGGACAGCATCCTACAAGTTTTGGGGATGCGGCCGCGCTTATTGACTTATCACACATGCGAGCATGGTATGGGGATATGTACCGTGTGCATCGCCATGAGACACGGCTTGCCGTGTTGATGATGATCAGGATCACCTGCTTTGCCCTCCCGGACTCAGAGGGAGGCCGCTTTCCACGGGCGCTGATGGGGGTTCTACACGAGATGGTGGAGGAGCACACCTGTTATGCTTGGGCACCAGTATACCTGGTACAGTTGTATCGAGAGCTGTGGGGCTATCGCCGGATGAGGTGATTCGGGATTTGTTCGACGTTTTTGCTGCATTGTTGGGCATATGAGCACATCATATGCCTTAGACCAGTAGGGCTGCCCCAGTAGCCAGGGCCATAGGTCATATATAGATACGGCTTTCAGAGGTGGTTGGGGGTCGTGGGTCAGCCACGAGCAGTGCTTGCAGGGCGAGACGTTACTTATTACAGGCATTTATTAGAGGGCCTGATAGCGGCAGATATCATATGGAGACCTTACAGAGATCATCACCCGGGCAGAGGAGCCCGATTACAGTTGTGCTTGATCCAGTACACTTTCTGGATAGCAGGACGGAGGCCGGGAGAGTATGAGAGGATACCCCTAGAGAGGGTACGCAGGCAGATGGGGCTGCGACAGGACGAGCCACCTCCCTTCCCTCAGTACCGGAGGGATGATGTAGAGGCTCCACTGCCTGCACCACAGCCCTTGGACCCAGATTGGGTTGCTGAGAGGCCAGCAGATGACACTGTAGATGATGTTGGTTATACGGGAGCATATATGGTTTGGTGGGCTGGTCGAGAGCAAAAGGAGCGAGATATGCCACTGCACCATGCCAGACTTAGGCAGTGGACAAAGAGAGCGAGATCAGCTCGGGGCGAGTACGGTTATTACGAGGCAGCTTAGCTGCTTGCTACACACACGAATAGGTGTTTATTGAGGCGGTAGCCTTGAGTCAGAATCTGAGCACGAGGCACCACCACCAAGCGGCAGCACGGCCACGGCCCGAGCACGAGTGCAGTACCACCACCGGCAGCACGCAGCCACGGCCCGAGCATAGTGCAGTACCACCACGCCCACGAGCACAGCACCACAGCCGTGCACCAAAGACACGCAATGGGGGCCTTGGTAGTAGGTGTCAGGGGACCAGCCCCAACACCTATGGTGGCTCGAGAGCGTTACATGGAGGCTAGAGCGGAGCCCGATACTATCGAGGATATTCTTGATGGTACGGGCTGGTGATTATCGCCCTATGTGGCACATAGAGCGAGACCTCTCGGAGCCAGAGGTCTCAGGGAGGTGCAGCCACAGCTGGTGGGTCCATCACAGGCAGGAGGCGAGAGGTAGGACAGGGACCAGCAGGCAGACAGGCAGAGGGAGGTGGAGAGAGCTGAGGGGTCCCTGCACATTTTGTATATTGGACATGGGCACCGGTCTGCGAACCGGTTGTGTTGATAGAGGCCTGCGTGCCTATTTATTCATTTATTCATTCATTTATTTATTATACCGGCCTGCGAGCTGAGTACGGGTTGTACAGTTGATACCGGCCTGTGAGCCGAGTATGTTTTTGATATGAGAGACCGGCCTGCGAGCCGAGTTGAGTTTATTGACGGTTATTGCGGCCTGCGTGCCGGCTTTGTTATATTATGAGATTACGGAGGCCCCGATGCAGGGCACATTGTATTTTTGAAACTTTGTATATATATAGATATGATGTTTTGACCCACATGCTGTGCGTAAAAAGCGTTAAATGTTTTGTCGATGGTTTGTGATATGTGATATATGATGAGTTTGATTGACATGGTGTTATATATGAATGATGTTGATGTCTTTTGTTGATGGGATGTATATAGATATAAATGATGAGTTTAATTGACATGTTATATTATGAAATGTTGTATGTTTGGTCGCTGGTGTGTGAATATTAAATGGTTGTAGCTGTTGATTTGGATCCAAATGGTGTATAGAGTAATGGTTTTTGATATTGGTTATTGATGGCTTGTTTGTTTTGTAATATAGAGAAATGATGTTAATGAAATTGTAATGAGATGTGGATTTAATGAAAAATATGGATAATGGTGTTGTTCATGCAGGAAAAAGGGACGGGCGCCACAAAAATTTCCAAAAATGAAGAGATGACTTAGGTTTAAGCAACGAGGGTAACTTGACCGATATCGGTTATGGCGATGTCGGTAGATATATGACCGGTATCGTTAAGTAACCGATATCGGTTATGCAAGAATTGTTTTCCTAAAAATAGAAGCTGGCTTTGGGTTGTGCAACTTAAGTTCTTATTTTTAGAGCCATGCAAGAAGTTAAATACGCGACGCGACGCGCAGCTTTTAACCGAGACAGGGGAATTGCATGAGAGATTTGAGTGAGAAGGAGAAAAGAGACAGGAAAGTGAATGTGATCCGAGATTCAAAAGGCGAGAAAGGCAAATTTGAAAGGGGTGGTGATCATGGCAAAACAAGGAGAAGCATCCAGCAGGCAAGGACGAGAGGGAAGACGAGTGCCACCTCAAGCTGCTGCAACCCAAGAGGTAAACGGTTTGGTTGTAATTTGATTTTTGCATGTTTTCTGAATAGGATGAGAGAAGTGTAAGTGGTTAGATATGAGAAAGAAAATGTGATAGCAAGGGTTGGGGATGGTATGAGTGCTACGGGGCAGGTAAATAGGGTGGGCCTGTATGTTTTTAGGTAGAAATAGGAGTAAACGGGCTTCATAAATATCGAAGGTGTATGGTTGAAGAAGGGTAGGTATATTTTGTGATGACGATGATCGTTTATAAGTAACCGGTATCAGTTAGCCAACCGGTATCGGTTATGTATAAACGCTTATCGCCGATTCTTGTAAGGGTTTCCAGATTTTGAGAAAAAACCCGTAGAGATTTGTTCTTTTGAGTAATTATGTGTCATTTTGATGTATGTAGGTAGAAGCAAGGTTAAGGATGAATGATACTGTGCCAGCGTTGTTGTCACGAATTCGAGCGGATGTAACACCAATTTGAATGGGCTTTGATAAATCGGTTGGGGTTAAGTGGAATCGCTATTATTCAAGAATCGCGCGTAACCATGCTTTATGTTGCGAGCGTTGATTGAGAGATGGAATCCAGAAAAGAATACCTTCTATCTACCAACAGGGGAGATGACAGTGACTTTGGAAGATGTGTTCCATATTTTGAGACTCCCAATGATAGGAAAAACAGTGTATCAGGCGTTGCCCAGTAGCGGGGCGGGCAGCGATAACAACAGTATTTGGGTCAGCTGCACGAGATTTGACACAGCGAGGTTTATCATTTACGTATGGTACAATGTATGCAACACATCCTGAGGAAACAAGGTTGGCCGTGCTATTAATGATAGCGGTGGGGTATTATGCATTGCCGAGGGCGGAAGGTGGAAGATTTCCCAAAGCATTGATGAGTGTTATTTGGGAAATGATAGAAATGAGCGTGACATTTGCATGGGCACCCGCCTATCCGGCAGAGTTATATAGGGTTTATGGGCATGCAAGTGAAAACACGGGACGACCTTTGGATTGTTCATACTTATTACATTGTTGGGCCTATGAGCATATTGTTTGTGTATCGTCAATAGGCCGACCCATTGAGTCGGGAGAGACAGAGTGCAAAGGTTGGGATTCGACGATGGGTCAGACGAACAAGCGAGATCCGAGCCGTGATAGATGACATCGAGTATTATAGAAAGGTATGGGAAATGGTGACTGCTGCGGATATTTGTTGGAGGCCGTACGGAAACTATATGGTGGCAGAGCACATAGCTAAGGAGTTGAGGGGTGTAGAGCGATTGAGGTGGATCGCAGGCATAGGCGGGCGAGTACGAGAGGATTCCTCATGATCACGTGCGGCGACAATTTGGGTTTGTTCAGATATTCCTATGACATATAGACCATACATGAGGATCGACGCCGAGGCAAAGCATTCTCACCTCCGGCCGACACCTCCGAGAAGGGCGAGAAGAGATAGCTTGTTTGACCCGATCGTAGGGTTATGGATGCGGAAGCACTGAGGCCTATAGAGTATGGTGGGTAAAGCAGAGCTGCGAGGTGCATGTGAGTGCCCGACATAGCCGTGATTACAAGTGGAGAGAGATCGTCTGCAGGATTTGGCTCGCATGACTTTAAACACAGTGAATGAGATAATGGGATTGTTAGAGGCTTCACGATTCTGAGTGGAGAGACCGGAGGCAAGATTCCTCCACGCGAGAGGACGTATTCATATGTTACAGAAATGTTGGCGGATCAATGGGAGGAACCAATGGTGTGGCACCGTTGAGGATGGAGAGGCCCACCGAGAGGCATCGACGATCACGATCACCACCGATTCGAGAGGAGGTGCAAGGGTGCGAGTGAACTTTATAGGAATATAAGAATAAATAAGGATGCATTGGCCTACGAGTCGATAGAGAAGATGTATTTGTTTAACATCTAAAATAAAACTAAATATGTATGTTCTTTTGAGTGATGATAAGAATAAGAATGGTTGTGTTTTAAATGTTGTTTTTGTTTGTTTTGAAAAAGGATAAAGATGAACGTTGGCGAATAGAAATACACAAAAAATATTTATATTGAAAACACATGATAAGGTATGGTAGGGGATGGTTGAGCTAACCTTGGGAGACTCCATGTCTCCTAAGTGCTACCTACATAGCCCATTGCACAAAGCAAGGAGGGGCCTCAGACCGATGTAGTTCTCCCTTAGGAGCAGGGAGAGGTGAATTCAGGCAATTTGGTTGTGGTTAGGCAATTTTGTTGGTTAGTAAAAATTTGATGTTGGTAGGGTAATGTTGTTGGTGTAGGTATGGGTGAAGCGAAAGTTAGCATACCCAAGTGGTAGGGAATCGTGTCCTGATTAAGGGCAACACACAATCCTAGAGCCGAGAAAAAGAGGCAAGAGTGTCCCGTAATTGAGAAGAGCTAAACAAACCACATATTAATGTAGGATGAGCTTGAATCCCTAGGTACCTTGCATAGGTGAGAAGTCGATAGGTGAAAAGAGTGGTATAATCACAATATATCGGATATACGTCACGTCCCTTGAGTTTTGTTGTGTTGACAAATGGTGAGGTGAGGTGGTTGATGTGGGCGAGGGTGCAGAGAATTTATTATAAGATGACGATTCTGACAAAAGAAAACCAAATCTAAATAGACAAGTCCATGACTCAAAAGTGCTTTGAAGTATTGCTTGTATTTTTATTTTCTAAGGCTGACTATGTATAGCTATCCTTCAAGGAGCGATCTATTTATAGTAGCAAATGCAAAAGTGTTTATGTATAGCTGTCCTTCGGGGAGCAATCTATATATAATAAGAGCAATAGTTTGGCATATAGCTGTCCTTCAAGGAGCAAATCTATTGTATAAGTTAGAGGTCTAGATGTCCGTTGGGCATGAAGCATCTAGTTTTTATAAGAAGTTTGACTCAAGAAAATCCCATAAGTGTGTAATTAAGAATGTGTCATTTTGATACTTTGAAGTCATGGACTAGACTAAAAAGGGGAAGGCATCTTGTAAGGAGGTGATAATCAAACCATGTGAGCTTGATTGGATTTTGAGATATAAGAAACAAAGTGTATGCGGTGGTAAATGAGCTCAAGGGACGAGCGTAAGGTAGATAAGCGGTGATATAACACTAATTTCAACAAAGAGAATGGTCGAAGATGCAAGGCATTAAGGGGCTCGAGCTTAGGTTTACCATTAAGCGAAGCTAAACGATAAGTGCCACGATCCGTAAGTGTGAGTGATAATGTAAGGCCCAATCCAATTAGGAGCAAATTTTCCACGTTTACTCTTTTCTAGTTTGGTTACATGTTGATTCTCTTTGAGGACAAGATCGCCAACCTTAAAAGTATGCTCATGAAGCCGTTTATCATAAGCACGCTTGATGCGTTTTTGGTAGATTTGAAGGTGATCAAGAGCCGTAAGATGACGCTCGTCAAGAAGCTCTAATTGGGCTAACCGCTCTTGGCGGAAATCATCGTTGGTGAGAATATCCTGAAGAGATATTCTGAGGGAGGGTATTTGTACTTGAGAGGAAAGACACCTCGGTACCATATACCAAAGAAAATGGTGTGGCATTAGTGGAGGTACGAATGCTAGTACGATAAGCCCAAAGGGCAAAGGGAATGTGATCATGCCAGTTTCTTCCGGACTCATTGACAACTTTCATGAGGATTTTGGTTAGGGTTTTATTAGAAGATTCTCGCACGACCATTGGCTGCGGATAGTAAGGTGATGAGAAACTAATTTTGATACCAAAGTTGTCACAAAGGTCTTGTAACAACTTATTTTTAAAAGATTTATCATTATCTGTTATTAGGTGATGAGGAATACAAAACGATGCAGAGATAATGTGATGGTTAACAAATTCGACAATTTTTTCTTTTTGATTGAAATGAGTGGAATGGCTTCCACCCATTTTGTGTAATATTCATTCTTTGTGATTATCCAACGGTGACGTTGTGAAGAGGTCGGGTGAATCTCACCAATAAGGTCTAAACCCCATTGTGAGAAAGGCCAAAGATCTCGTGCGACCTGTAGTGGATGGCTAGGAGTATGTTGAAGGTTGGCATGTTGTTGACACATAACACAACGCTTAACATATTTGTAGCAGTCGTTGTTAAGAGTAGGCCAATAATAACCTAGGTGAAGGATTCGTTTAGCCACGGCAAGGCCACTAAAATGTCCACCACAAATCCCATCATGGACTTGTTGGATGGTATAGGTGACCTCCGCGCCGGTTAGACAGCGAAGGAGGATGCCATCAAAGCCACGTTTATAGAGGAGTCCCCCCATGACAACATAACGAGAAACACTTTTAAGAAAAGCACGTTTTCCGTTACTAGAAAGGTCAGGTGGGAGAACAGAGGTTGTAAGGTAGTCGTGAAATTGGTGGTACCAGGTATCCTGTGAATTAGTAGACACAGTATTTATCATACAAACTACCGAGGCTGAGTAGGATGGGGAAAAAAGTTGTTGGACCAAGACGAATATGTCGAGTCGGTTGGTGCGGCAGAATTTGCGAGGCTAAGCAAGCCATAGTATCCACAAATTTTTAGTGGAGCGGGAATGGTCCGGATAGAATAATGAGTAAATGAGGTCAAAAGTGAATCCACGTAATGTTTGTAATTTTGAAGTTCCTCATTCTTACATTGGTAGATGCCCATAACTTGATTGACTACCAATTGAGAGTCGCTAAAAATGTTAATAGATTTGACACCTAAGTGTAACGCAACCTAGAGACCCAAAACAAGGGCCTCGTATTCTATGTATTATTAGTGTAGGAGAAATCAAGTCGGAATGAAAGAGGCATAGGTTCGGCAAGAGAGGATGAGAACAACACCGGCTCCTCGCCGCGCGGCATTTAGATCCATCGAAGAAGAGGGTCATTTGATACGACTCTTCCCTGAGTGAAAGAGTGGCGATGAGTTCGTCAGGGAAATTAAAATTGGTGAATTGTTCCCCAGGTAAAGGGGCCTCCGCAAGTTGGTCTACAATAGTTTTTCCTTTGATTGACTTCTGTTGTACAAACTCAAGGTCGAGGTTGGTGAGGAGCATAAGCCATCGGGCGATGCGTTGGTTTAGATGTGGTTTGGCATACATATAATGAATGGGGTCCGTGTTGGTGATGACAAAAGTTTTGTGATTCAGGAGGTAATGTCGGAGTTTGGTGGCTATGAATGATAGGGCTAGGCACAATTTTTCTACATGTGTATACCTAGTCTCGTAATCCACGAGAGTACGACTTATATAATAAACGGCTTGTTCTCGACGTGCCGAGTCCCAATGTGTGAGCATAGCTCCTATAGCATGGTCAGTGGCAGAAAGGTAAAGGTAGAAAGGACGATCATCCTGAGGTGGAATAAGCACGGGTGGCTGCAAGAGATAGGATTTGAGAGCTTCAAAGGCTTGGTGACACTCTTCACTCCATTGAAAGGCAATGTCCTTTTTAAGAAGGTGATGAAAAGGGTGACATCGATCCGAGAGTTGGGAGATGAAACGCCGGATGGATTGAAGTTTACCCTGCAAACTACGCAATTGTTTGAGGTTTTTGGGTGGGGGAATTTCTAGGATAGCTTTGACTTTAGATGGATCGACCTCAATGCCACGCAAAGAGACGATAAAGCCAAGAATTTTTCCCAAAAGAACACCAAAGACACATTTCTTTGGTTGAAGCTAGACCGAATATTGCAACAGGCGATCGAAAATAATGGTTAAAACATCAAGATGTTCACTGCGATGTTTAGATTTTCCAAGAAGATCATCGACATAATCCTCAAGGATAGTGTGCATAATGTCATGAAAAATGTAAGTCATAGCCTGTTGATAGGTAGCACCAGCATTCTTAAGGCCAAATGGCATGACACGATAACAGAAGGTTCCCCAAGGAGTTATGAAAGCAGTTTTATGTTGATCGGCCGGGGCTACCAAAATTTGATTGTATCCCGAAAAACCATCCATAAGAGAAAGCATTTCATGGCCCGCAGTGAGATCAACAAGTTGATCAATACTTGGGAGGGGGAAGTCATCCTTGGGGCAAGCGAGGTTAAGGTCTCGAAATCCGTGCATATCCAAAGTCCCCTGTCGCTTTAGTGGAGTGTACAATGTTAGAAATCCATTGAGGATAGTTAATAGGCAAGATGAAGGAAACAGAAAGAAGTCATTGAAGCTCTTCTTTGACCAAGAGGGCGATGCGTGGATGCATCTTTCTCAATTTTTGTTTGACTGGTTTGGAATCGGGGTTTAGGGTGATGTTATGGACAGCAAGAATGGTGGGATCAATTCCTGGCATGTCGGCGTAGGACCAAGCGAAAGCTTGGTTGCGAGTCTGAGAAAGGTAGTAAAGACGGCTTGTTCTCGATGTGTTAAGGGATTGTCGATCTTCACAATGTGAGGATCCTCCTCCGTGTGGATGTTGATTTCTATAGTCGACTCATTCAACATGGTTTGAGTTTCAGACGGTAAGGCGCGTTGAATATAGGAGTCGTCCGCCCCAAGGTAAGTGAGGATGGAGTCGTCATCTTGGCACTCAACAACATTAATCGAAGGCGAATCCTCTTCGATCATGTCTGGATACAGAATGGGAAGAGAATATGGATCCTCATTATCACGTTGATAAGTGAGAGGACCTATGAAGATAGCATTTATGAAAAAAAAGTTGGGAGGGATAGATTCAGGGTCTATTGACTCTGTGGGTGATGATGGCAAAGTGGGTGATGATGGTTTGGTAGGGGTGATGTCGTCTTCTTCCGGGATACAAATTGGTGACACGAGGTGTCTCTAGTGTAGGTGTTTCGGGAAAACCGAGACCTTGTGATCATTGTGTTTGTGTGTAGTCACGGGAATGAGTGTATGTCGACCTCGTTCGTAAAGACCAAAACCAAAGCCTTTCCAAGCACAAATGAGTCAAGAAGGTGAGGGCGAAACGACGATTTGTCAAGTATTGAAAATCGGATTGGAAAGGAACCACACCAAGAGGAGGTTGAGGGTAATGGAGGATGCGCCAACACCCCCATACGTTAGGTTGGTGCGGAAATGGGGTGGTCCGTAAGAGATTACCTCCCCCATGTGATGGTCGTAGGTGGGATGTGCATGTAACTGTCCGTACTCCTGTGGGGTATGGAAAGAACTAACGTTATATAGGTGGTACTCCCCCAGCGTAAGGCGTTGAAAAACATCTACTAAGGGGTCGGAGGTTGGGATGTTATCTGCGGGAAAGGAAGTAATATTTGTAACGGCGGTTTCATTAGTTGAAGGTGTAGGTGCATCGAAGTGGATGGTGGGTTGGATGAATGGGTGTCTTGACTAGTACAAGCACATCATTAGGCGATACAACATATTGCAAGTTTTGAAGGGGAGGATCAGCTTTTATGGTGTAGGACTTCCCTCGTACTCAAATTTTATGCATCTATGTAAGGTGGAGGGAACACATCCCATAGCTCGAATCCAAGGGTGGCCTAACAACTTGTTGTATTGGAACTCTCCTCAAGGACATAGAAGAGTTCGGGTAAAGTACGTGGTCCTACACGAATGTTAAGGATCACGGTGCCTAAAGTAGAAGTAATAGCATCATTGAATGATCGCAACATGATGGGGTTGGCACACATGCAACTAGAAGGGATATTCATTTGTTGGAAGGCTTTTGAAGAGATGATGTTTAGCTAGCGCCCGTCAATCATAACACGACGTACCGAATATCCCGAACGTACGCCGAGATGAAAAGAGCAGGGTCAGGATCTTTGGCACCAAAGTCGATAATTTCATCTTTGGAGAAACTGACAGCAGCGGCTTACTGTACAGAGACAAAAGTGGTTGGGGAGATAGATTGTTTGGTGAGCGAAGCAACATGATTGGGTGTTAGAATAGAGGTAACAGGCAAGGTTTCATTAGGTAAAACCTCTATCCCTTGAAGGATCTCAACGAGAGCTTGTCGATGAGATTCAGAAGTCTAAATGAGATCAAACAATGTCATTTTTACGGGCGATTGGTGAAGTTGTTTGATCATAGTTCGATGCGCAATGCCATTAGAGACGGATAGGCGGGTCTGCGAATAACCACTTTAGGTGGTGGTGCAATCGGGATGGTGGACGGAGAAAGATATGCCGTAGGCATGTTTTCTTCGCTTTCCCATTGTTTTTACGCCCTCGAGTAACAACACTAATCATATTGATCTCGTGAATACGAGAGGAGGAAGATGGTAGGGATAGGTCATGGTTTTCAAGAGGTGGGGCTGTAATAATGAAAGATCTTGGTGAGGCGGGGACAGGTGGTATAGGAGAGGGAACTGAAGCTAAAGGTCTCTCTCTTCGTAAGTTGTCTTTCTTAACTTTTCTATCTGAGAGAGGTGACGGACGAAGTATGGTTTTAACGCTTTGCATCCCTCTACGTCATGTCTGGTGTGCGGTGGTAAGCACAGATTTTAGACTCATCGTAACCTATAGGTCGAGGTTTAGATGGATCATAAGGTCTAAGTGGGGGTAGGGAAATGGTCGCATTCTCCACCAACATAGCAAGGATTTTGGCGTAAGACCCTTTGAGTGGGTCAAAGTCAGAGGAAAATGAGGCTATTGACTGGGTCGATTCTGGTGATGACGTGGTGTGGTTGGTTTGTATGGGGTTGGTTTAGCCAAGGAGTTTTGGTAATGGGTTTTAACTAACCGTGGTTTCTTTGACGTAGAGGCTATGTTTAGCCGGTTGGATGATGAGGCCACAGATGATGTGGTATCAGAAAACAACCACGGAGAAATAGGAGTGACCGAAAACAAATCTTTTGATGATGGAATTTGTTTATGGTTGATAGGTGGACAGGATATGCGGGGTGATGGTGTTGCTATACCCTTGGATTTCTGTATGGGTGCAGAAGGCGTAGGTCGCTTTAAAGAAAATGCAGGAGGCATGATATATTGATGTAAGGTAGAGGGGTGGGGTCCCAATATGGAAGGTAGGTGTGACGACGAGGGTTTTAGTTGTGTTAACGGCATAGATTGAGGAGATTGAGTCTGTCTCCTAATGGGATGGACGACTTTATTTTTAGATAAATCAAGCCGCTTAGGTGGGTGTGTTAGACTAGGTATGGGTGAGGTCCCAAGCGTAGGGGAAGATTTGACTAAGTTAATAGAAGTGGACAAGGTATTTGGTAGAGATGAGGGGGGTGAAGATGAGAACATGGGCATTTTAAGCTTCTGTAAACACTTCGGGTATATGGTGGAGGCATCAGGATCGGTCATTTGCATTTGAGTAGAATATGGCGTACTCAAACGTTCCCATAAGACCGTCATCTTCTCTGTGGAATGACAGTCCTCACGTTTGAATAGGAACTTTTGTATGGAAGAAAGGTGGGTTGTGATTCCAGTCCACCTTTGTGGGTGTGATACAAGAGGTATATGAGGCCGTATCAATGGGCGTTAAGAGTCAACCGGTTCTTTGAAAAGATTTAGGTGATGAAGGACTAATAGGTAGGAGGGCGTGTTTGAGAGGATCCGTCATGTTTAAAGAATGTGGTGATGTCGATTCAAGAGGTTTCTCATCTAAGGATGACAAAGAAGTGGCGAGCCTTCCTCTTGTACAACAAGAATGGTAGAAGGAGACGTCTGGGAAATAGATAAATTAGATAACATCTGCTCACAGTCTTGCAAGGACGTGGTGTAAGAAGGCTCATTTGTGAGAAGGGAACTCTGGGCAGCTAATTCCTTGATGGGTAAAGGAACGGCAAGGATTTCAGTTTGTCTTGATGACGAGGAAGGGGTTTGGTTTCCTGCGTTAGTGAAGAGGCTTGATTCAGAATTTGTTCGATAGAGGTCTTTGGCTGGGAATCGAAGACTGCATGGATCTCATGAACACTCTCCTCGGCTAAGATATCTTGGTTTAGATTACTGTTAGAAGAATGATTCGGGAATGGTTTGTTGAATATTTTCAAATTTCGGTTAGCAGGGGCGTTAGGATTATCAAGGGCTATATCCCCTGCATCAACCATTTCCTACACTATGTTTTTCAACATCTTGTAGTTCTCATGATTGTGTCCCTTCACGCGGTGGAAGATTCTGAAGTAATTTTCTTTGTACCAAGAAGGTATGGCGTGAGTGGAATCAAACCCGGAATGAGGTTTAACAGGAGGTAAGGTAATGGCTCCTGCTTTGAGCAATTTTTCCAATATCACGCCATATGTTTCTCCCAAGGGAGTGTAGTTGATGGGCTCTGCTTTATACTTATAGGTGGTTTTTGGCGGGGTATTAGACGGTGGTTGGGATTTTACCATCACCGCGTGCACGGCCCCTTTTGATTTCGAAGTGGTCGATGGGTGAGGATTGGTGGTGTTAGGTTTGTTGGTGGAATCTTGGGTTCGGAAAGTGGGGTTTTTGTTACGCAACCGCAATTTCTCTTCCTCTAAGGCTCGAATCTCTAATTTTTGAGCCATAGTAAAGGCCTCGTCAAATGTACGGAAAGTTTGAATTTGGAGGGTGGGAGAGATGTGCTTAGCGCAGGCCCGCGTAAACAGTTCGATAAGTTTGGTCTGAGGTAAGGCATACGTAAGTTGGTTGATAAGGCCCCACCATCGTCCAACGAAATCTGCGATAGATTCGTCTTCAAATTGTCGGATGGCATAGAGGTCGGTGATAGATACTTTCTTGGCAATGTTAATGGAAAAATGATCCAAGAAAGATTGGGCTAGTTTGGTTAAAAGAGAAGATTGAGTGTTGGGTTAAAGCATCGTACCACTCAAAGCGGGTCTGATAAGGACATGGGAAAGGTGCGGAGTAGTAAAGCGTCATCGTGAGCAATCAGATAGCAGGCATGTCTAAATGATCGCAAGTGTTGTTGAGGGTCCTCCTTACTGTTAAAACGGGTAAATTTTGGTAATTCCCATTGAGGAGGATATGAATGAAGGGGGACTGAAGGGTGGATAGGCTCCCGACAAACTTGCTCGTATGTCAAGGCGCTACGACTTCCTGAAACAGAAGCCTCCAGGTTTTGCATTTTGTCCATCATTTGTTTAATTAAATCAATAGTTGGATGAGATGATGGTGTGGTTGTGGTAAATGGAGGCAAATTGGGCCAAGGGCCACCGCTAGACAATGGTGGGGTTAAATGTTGATAAGGTATGGAGGATGAATGTGTTGAGGCAACCGAATAGGGATGTCCTATATAAGCTGTTGAGGTTACTGGATATGTGTGTGGAAATGAAAAGGTGGGCGGAGCTTGAGAAGGAAAGCTTGTGTGGATAGGTGGCAGAGAGCAAGTCATGAACAGAACAGTCTGCAAGAGAGACGAGGTAGGAGCAGTCGGCGGTAATGACATGTTGGGCCCAAGATTAACCAAAGGAAAGCCAATCTGTGCCGTATGGACCCCTGAAGCTGCTGAGGTAGGCGACGGGACTAAGGATGCGGAAGGCAAAGCGGAGTTATCAGGCAGAGAAGGGGCTAAATGAGCAGCTATACTGATAGGCATGCCAACAAGGAGTTGACCGTCGGGTGTACGGTCAAGGGCATGAGACAAATAGTATTGTACAGCGCTAGGATTAGCATCCAGAAATTTGGCAAATTCTTTATCTCCCATAGGAATTTTAGGAACCTCGCTGGTGTATCGTAGGATTCCCCACAGAATGTGAAGGGGGTGATTCAGGCAAAGGAACAGAGCAAGCATGTGAAACCATGGCGGCAGCTTGCTTTCGAGTGATAACAACCATGGACAGGAGTTTACAGTAGGGTTTCAATCATCGAGAACAAATGCACTCGATCGGTAAAATTGGTAGGTTGTTGGTTTGTCGAAAGCTGGAAAAGACGAAGAATCGATATCGGTCGATAACCAATGTCGGTTATACTATAGCCGACATTGGTCGTGTAACTGATGTCAGTGTAATAAGACTGGTATAAGAAAATATAAGAAGCTGCTGATTTGCTCAGTATATTTATCAAATTGTTCTAAGGTAATCACGTAAGAAACGAGTGTATAATGAGAGAAAACATAATCGAAAACAAACAAGATGCACACGCAAATCTAGAGACTAACCCTAGGGTTAATTTTAATTATCGTGGGCTTATGCCTTTAGACGCGGAATGATGTCAATCCTAAACAAAAGACTTAGGGGAAATGTCAAGTTTGTTTTGGCTTATAAGGTTACCTCAATCGGGCGGAGGAATACCGCGGAAAAGGGGGGATGTTTTGAGCTGTTGTGTTAATTGTGAAGTGATTCGGTATGTGTTGTGCAGTGAAAGTAAGATTAATTTCCTGTCAATACCGTGGAAATCACCCCCACGTGTACGACCTGTTACTTAGTCTATGTTCACTAGAATTGAAAACAACAAGCAAGAATGTAATGCACGTGTTTTAAACCCAAATCGAAAATGATATTCGATGAAGCAAATGAGATGACTTTCACTAATGCGAAACTGGGAAAGCAAGACAAATTCTTCACTAAATATAACAAAAACAGCAACAACAAGTATGCTTCCTAAAATGAAAGCAAGCAAGAGAAACAGAAACCCGAAATGGGTCCCACCGGGCGTGCCAAAATGTTTCGCACGGAATGTTTCGGCTCTGCAGAATAGACTTGCTTCTATCCTATCATTCCTTCGAGAAACAGATAAGGGTTAGGGCTAGGAGGAATACCTGTTGAATGTTGAGATGGTGTGCGCGTACCGTAGAGAGAGATCAGATCGACCGTGAAGAACTCCTTTTTGTCTTGGAAGGACTACCTGCAAGTAAGAATACAAGACCACAAGATTTTAATTAGACAACAAATGAGGGATCTGCCTTAGGCCCAGGAAATATAAAAACTTCCTTTCGAAGGTGGTCAGTTCCCCTTTTAATACGATTTAACACAAATGATAATATAGAAAGCTATTGCAAAATCATGATTTAGGTATCTCGTTACAAAGCAATAGAAACTAAACTATCAATAATAAAGCGTCACGTTGTTTGTTCGGTTACTGGTCGTTGATACGTTCAGGTTGAGTTATAGGGATAAACCAGGCTGGATTTGGGGTTGTTAGGTGGCAAATAGGCGAGCAAAAGGGTTTTGGGGTATAAGTCACAGTGACCGATGGTGGTCACTGAGTAACCGACCACGGTTAGAGAACCACTGCCGGTATAGGATAATCGACACCGGTAGGGTCAGTGATCTAGGTGCTTCTGGGTAGAGATTGGTTGCAAGGTGATTGTGGGGTTATTGAGATTGGGGGATGGCTGAGGGGAATGATGGGAGGATAGGGAAGACTCAGAGTGTGGTAAAATGGCCTTCTGGGCAATATCAGGGTGTGTGGGTGAAGGTTAACTGCAGTAGTGGCTGGTAGTAGATCTAGGAATAAACTTATGATTACTATTAATCAATAGGCTCAAGAAAATGGTGCTTAGAAACATATAACATACTACTTACTTGCCCCTGATGTAGATGCAAGTTTCAGGACTGTGATGATGAAGACAGGACCCAAGTTGGATGCAGTTTCCTCTTCTGATGCTCGGATGAGTGTTACTGGGCTCTGGTTATTCAGTTGCAGTCTTGGGCTTGATGTCCTTCTCTGCAATCTCTTCTTGTTTCTTCACTTGTCTCTGCTCGACCAAGCAAAATCTGGATTTCCTTGATGGTTTCCCCTTCTCCCGATCAAATGAAAAATCTGATCCTTGTTTTTGGTTGGAAGTGGTCATTTACGGGGAACCAATGGCGATTCACGTAACCGACGGCGGCAATGAGTAGGACCGTATCGGTCGGTCAAAGCGGGCTATTTTTGGTAAAATAGCCAGCTTTCCCTCCTTTTCTTCCGAGGGATTGGTAGCGGGCTTGGTCAATTCATTATGAAGTTGGTTTTAGGTGTGGATGAGGAGTAATTAGTCATAGGTGTGGAATTGGACAAAGTTATAGGTCTTAATTAGGTTAGTTTAGGGTTAAGACTAGGTCATGATGAGGTGGCGACATGAGGGTGTGGTATGGTGATGTGGATTTATTAATTATAAGGTAATTAATAAATAATTGTGTAAGGTTTAGGTGGTGAGGTTAGGTTGTGAAATGCGATGAGGGTCACAAGGGGTCGTAAGACACAAATTTGGTGTCTACAACACGAGCTTTCGTGTTGCTAGAAAAGGACAAAGCTTGAAGCAACCACTCAAGCTAACCAACCAAGCCTCTGCATAGAATCCTCCTGTGTCACCTGAATAATGTGATGGCCTAAGCTTAAGGATTTCCCTGATGTGATCTGCAGTCATGGTCTGACGGCCTCTGGGCCTCTCTGCCTGCCTATCCTCGAGCCTAGGGCTCCGAGACCTCTCTCTGTCCTAAAATATGGTCACCATGTCCCCTCAAAGGAGACTCTACTCTAGCTGACTCTCCATGAAAATTCTCTCCTCCATCCTCCTCACCATGTGAAGGAGGTGCATGTCCATGAATGGAAGTATCTCTGTCATGTATCGCTTGAGTGCCCTCGCATCGATCCTCCACGTAAGGCGGCATTAACATCCTGAGGGTCTGTAAAATCTGCGGTAGGATAGCGCTTGAACCTTGGTCCAGTGGTGGTGGTGGCGGTGGTGCGAGGTGGTGGTGGTAGTGACTCGAGCCTCTGTGAATGTTCATGCACTCCGTCTCGAGCTCCTGCATGGACTGCAGTGGGAGTTAGTTCATCACCTTGATTCTCTTGAGTTTTCTAAGTTTACTAACATGTTCAATTTTCAATTAGTTTTGTTTTCTAGATTATCAATTTGCTAGTTTTAGGTTTCAAGTCTCAATGTTTCGAGTGTGCCCAATAGTCCAAGCTTTTGAACCTTCGCTCTGATACCAAAGTGTAATGCCGGCTTCAACTACCACTTGAGACCAAGAAACAAACTAGGAAAATTATGGAATAATTTTTATTTATTTATAGGAAGAGTTTACAACCAAGTTGCAAGACACTAGTTTGAAACTAAATAGGTTCTGAAACAAATTCTGATTAACCAAACATAGGATTTCCGTCTTTATCTTATAACAAGTTTTTCGGGTTCCAAACTAGAGGTTACAAGTTTTACTAAGGTTCAGGGAGAAATGTATCGCCAGGCCTGCTCGCTATCAAGCCCTAAACTTCAACTAGATTTTTCACACACTTAGATTTATCAAAACTTTCCTAAACTAGGCTCATTGGATAGGAAATTTCCTCACCTTTCCAACCATATAAATAAGTCCTCCTAACTCCTTGTAAAACTCAAGTTATGGCCGGGCGGAGTTTTAGGGGAAAATTTTCCCTTGGAGGTCCACGGGGATAGGGAGAAAATTGGGAAAATTTTCCCAATGCCACGTGTCATCACGTGATTGGTGCGGGAGAGCGGGTCATGGGGAAAATTTTGAAATTTTTCCCAAAACCAAAGTCTTAATTTTCTAAAGGAAAATTTTCCTCCATGCCTCCGCACTTGCTCAAATGGCCACATGGCGCTTTGTGATTAGGCGGGGATGCGGGTCAGCGGAGGAAAAAGTGAAATTTTTCCAAAAGGGAAAAATGTTAAGTTTTCATTTTTAAATCGATGGGCCCCTTGCCACATGTCAACATGTGATTGGTGCGGGACGCGGGGTTGCGGGGAAAATTGGGAAAATTTTCCCAAGACAAAATTTTCAAAAAGTTAAGTTTTATTAAGGGTCCACCTCTCCAAGGTGCCACGTGGCGACTTCTGATAGGATGAGAGGGTGGCGGGGCCACAGAACTTTTTAGGAAATTTTTCCAAAGTTCAAAATTTAAATTTTTCTAAGGTCGAATTATTTCATTTTTTTGGTTGGGATGGCCATTTTGAAGTAAAACTTCAAATGGCCATAACTTTTGATAGGAAGCTCCATTTTTGGAAAACTTAGACTTTCCGGAAATCTCTCAAAGTCTTATTTGCATAGAAAACATAAATTTTGGAATTTGATGAGGTTTAGAGGGTCAATTTTAAGAAATATATCTATAGGGTTTTAAGTTACAAATTAGTAGTTTTAAACTTGCAAATTTTATAAAAATTGGACTCTTCCTTCACTCAACATGTCAAACAAACATGGAGGATCAACTTAGGGAAGAATTAGAATGTTTTAAAGGTGTCAATTTGATCAATTTATTCAAGTATCATTTTTCTCCAACAAGGGACAGAAAAATGACCTAGGAAGGGGATTGTTTCAAAATTTGAATTTGTTGAATTGTTTCCTCGAGTTTACTTTGTCAATTTGAGTTTGGTGTAGTCTTGGCGTAGTAACATAAGGTATTTTTAAATTAATTGAGAAGTATAGATATGAACTATTCATTTAATCAAATGCACATTACCAGTTTTAACTTTAAAATAGTGAGTTTATTCCTCTAAACTGATTTTGTAATTTATCAACTGAATGTGCATATTGTTCTAATTCCGACAAATACAATGCTCCTTAGATTATATATTCATTATGCAAGATTGATTTCTAGTTCAAAACTCATTTCAAAATATAAAGCTTCTATCATTTCTTTTATACGTACTCTCTTTTCTAAAATAGAATTTGTATAATATAACAGCCATATGATTTCCAAAAGAATACAAGTATATCATTTCAATTTCATTTCTTTACAAGTAAAAAAAAAAAGAGAGAATTACAATTCTTCTCTACATTCCTCAAATTTGATTACATCTTTCAATAACAAGGTAAACATCTCACATATCTTTATCAATTACATTCATCCACTTGAAGTGGGTAGGGATACATTAAAACTGCTCAAAGGAATGACTGTCAAACTGATCTCTCCAAGCTCCAAACAACAACATGCTGATTTCTTCATCCTTTACTTTTAATCACAACAAGGAAGGGGGAAAGGCAACACTCTCCACCCAACCAAGACATCCAATGGGAAAAGAGAAGCCATCTTTCCCCATTGGCCCCCGAGCCCTAACCATATTGAAATGAAGCATGATAATTCAACTCATGGAAACATGGCTTCTTCACATACAAGCATACATTCACAAGCACAAATAAACACAAGACAATAATATGTAGTTCTCTACTACAACAATCAATTCCAAACAAAACAAAGGCTCCTTCTCCAAGTAAGCAAGCCAAGCAAGAGCAAGAACTATGGAGGTCTCCTTATGCCTCCCAAGTTGAATTTTGGGCATCCACCAAGAGAAAACCGCCAAGATCATAGAAATCCCATAAACCTTATCCCTCATCAACCCCTCCTTATTCATCCTCAAAATTTATCCCTTATACCTCCCCCAAAGTAGGAAATGCAAGCAATTTTCTTTCCTAGGTGGATCCCAAACCAACATTCCCTCCCAAGAACAAATAACATTGGTAATTTCCTTATCCCTCCTCCGATAAACCTCATAGTCTTCTCTCACACCTGCCCTAAGCATTCTACCCATCCCTCTAAAAAAATGCAAACACAACACATTCAAATCATGCTAAAAGAGGGAAAAACAACAATTTTAAAAAAGTGAGAGCCTACCTCTCCATAATGGAGACTTGCTTCCAAAATAGCAGTCTTTAATTCACCAAAAACTAGTCCCAAATCAGCAAGGGGAAAGCATGCACAAGTAATTCCACTTCTTCCACCAAGCAAGCTCCCAAAAAGTAAGAGAAATTTGACCCAAGAGTGCAATCTCCAACTTTCAACAACCTCAAATGAGAGGAAATTTTAATTTTTAAAGGAGATGGAGGGAGAGGATGATGTGGATTCCAAGTGGGATGCCACATCATTGTTCCTCATCCCAAAAGCATTCAACATCAAGGAAAAATAAATCATAATAAATGAAAATGACAAAATTACTTACATACACAATGTAGCCCATACCCCAAAATGAATGCATTTAAATTTTGTAAGACAAGTGTAATCAATACTTACACAAAAACATGTCAAAATGTAATAAAATAATCTGATTTTGACTCCAAATTAATAGACATGGTTGGTGGAGGATTTTGAGAGGTGTGGGACAAGTTTAACTTGTCCCACAAGCCTCCAAATTTGTCCTCCAAGCTCAAATTCGAATTTCAAAAGAGAGATGGAGTGTTTGACCTTCCAAAATCTTCTTACAACCTCTTACAATTTCTTACACAATCTATCACTTCACTTACACAACCCATACTTGGTAACTTACACACTCTTTTAAAATGCATTTATTTTTATGACATTTATATTTTTTACAAACTTTAGACACAACCATCAAATTTAATTTCCATATGGTTATAAAATGTAAATAAATTTCATTTTCAACCAAGACAATAACATTTAATTTCACCTTCCACATCCTATTTAATTTAATTAAATTTTAACTATATGACTCTCACATCCTACTATCACTTTTAAATAATTAAAACAAAAGCACATTACAAATAAAATACACACAACAATAATTAAAAAGGGAACACATAATAAAAACACACATATGCCCCTATGGTCACAATAATGGAAATCCCCCATGGGAAATCCTAACAACTAAACACACAATCAAACACAGTTGCCATGGTGACCTTGTTGATTTCACACTGAATTCCAATATGGTTAGTCTCCAGTCCCCCAACATTGTTGTGATTTTAACCGCAAAATGTAAAATATCTCCTTCGGCCTCGTGGCCACAATAGAACATCCAAATGATATAAGCAAAATAAAATTATTAATTTTAAATCACAACAATATCAAGGATTCAATATTTATCATTAAAATTCAATTTGTAACTATATTGTCATCCAATAGATTTCTATACTAGAGCTATTCATAATAATCAATGTCACATGTCTAAAATTAACATCAATAACCTGTCCATGTCAACTAGTATATCATTATCCACATAATAATAAAAATGTCTCAATGATCCTCAAGCACAATAACTGAATCCAGATCAATATTAATCCATAGTCTAACATCTAACCATCATGCTAATCAAAACATAATAATGTCCATAGGAATCCATGATCTAGCATATACACATCATACTATATCAAAACATAATTATGTCCAAAATATGATCAATAGTGTCAGGGTCAGTGTCTAAACAGTGTCAAAGGAGAGTGGGCACTACATCTCCCTCCCCTTAGACTCGACTTCCTCCTGGAAATCACTGGAACAAATGTGGAAACTGCACTCGTAACACAGTAGCATCCTCCCAAGTGGCTGCAGTCTCATCATATCTGTCCCACTGCACTCGTACCTGATCAATCTCTCTGCCTCAAAGGCCCAGGGTCCTACGATCTATGATACGAATGGGCTCCACCATCAACTGCCCCTGATCCTGCACCTGTAATGATGTCCAATCCAGCACATGAGAAGGATCTGTGATATATCTCCTAAGAACAAAAACATGAAACACATCATGTATGCGAGACAAGCTGGGTGGCAATGCTAGACGGTAAGCCAACGGGCCGATACGCTCCAGGATCTCAAAAGGTCCAACGAACCGAGGAGATAACTTAGAACCTTTTCCATAATGGATCGGGATCTTATATGGCCTAACATGAAGGAAAACCTTCATGCCCACATCAAAATTATGCTCGGTTCTATGCTGATCAGCGTACTTCTTCTGCCTATCTTGTGCCTCCTGTAATCTCTGCCTAATCAATACTACCTGCTGCTCCATGTCCTGTAAGAGAGCTAGTCCAAGAGATGCTCTATCCTCTAACCTATCCCAGCTAAGGGGTGTCCTACACTCCCTACCATACAAGGCCTGAAAAGGAGTCATGCCTATAGAACTCTGATAACTATTATTGTAGGCAAACTCCACAAGATACAGATACTCCTCCCACTTAGACTGCTAATCCATCACATACATCCTGAGCATGTCCTCCAAAATCTGATTCACCCTCTCAGTCTATCCATCTGTCTCAGGGTGATAAGTTGTGCTGAAGTTAATCTTCATCCCGAGAACATACTGCATGGTAGTCCAGAAATGTGAAGTGTATAAAGGATCGCGGTCACAAATGATCTTCCGTGGGATTCATGCAACCTGACGATCTCATCCAAGTAGACACGTGCCACTGCACTAGCTGTATAGGTGGTCTTCACTGGGGAAAAGTGAGCTACTTTTGTCAATTTATCAACCGTGACCATGATGGCGTCATGGTGATATCTCGACATCGGTAATCCAACAATGAAATCCATGGAAATGGGACACATAGCATGAGGATAGAGAAGGCCAGCTGGATGCTGATGCTTAGCCTTCACTTTCGGCACTCTAAGCAAAGCATGACACAAACTAAGCCACGTCCCTGTGAAGTCCTCTCTAGTGATATAACTGTCTCAAGGTGGCGTGCATCTTCTTCACCCCAGGATGGGCTGAATAGGGTGCACGATGTGCCTCTGTCAAGATGTCCTACCTCAAGTCTCTGTCTCTAGGAACATAAATCTGACCTCTGTGCCTAAGAAGACCATCTGCCTCTAGTGAGAAACCATCAAATTTCCCCTCAAGGGGTCTCTGGGACTCAATCTCTACTCGGGCTGCAATGTAGAAACTGTCAAGAGGAAGCTGTTGAAGGATCCTGCTCCGTAAATCTGTGCTCACTAAAGTAGCCATGCTCAAATGCCTCCATCTGCTGAGAGCATCTACAACCACATTCTCCTTCCCCTTCACATGCTCTATCTCCATGTCGTACTCACAAAGCAACTCCATCCAACGCCTCTGACGAGCGTTTAGATTGGGCTGCGTGAAAAGGTGGCGAAGACTCAAATGATCTGTCCTAAGTGTGAATCTCCGACCAAGAAGAAAGTGTCTCCATCGAACTAAAGCATGCACAACTGCCGCAAGCTCAAGATCATGGGTAGGATAATTAAGCTCGTGATCCTTGAGTTTGCGAGACTCAAAGGCTACAACTCTTCCCTCCTGCATAAGAACACCTCCAAGGCCTGCCAACAAAGCATCTGTGCAAACAAAAAACTCACCATGTGGATCCGGCACTGCAAGAATGGGTGCTGAAGTGAGATATTCCTTCAGTGTCCTGAAGGCCTTCTCACACCTGTCTAACCAAACAAAATTCTTCCCTTTCCGTTGAAGGGAAGTGATGGGGTGTGCTATCGAGAGAAGTCCTGAACAAATCTCCTATAGTAGCCTACTAACCCCATGAAGTTGCGCACCTCTGTCATTGTAGTGGGTGTTGGCCAATCCATAATGGCTCTAATCTTGGAAGGATCAACTGCGATACCTTCACCTGAGATGATATGACCCAAGTACTGAATCTCTGACTGAAAGAAGGCACACTTCTCCAAGTTCTCATAAAGCTGCTGCTCATGAAGACACTGAAGAACCTGACGAAGGTGCCCCTCGTGCTCCTCACGCGTACGTGAGTAAATCAAAATGTCATCAAGAAAGATGAGCACAAAGCGATCTAAAAGGTCCTGAATACTCCATTCATCAAACTCATGAATACTGCAGGGGCATTCGTCAAACCGAAGGGCACCACTGTGAACTCATAGTGCCCATACCTTGTACGAAAAGTAGTCTTATGAATGTCTACCTCCGTAATCCTCAACTGATGGTACCCAGACTTGAGATCAATCTTAGAGAACACCGTGGCTCCCCTCATTTGATCAAACAAGTCATCAATGCGAGGCAGGGGATAACGATTCTTGATCGTTACCTTATTCAGCTGGCGATAGTCTATGCACAACCACAAGGATCCATCCTTCTTAATAAATATAACCGGTGCACCCCAAGGGGATACACTAGGATGGATAAGGCCTTTCTCTAGAAGGCCCTCCAGCTGCAACTTGAGCTCACAGAGCTCTGGGGTGGTCATCCGATAAGGAGCTCATGAGATAGGCTCTGCTCCTGGAACCAGATCAATATGGAAATCAATCTCACGTGGGGGTGGCATCCCTAGTAGCTCCCCTAGAAAAACATCTACATACTCTCTCAAAATGGGATGGTCATCTAGCAATGGCCCACTAGATCCATCCTCTATCTGGTCACTGACTGTGACTGCATACATCTGACAACCCCGTCGCACACACCGCTTGAGCTGCATAGCGGAAATGGTGCGAATAGAAATAGGTCTCCTGACCCCAGAAATCACCGATTCAACTCCAAGATTGTCTACACAAGATATAGTCTTATGATAGAAATCCATCCTGGCCCTATGTGCAGACAACCAATCCATGCCTAAAATGACTCCATACGAGCCCAAAGGAAGTACGCGGAGATCTGAAGTGGTGGTGAAAGGTCCCAAGTTAACAACACACTCCTTTACTAAGGAGTCTACAAAGACTTTGGCTCTTAATGCCATCTCGACATCCCAACTATGACCCCGTCTAATGACCACCACCACCGCATCGCTATACCAAGGATTGTGTAATAAATGAATTAGAAGAACCAGAATCAAACAATATAGAATTAGTAACACCTCCAATGCTACCTATAGTCTCAATGACCGTGCTCTAGTGCTCGGCCTAGCGGTTCTCAACCATTGCATAGATCCTGTGACTCCGTCCCATGTCTCCGACTGTAGGCTCTGAGATAGGTTCCATACCCTTATTAGGGTCTGGGGCAATCTATCCAAAAGTGTCCCGCTACTCCACACCCGAAGCAACCACCTAACGTCCTCCAAAATACAACATCGGGAAGGTGCCCTAGAGGTAGGTGCTTTGTGGATCCTGATGATCTAGCTATAGTCTGTTGTGGCCTCTGTGGTCAACCTCCTACCGACTGAGCTCTAGCTCCACCCTGTGTCTTGGTGGGTCCCCTAGGAGGAGACCCCATACTACAACCTCTCTATGCATCAGCTCTCTGAGGAGGCCTAAATGGTGGGTGGACTATGCGATGTGGTCTCGAAAGATGACTGCAAAGAATGCTGACCACCACGAGGAAGAGGAGTGACCCCCTCGATCTACTATCCCGCAACGGATTTGAATGAATACAGCTCCGACCCGGTCTGCTAGCCTGTTGGGTTTTACCCCGAGTCTCCTCTACAATGTAGGCCTTCTCAACGGCCTCTGCTAATGTCACGTGGGTAGTGGATCCCTTTGCACCTCCAATGTCTATATTAAGGCCCCGGATGAACCTGTGGATCCGCACCTGCTCATCTTGCTTGTAATCAACGTGTTGAAGTAGGTCCAGGAACCTACTCTCATACTTGGCCACTTTGTAAGGAGGCCGTCGAAGGTCGTGGAACTCATCGATCCTCTAGCTTGTATGAATCTCCGTGGAAAGTATCTACTCCTAAATCTCTCCTCAAATATCTCCCAAGTGACTGTCTCTGAGTCTATGTGGAGCTTCTACTCCTCTGTTCTCCACCATACTACTCCAACTCCATCCTTCAAAGAGATGGATCGCAACATGAGCTTTCGTGTTGCTAGAACAAGGACAAAGCTTGAAGCAACCGCTCAAGCTAACCAACCAGGCCTCTGCCTAGAATCCCCCTGTGTTGCATGAATAATGTGATGGCCTAAGCTTAAGGATTTCACTGATGTGATCTCGTAGCCGTGGTCGGATAGCCTCGGGCTCTCTGCCTGCCTATCCTCGAGCCTAGGGCTCCGAGACCTCTCTCTCTATCCTGAAATACGGTCACCATGTCCCCTCAAAGGAGACTCTGCTCTAGCTGACTCTCCATGAAAATTCTCTCCTCCATCCTCCTCACCATGTGGAGGAGGTGCATGTCCCTGAATGGAAGTATCTCTGTCATGTCTGCCTGAGTGCCCTCCTACTGATCCTCCACGTAAGGTGGCATTAACATCCTGGAGGGTCTTTAAAATGTGTGGTAGGATAGTTGCTTAAACCTTGTGTTATTGCAAATCAGCAAAGCACCCTTGATGGAAATCAGGTATCTAAGTTGATGTTTCAGAATCTAGTGTGATTACACAACATTGAAACCTCTCTCCAAGTTTGGGACTTGTAAAATGAGAGAGGAATCTCCAGATTATAGGTGGTTCCTCAAACTCCTCTAATCAGATCTATTATTTGCACAATTACAGAGGTTTGAATTCTAATCCTACTCTAAATTCCAAGGAGACAGAGATAGAAAGTGCAAAAATTGAAACTAAACTAATAGGTGATACACCAAAGGAGTGGTGAACACTTCTTGTTCATGCAAATTGACACAATTTCATAAAATACAACATGAAACATCATACACAAAGGATGATAAGATGCAATTAGAGGTCCGAAATGAAGTAAGACAATACAAACAAAGGACTAAAAATTGATCACAGAGTCTGCACTATCATTTTTCACTATCAAAATCCTTGCATTTGCAACATCAAAGAGGCAGAAACCTGTTATAATCATGAAGAAGGTTTGATACTTGCAAAAATCACTTGTTGAAAGTGAAAGGAGAAGCTTGCTATCCAAAAAAATGTTCAACCTCAAAAATGAGCCAAATCGGCTTTTTACAATGCATGGGTCAAGCCGGAGAGAGAAAACATGTGAAAAATGTGGAATCCATTCCCTATTGAATGAAGATGCATTAAAACAGCATGGGCGTCCTTAAAGACCCATGCCACGACATTTTTGGCCATCTTTGAAGAAGAATGCGACACATTTTGCATTAAAACCGGTTGTTGAACGTCATTTCGGCCATTACCACGTGCAGTGAGGAATTTCTTGATGTTATCTCTCCAAACTCAACCAAAATGCAAAATTGACCCGGAAGCATGTAGAGAATTTCACCATCTTTCCATTTATATAAGGAACATGAAAATCCAAGCTCTGGATCGAAAGATATGGCGATTTGAAAATTTAGGGCAAAAATAGGCCAAAATCGGATCGGTGGGCAAAAGTTTGAATTTTTACCCATTTGGTCTTTGGAAAAATTTTCAAATTTTCCCTGCACTCCACCACTCCAGGTGCCATGTGGCAGCTTCCTATTGGCCACGGGCCTCCTAAGGGAAAATTTCCCACAAAAACTCCGCCGAGCCATAACTTGAAAAATATGAGGAGTTAGGAGGAAAACTTTACCTTTCTGGAAAGCTGAGAGAGAGCTCTATCCAATGGTGCCATTTTTAGAAAGATTTGAGTGCCTAAAAATAAAAAATGGAGACTGAGGCACAAGAGAGGTAAGAACACAAGGAGTTAGCCACAAAAATGAGCAGGGGCACATTTTGGATAACAATTTTGGCGACTCAGAGGGGTCATCTACTGCTAGATGAAGATACCAGTTGCCTGAAGCAGCCCATTGGGCATGGAGTCATAAAATTTTCTATTCGGAACCCCAAATGACTTAGAATGTTACAAGGAGGAAGATGGAATATCACCTGATGGAAGCAAGGACTGCAAAACATCTCCAGGGACAGCAAGCCTGTGCCAAAGCACTTAGGGAAAGCAAAATAACCTACAGCAAAACAATGTGCACAAGCACTTGGAGGAATGAAAACCTAAGCTAATATTTACAAGGTGGATAATTTCCCTTTAGTAGCAATGCTTTAGATAGATTCCATTGACTAGAATTTGCAGTTCTTCACCATCTAATGAAGACAATTGGAAGGCATTGTTGTCCTTACACTTTGTGACCATGTATGGGCCACTCCAAATGGCATCAAATTTTGAATGCCTTCCGGTTTTCTCTATCTACATCCCATTTTAACACTAGATCTCCAACTTGGAAGATCTACTCTTGGCCTTCCTATCAAAGGTCTTCTTGATCAAAGCTTGATCCTTCTCCATTGCTTAGGGATGCACGATCTCCGATCTCTTGGAGCTCCATCAACTCTGCATATCTCACCTCCATGGGCCCAAACTCTAGCAACTCTAAGCGCTTCATGAGTTCCAATGTTGGCAACTCAAGTGACATGGGCAAGATTTCCTCTCTTCCATAAACAAGCTTGAATGGAGAGTTACCTATGGATCTCTTAGGAGTTCTCCTATCGGCCCATAAGTCTCGATTTCAGTTTGGTATGCCAAGACCTCTGATTCTCATCAAGAGTCCTCCTAATGATCCTCAACAAGTTCTTGTTTGTAGATTCAGCCTGGCCATTGCCCTGAGGGTAGTAGTTTGATGAAGTACTTAGGTAGATCCCGTTCTTGACAGCCCACTTAGTCACCTTGGATCCAATGAATGCTAATGCATTATCTGAGATTATTGTAGCAGGTATGCCAAATCTGGTTACTATCCCCTCATAGAAGTCTAAGATGCTAGACTCATTTGCTTCCTTGAGTGCTACTGCTTCAGTCCACTTGGTGAAGTAGTCTGTGGCTGTCAAAATCCACTTATGC
This sequence comes from Taxus wallichiana var. yunnanensis, assembly GCA_018340775.1. Classification (NCBI taxonomy): domain Eukaryota; kingdom Viridiplantae; phylum Streptophyta; class Pinopsida; order Cupressales; family Taxaceae; genus Taxus; species Taxus wallichiana. The sequence continues at coordinate 7,293,150 of CM031233.1, forward strand.
CCTTGGCTTGAATTGGGATTAATTACTCTAATGAAGTCCAAACCCTATTGCATGAATGGTTGGTCAACTGAAATTGGATGCAATGGAAGGGTAGTAAGCCTCTCTTTATCGTGAAGAATGCACAATTCTTGCACCTTTTGATCCACGCAAAGTAATCACTTGAAAATCTTGGGCCATTAATAACCAGCCTTCATGATTTTTAAAGCTGTCACTCTTGGTGCAAAATGACCACCTGGCTGGTCCACCATGGAACTCTTCTAACACCCTATGAATCTGATTTGTGCTAATGCATCTCAGCAAAGCACTCCATTCACATCTTTCTTAAACAAAACACCGTCTACTATAGCATATGGGACAACCTACAATCTAAAGTGTCTTCTTTGGGTTTTGTTCATCTCTAGAGGGCATAGGCCTGTGCTTAAGGAGTGCATTATACCTTGGGTCCAGCAAGGAGTGGGGACAACATTATCCTCTTCTTGAGTAATACCTTGCACATGGCTGTCTTGAATCTGTCAAAACAAAGACCTTCTTTATTGCATACTCCTTTTTGCTTGCCCAAAATCAAGCTCACACAATCCTTTTCCTCTTACCAGCTTGGTGACCTTGATCTCAATGTCATACTCCATTACACGAGTGATCTAACCTACCCTTTTCTCATTCAAATCCTTGTTGAGGAGGAAGTCCTTTACTCCCGCATGAGAGACCAACAACTGAACCTTGTTGTTTGAGACTAGATTCTTGAATTTCTTCAAGCTTCTGATTATTGCAAGTACATGCTTCTCAATAAAAGAATATCTCACGTTATAGTCATCTAGGCTTTGGTTGAAGAAAGCAATTGGCTGCTCATCATTGTCCTTGTTCTGCTGTACCAAAATGGAAGAAATGGTACCATTACCCCCAAATGCATAGAGGATGAAATCCTTGGAGAAGTCCTAGTTGATGAGAGTTGGGGCTTGAGAGATGGCTTCTTTGATTGCTTCAAAACTCTCCTTGCCTTCTACTATCCATTTGAAAGCCATACTTTTCTTCAACATCTTGGTGATAGGTTTGACAAGGGCTGCAAAATCTGGGACAAACCTCCGAACAAAATTTATTCTCCCCAAGAAACTCTGAAGTGCCTTCTTGTGGCTTGGCAATGGTAGTGCTCTTATGGCTTCAACTCTCTCTGAATCAATTGCTAATCCTTCTTTGGAGACAATATGGCCAAGGAGCTTTCCTTCATATGCTAGGAAGATACACTTCTTAGGATTCAAAGACACTCCAAATCTCCTACACCTTTGGAAGACTTGTCTCAAATGAGAGAGGTGGTTTGCTCCATTCTTTGAAAAAATAGTGATATCATCAAGATATATTAGCACCATGTTGTTAATCAAACCTTTGAACGCCATGTCCATTTCTCTTTGGAAGGTAGATCCAGCGTTGGACAGCCCAAATGGTATTTTCCCGTATGCATAAGTTCCCCATTTGGTTGTGAAGGTTGTGTTGAACCGATCTTCTTCCTTCACCATAATCTGATTGTACCTCGAGTAGCCATCAAGCAATGAAAACCTTCGGAGCCAGAATAACTTGTAAAATATGCTCCATAGAAGGAAGTGGGTAAAGGTCCTTGAGAGATGCTCTATTCAAATCTCTTGACTCGAAATCAACACACAATCTGATCTCTCCACTCTTCTTTCGAAACCTTTGGAACTAAGTTGGAAACCCAATTAGAATGCTTGATTGGGAATATGGTTCTTGACTCAATCAACTTGTTCAATTCTTTCCTCATGAGAGGTTCCAAGTGATAAGTCCCTTGGGCAGCTTGTTAGTTCTCGGTTGTACCACTTGGTCACCATACTATTGTTCCAATTTTTCTGATTTTTAGTGAGAACTCAGATTCTTCTTGTAAGAAATGGATGATTTCTGGTCATTCTCAAACACTTGCTAACTTACATTGTTATCCAGCACTAAAGGCCTCACAATCACATGGATGTTTGGTTATACCTTATCCTTTTGAATGCTTTCCACAATATCAAAGGCTTCCCCAATGCCGTAAGCTTGTCAAGTGACTTGGGTTTATTTTCTAGGCATGGATTTTATGCTAAAGCCCTCAAAATCTTCAATGAGGTCCCACACCCTATTCTTGTAGCACTTGAGTAGATTATTCTTGATAGCATGCTGCCCCTTAACTTGGTTTACAATCAATTCACTGTCACCAAAGACTTGCAAGTTCTTTATTCCTCTCGTTATTGCCCAATACATCCCTTGCACCAAGGCTTCATATTTAGAAGTGTTATTGGAGCATGCAAACTGAAATCTAAAAGCTGAATAGTACGTTACTCCTTGAGGTGAAATAAGCATAGCTCCACCTCGTGCACCTTGTCTACTCCTTGATCCATAAAAAAATAGCTGCCATACCTCATTGTCATCCTTGTCGTTTGGCTTGGTGATGCTAGGAATAGGCTGATCTTCTTGATGTATGCAATAGACCCCTAGCTCAGATTCTTCTACTTCTTGATAAGGATCAAAAGCATGCACCTTGTTTGCCCATTCATCAAGAGTTAGATCCGGGATGCTTCCAACCTTGGTGTTAGCTTCATCAGTGCTTGGGTGATCTTTTTGATCAAATGCCGAACAGTTGGCATTGATCTGACTTGGAGTGTAGGGCTCAATGTGAAAGTTTGTAATAGGTTCAAACCTGATTGTAGCTTTGGTTCCATACCTCATTCTGAACAGCATGTGTGACCAATCAGTAGACAAATATCCTCCAATCTTGGCTGTGAAATCTCTTGACAAACATAGGGCAAAGAGTGGTGGAAGGTCTATAACTGATACATCTTGTAAAACAACAACATTTGGACATGCATGCAAGGTAAGACTCAAGTTTCTAATCACCCCAACTGTTGTTACTGCTGTCCCATCCAACTGCACTACCCCTTTGGATATGGTTTCATATTGAAGTCCTAGCTGATCAGCTATTTGCTTGGGCATCACTGAGCTACTTGCCCTGGAATCAATCATGTAATTGTGCACCAATTGGTTTCCAATGATTAATGAGACATAAAAAGGAGGGGGCTTCAACATTTTACCTTGCTATCCTCCATGATTCCCTTCAGGCTGGGCAGCATTTGTGAGCACCTTCTCTTGCATTTGGACTTGCTGATTCGAAGTTGGCCAGTCCTTCATGGTAGCTTGTAGCAAATCTCTCTAGCCTGGGATAGATAGGGATTCCCACATTGATATATTTACATTTGTCTTCTTCATCTGATCAATGATACTAAATGGTGATGAAGGATCTCTTTTCTATCCCTTGGTTTGCATATTCATCCCTTGCATGTGGGCAGCAACAACTAGTATTTGAGTTGGTCTAGGAGCTGTTCTTGGCTGCCCTTGTGCATTTACAACTAGATTTTGTTTGCCAACCATTTGTGGAGCCATAAAAGGTTGTGGATTGGTTGGAGCTAATGGATGTTCTTCACCCAAATTCCTTCTTTTTGACCTTGTGTTAGTTGCAACACCTTGAGAGACTGTTTGATTTATGCCACAAAAATCCTCTGCCTGCCAGTTCACAAGTGTGGTGTCATTTGGAGCTGACTGTTGCTAGAATGTTTCTTGTTGTTGGTTGTTTCCTTGACTGCCCTCACCCTCCACACCAGTAGTTGTCACCATTAATGCTTGATTCAAGGCACCGTTGAAGCACATAGATTGGTTATGAGGTTCATTACATGGAAAACACCAATCATACTCCTGAGCAACGTTGTTTTGTGTTGGCACCAATGCCTTAGAGGTAGATATAGCATTTGGATTATAGGGCTGAAATTGTCTGTTGGCAGGAGGCCTTGCTTGATTTAGATTTGCAGCTGGATTGGGTGGTCTATGAGGTTGATATGGCTGCCTGTTAGGCTGAGCTTGAGGTTGGAAGGAAGGTCTAAAACTTTGGGCTTGTTGCCTCTTGAGAGTAACCAGCTCATTACCTAAATTTTGCAATTGCTTCATGACTTCTTGAAGCTCATTTGGGGCACTTGGAGATGAAATAGAAGCTTCATTTGAACTCTGATTTTTAGGAGTGTGAGAAGGAGCCAAATTAGGTGCTTGATTAGTGTTTGGGCTCTCTAAACTTGGAAACAATGGCATGGGAGGTCTAGGGGCTAGTTTTCCAGCTTGGATCAAACAATTTTCAGCCCTAATGGAAATGCTATAAGCCATAGGGATAGTTATGCCTCCCATGGACTGAATCAACATAGAAATATCAGAATTTAGAGCTTTGAGATAGTAAAGAAAAGAACCTTCTGCTGTTGGCCTGACTGCCACTGGAATTCTCTCCCAAGTCCTTTGAAATCTGAAATTAAAATCAGTCAGCTGCTCATTGGGAGCTCTTTTGATAGTTGTCAGCTGCTCCAAAAGGGACAAGTTGTCTCCCTTTTCCCCAAACTGCTCATGGAGGGCTATACATAGCTGATTCCAATTTTGAATAGAACCTGAGGCAAGACTCCTGAACCATTGCAAAGCTTTCCATTTGAATGAAGATGCCAATAGTTTGACAGCAACTTACATCTCATTGATCTCATGGATTGCACAAATGTTAGCAATATCCTTAACATGATCACTAGGTGAGGTCTGATTTTCTCCAGTGAAGTATGGAATGTTCTTCAATGCTGTAACTAGGATTAGATTTTGTGCATTGAGAGCAAGTGGGATACTACCAGTGAAATTGACATAGGTTTTATGTTGTTACAAATCAGCAGCACCCCCTGAATGTTGATCAGATTTCTAGTTTGATCAGACTAGCATCCAGTGTGATTGCACAACATTGAATCCTCTTCCTAAGTGTGGGAATTGTCAAATGGAAGAGAAATCTCCAGTTGAGAGGCTGGTTCCTCAACTCCTCTGATCAGTTATATCACTTGCACAATTGTAGAGGTTTGAAATTTCCTAATTCTACTCTAAATTCCAAAGGGACAAGGATAGAAAATGCATAAAAGGAAATAAAAATAAAGCTAATAGGTGATGCACCAAAGGAGTGGTGAGCATTTTTTACTTCTGCAGATTGACACAGTCCATAAAAATGCAACAAAGAACCTCATGCACAAACTGATAATTGTAATGAAGGATCAGAAATTAACCAAACAACACAGGCAGAGGATGAAAACTAATCACAAAGGTTGTATTGTTATTTTAATCATCAAAATCACTTGCATTACAACACCTGAGAGGAAAAATAAAGTTGCAGCTCTTAGAAAAGGTATGATATTCCACCAAAATCACTTCCAAGGTGAGAAAGGGAACCTGCAATACACAAAAAATGTTCCACCCTTGAAAATGACCTAAATCTAGCTTTTACATTGCAAGGACGAGAGCCCAGAGAGAGAAACACGGGAAAACATGGGAGAGGTTCAATCATTGATAGAAATGCATTCAAAATAACATGGGCATACTTAGACCCATTCCCCGATATTTTTAACCATGTTGGGAGAGAATGCGTGCCATTCTTCATTAAAAACGGTGGTTGAAACATCATTTCGCTCATCACCACGTGCGAGAGACATTTTTTTATCTCTCTAAACTCCATTAAAATGCAAAAATGACCCTAGAATCTTGTAGATAATTTCACCATCTTTCCATTGATATAAAGAACGTGAAAAACCGAGCTCTGGATCGAAAGATATGGCCATTTGAAGTTTTAGGGCAAAACAGGGCCAAATCGGGTTGGCGGGCAAAAATTTGAATTTTTGCACCTTTTTGGTCATTTGGAAAATTTTCCAAAATTTCCCTGCACTCCACCACTCTAGGTGCCACATGGCGGCATCTCATTGGCCGCAGGCCTTTCAGGGGAAACTTTTCCCAAAAAACTCTGCAAGCCATAACTTCAAAAATACATGGAGTTAGGAGGAAAACTTTACCTTTTTGGAAAGCTGAGAAAGAGCTCTATCCAATGGTGTCATTTCCAGAAGGTTTTGAGTGCCTAAAAAGCAAAATATTATGTCTGAGGCACAAGAGAAGGAAAGATGAAAGGGAGTTAGCCACAAAATGAGCAGGGGGCACATTTTGGATAACATGTTGTTTTGTGCCATTCTAATTGGTCTTAGAACCCTTGTTGGACTCGAATGAAAGGCCTACCTGTGTCGAGGAGTTAACAGAGTTCTGTTTGGTGGAGATGGAGACCTTTGGATTCTCCTCCCACTTTGCCTTATTCTTAGAGATAAGCTGCAGATATTCAAACATCACCTCTTCCTCTCTAGCTCTTGACCTTGTGTTGATTCTTCTCATGAGTATTCAGTCTGCACTTTGCCAAAACCAGCTGATTCTTCCCCTTGGATTCGCCAGATGTGTAATTTATAGCTCTTTTAAGAAAGAAAATTACAGCAGATGCACATCAACTTTGTTGCGGTGAAAATGAGACCTCTAAGGTCCCACCCGGTGTGCCAAAACTGTTGTTTGCAAATCAGCAAAGCACCCACGGATGCAAATCAGGTTTCTAAGTTGATGTTTGGGCATCCGGTGTGATTGCACAACATTGAAACCTCTCTCCAGTGTGGGTGTAGTGCCCACTTAGACACTATTCAGATACTGATCCTGACACTATTAGTCACATTTTGGATATTAGTATGTTTTGATTAGTATGATGGTTAGATGTTAGATCATGGATTAATATTGATCTGGATTCAGATATTTTGCTTGAGGATCATTGAGACATTTTTATTATTATGTGGATGATGATATACTAGTTGACATGGATAGGTTATTGATGTTAATTTTAGACATGTGACATTGATTATTATGAATAGCTCTAGTATATAAATCTATTGGATGATGATATAGTTACAAATTGAATTTTAATGATAAATATTGAATCTTGATATTGTTGTGATTCGGATTTAATGTTTATATATCATTTGGATGTTTTGATATGGCCACGAGGCCGAAGGAGGTATTTTACATTTTGCAGGTTAAAAAATCACAACAATGTCGGGGGACTGGAGACTAACCATATTGGAATTCAGTGTGAAATCAACAAGGTCACCATGGCAACTGTGTTTGATTGTGTGTTTAGTTGTTAGGATTTCCCATGGGGGGATTTCCATTATTGTGACCATAGGGGCATATGTGTGTTTTTATTATGTGTTCCCTTTTTAATTATTGTTGTGTGTATTTTATTTGTAATGTGCTTTTGTTTTAATTATTTTTAAAGTGATAGTATTATGTGGGAGTCATATAGTTAAAATTTAATTAAATTAAATGGGATGTGGAATGTGAAATTAAATGTTTTTGCCTTGGTTGAAAATGAAATTTGATTTATATATTTTATAACCTTATGGTAATTAAATAAATCTTATGCCAAAAGGTTGTCATAAATAAATGTCATAGAAGTTAATGCATTTTAGAAGAGTGTGTAAGTTACCAAGTATGGGTTGTGTAAGAGGTTGTAAGGCTGATTTTGGAAGGTCAAACACTCCTTCCTCTTTGAAATTCGAATTTGGCCTTGAAGGACAAATTTGGAGGCTTGTGGGACAAGTTAAACTTGTCCCACACCTCTCAAAAACCTCCACCAACCATGATTATAATTTTAGAGTCAAAAGCAACTTATTTTATTATGTTTTGGCATGATTTTATGAAAGAAGTGATTGCACTTACCTTACAAATTTTAAATGCATTTTCCTTTTGGGTATGGGTTGAGTTTGTGTATGTAAGTAATTTTGTCATTCACATTCATTGTGATGTATTTGCTTTTGATGTGATTTCATTTTGGGATGAGGAAAAATGATGTGGCATCCCACTTGGAATCCACATCATCCTCTTCCATCCTCTCCTTTAAAATGGAATTTCTTCCTCTTTTGGAGGTTGTTGAAACCTTGCCATTTGCTTCTTGGGGTCAAATTTTTCTCTTGCATTGGGAGCTTGTTCTTGTGGAAGGAGCTTGGACTGATTTGCATGCTTTGTAATTGCTATTTTGGGACTGATTTGAGCAACAAGAATCTGTTGTTTGAAAGCAAATCTCCATTATGGAGAGGTAGGCTCTAATTCTTTTAAATTGTTGTTTTCCCCTTCTTGCATGCAAAACATTGAATGGTATTGTGTTTTCATTCTTTGAGGGATGGGTAGAATGCCTAGGACATGGTGTAAAAAGAGAAGACTATGGGGTTTCAAATGGGGGGCATAAGGAAATTGTCATTGGCATTTGTTCTTGTGGAGGGAGTGTTGGTTTGGGATCCACCTAGGAAAGGAAATAGCTTGAATTTCCTACTTCTTGGGGGGGCATAAGGAGGGGTTGGGAGATATAAGGTTTATGGGATTTGATTGAGTTTATGGTGGGTTGCTTTTGGTGGATGCCCAATTCCAACATGGGAGGCATAAGGAGACCCCCATAGTTCTTGCTCTTGATTGGCTTGCTTGCTTGGAGAAGGAGCCTTTGTTTTGATTGAAATTGTTGTTGTAGTTGAGAATTACATCTTTGTGTTTGTGAATGTATGCTTGTATGTGAAGAAGCTATGTTGCCATGTGTTGTTTTATCATGTTCCATTCCAATATGGTTGGGGCTCGGGGGCCAATGTGGAAAGATGGCTTCTCTTTTCCCATTGGATGTCTTGGTTGGGTGGAGAGCGTTGCCTTTCCCCCTTCCTTGTTGTGATGAGAAGAATGAAGATGAAGAACTTAGCTTGCTACTGTTTGGAGAAGAAAGACAACAGTTTGACAGTCATCCTTTTTGTAAATTTTAAATGTAATCCTTCCCACTTCAAGTGGATGCATGTAATTGATTTGAGACGGAAATGTTTACCGTGTAATTTGAAAGTTGTAATTGATTGTGAAATGTAAATGATATCCTAGGTTTTGTATTTGAAAAGAGAAAGAGTCACTTTCCCTTCCTCTATTTTAAAAAGAAGAATATGATACAGTTTGTAATTTTCAATTTAGAATGTAAAGAAAGGAGATCAATTGTAAGATTGTTTAAATTCAATAAAGGAATCAAAGTTCTCTTGATATACCTTGTTGCAATATTGTTGTTGGAGATAGATGAATGAAATACATTACTTTCCCAATTGCATTGTTATCTTGGAAATCACATGACTGTTAAATTCGCAATTCTGTTTTGGAAAGAAAAAAAAGAAAAAAAAAAATTGGATCTTTGAAATGAGTTGATAAAAGTTAGAAATCAACATTGCATACTGTATACATGTCTTTGTTGAATCAATTGGATGTCTTAGAAATGAAATGGATATGTTTTCCTTAATTGAAAATTGCATAATAAATTGTAAATTCATGGAGAAGAGAACTCTGTTTTAAGTTCATAATTTTGGCATCTTCCTTTTTAAACAAAATGAGCAGTTCGACTTTATACTCAAAAATAAATTACGAAACTTGAAATTCACACTTAGGAAGACTTGAGAAATCTAAATTCGCTAAAACAGTCAAGAATAAATCTCCAAAACTCAAAGAGTTTCAATTCGGAGCTTGCATGGTCGTTTTTCCCGTCAACTGTCAGGAAAATTGAAAACTTGTATAAATTGATTAAATTGACATACTTAAAACATTTTAATTCTTCCCTAAGTCGATCCTCCATGTCTGTTTGACATGTTGAGTGGAAGAAGAGTTCAAATTTTATCAAATTGAACAAATATTACAAGTAGGAAAAATTGCCAGTTTTAAAATTAAAATCCCTGCAGATCGATTTCTTAAAATTGACCCTCAAAACTTTACAAAATTATAAAATTGATGAATGCTTTGTGCAAAGAGGACTCCGAGAGCTTTCCGGAAAGTCCTCGTTTGCCTAAAATGGAGTTTCCTATCAAAAGTTGTGGCCATTTGAAGTTTTACTTCAAAATGGCCATCCCAAACCAAAAATAAATTAATTCAACCTTAGAAAAATTTAAATTTTGATTTTTGGAAAAATTTCCTAAAAATTTACGTGGCCCGCCAACCTCTCATCCTATCAGAAGTTGCCACGTGGCACCTTGGAGGGGCATGCCCTTAATAAAAACTTAACTTTTTGAAAATTTTGTCTTGGGAAAATTTTCCCAATTTTCCCCGCAACCCCTCGGCCCCACACCAATCATGTGTTGACACATGGCAGGGGGCCCATGGATTTAAAAATGAAAACTTAACTTTTTGCCCTTTTGGAAAAATTTCACTTTTTCCACCGCCGGCCCACGGCCAATCACAAAGTGCCACGTGGCCATTTGAGCAAGTGCGGAGGCATGGAGGAAAATTTTCCTTTGGAAAATTGAGACTTTGGTTTTGGGAAAAATTTCAAATTTTCCCCATGACCCGCTCTCCCACATCAATCACGTGATGACACGTGGCATTTGGGAAAATTTTCCCCAAAAACTCCGTCCGCCCATAACTTGAGTTTTACAAGGAGTTAGGAGGACTTCTTTATATGGTTGGAAAGGTGAGAAAATTTCCTATCTAATTAACCTAGTTTAGAAAAGTTTTGATAAGTATAATTGTATAAGAAATCTAGTTGAAGTTCAGGGCTTGATAGAGAGCGAGGCTTGACGATAAATTTCTCCTTGAACCTTAATAAAACTTGTAACCTCCAAATTGGAACTGTTATCACCGAATCATAGCACCCCTCTATTTATACAAGTGCATATACTTGAGCTCATGGTGTGATTGGATAACATGGGTACTATCTCCAAGTTGTGGGACTTTCTATTTGAGATAGACCCTGCAGAAAGCTAGTTCTTGCTCCTAAACTACGCCACAATCTACTCTAATATAGGGAGACTAACTATTCTAATCTAAATTTCTAAGGGACCATAGAGAGAGAATACATAAAATGAAATCCTACACTAAAGCGGTGATACACCAGAAAAGGAGGGTGTGAGAGTAGTCTTCAAATGCGTGAAATACAGAAGCAAAGTGCACACTAGAAGAGGTGATGACAGTTCTCCATAATCTAGCAAAACGCATTCACAACAATATTTCAAACATACACAATGATAATGGATCCCTACATGAACATAATAATAGACACAATATTCTTGTAATCAAGGTTGAAGGGGCAAGAAGAATGCAAGAAAACACAGCAGGGGAAGATATATCCACAAACTTATATTTTATTGCTTCATGATATGCACAGTTCAATCTATTACAAGATAAGGGCCTGGATCACCATGCAAGGAGTCCACAACAAGGGCCTGTAACACATTGGCTTCACAAAGCAATTTTGGCAGAGATTTGCTACAAAACTACCCCACCTCTTTACAATGAGCCCAACACTCCAATTTATAGAAAAAATGAGAAGAGAGAGAGAGGGAAAATGGAAATCCTGAAATCTTTCCTTCAACCACCTGTAAGAGGCATTAAATGGAGTAAAATTATTGTATATTACTTACAAAAGGCTCTCCATACTATCCCTAGTGCTACAAAGCAGAGAAAGAATGATGACCATGCCTCTTAATTGCACTCCCAACCACCAAATAAAAACTTTGTTATGAACCCAGCCACATTTTCTAAACAAACTCAACTGATTTCTCATCAAATCTAGAATTTCTTGATTTCTATGCGTTGGGATTGGAGCCATGATTCCAACAGTACTAATTTTGTGTGATTTTGTTGAGAAATACAAAATTTATGGCCTTCTGAGTGCGGGTAGCTATTTTGGGTCTAGCGGTGTTTTTGTCATTTGTGGGAATGATCATTAAGCTGACTAGAGCCGAATATGTTTCTTTTAATTAAATATATCTACCCTCATTAACTAACGAGAGCCAAATATGAATACATGCCGTGCTCACTCCGAGAAAGTCTAATTTTGTGAAAATCGAGTTCGGAGTCAAAAGTTATGGCCGTTTGAAGTTCATGGGTCAAACTTTGACTTTTCTTCTTTGACTTCGGCCTTTTCAGCTTTTCGTGTCCCATGCGTACTTTTGTCCCAACTGTCCCATGGACTACCTGGCACAAATATCTCCGAACCACCCAAAATGGACTGTCTGTTGGCAAATCAACCGATTCACGTCCCGCGCGTACTTTTGTCCCGGTTGTCCCAAACTGCGCGAAACAAAAGACTTAGACGATTTTTCTTACTTTCGGCCATTTCGGCTTTTCGCATCCCTCATGTCCTGACGTCCCAACTGTCTCACGGACCGCTTGGGACAAAAATGTTTGAATTAGCCAATTTTCTTTGTTTTTTCAGCCCCAAGCTTGATGATACAACAAACCTCGCACGACCGAACCCTTGGACCGAAATGCTTTAAAACAGTCTTGCAACCTTATTTTTTGTATTTTTTCCATTTTCTCAACTTGTTGGGATTTCTTATTGGATGGGAGAGTTAGAGAGAAGCTGAGGGCCCCAAAAACATGATTTCGGGCCTTGAATCAATCTACTTGCTCGGGACTGAATAATTTGATGCATGTTATCAAAATTACCTTGAGGGTGAATTTTGAATAACAAAACCTTGTAAAATTGTTATAAGGTAAAGATGGAAATCTTTTGTTTGGTTAATCGAGAATCTATTTTGGAACCTATTGGTTTCAAACTAGTATCTTGCTACTTGTTTGTAGACCCTTCTTAAAAAAAAATTATTCCATAATTTTCCTAGTTTGTTTCTTGGTCTCAAATGGTAGTTGTTGTTTGCAAATCAACAACACCCCTTGGATGTTAATCAGATTTCTAGTTTGATCTTTTAGACATCCAGTGTGATTGGACAACATTGAATCCTCTCCCCAAGTGTGGGACTTGTAAAATGGGAAAGGAATCTCCAGATTAGAGGCTGGTTCCTCAACTCCTCTAGTCAAATTTATCACTTACAAGTTGCAGAGGTTTAAATTCCTAATCCTACCCTAAATTCCAAAGGAGACAGAGATAGAGAATGCAAAAAAGAAAGAACTAATGCTAATAGGTGATGCACCAAAGGAGTTGTAGACACCTAATGTTGCATGAAATACACAATCCACAAGGAAACACAACACAAAACATGCACAAATGCTCAAAATGAAATGAAAGATCAAGAAAACAATGATAGATATATGAAAGGATTGAGGATTTTAATCACAGAACATATATCAACATCTCGGATCAATACAATTACATTCTGAGTAATCTAGAGGCAAGAAAAGGTCTTTGTATTACATAGAAAGGTAAAATTTCTTCACAAATTTCGCAAGGAGGAAGAAAAAGGAAGTTGCAGAGCTGAAAAAGTGTCTCCCTTTGCAAAAAATAACTCATTCTGGCTTTTACAGTGCAAACCACGACCCCAGGAGATAGAAACATGGGAAAACATGCAAGGGGTTCAACCATTGACCAAAATTCCATTAAAAAAAGCATGGGCAACTTTGACAGACCCATTCCTCGACATTTTTAACCATGCTGGGAGAAAATGCAAGCCATTCTTCATTAAAATCGGTGGTTGAAACGTCATTTCTATTCATGACCACGTGCCAGAAGATTTTTTTATTTCTCTCTCCAAAATCCACCAAAATGCAAAATTGACCCCAAAATCTTGTAGATAATTTCACCAACTTTCCATTGATATAAAGAACGTGAAAAACCGAGCTCTTGATCGAAAGATATGGTGATTTGAAGTTTTAGGGCAAAACAGGGCCAAATCGGGTCGGTGGGGAAAACAGGGCCAAGTCTTTGGACACGTGGCACGTCCTGATTGGCTGTATGCCTTCTATGGGAAATTTTCCCACAAAAACTCCACCAAGCTATAACTTCAAAAATACATGGAGTTAGGAGGAAAACTTTACCTTTCTAGAAAGCTGAGAAAGATCTTTATCCAATGGTGTCATTTCCAGAAGGTTTTGAGTGCCTGAAAAGCAAAATTTTGTGACTGAGGCACAAGAGAAGGAAAGATGAAAGGGAGTTAGCCACAAAATCAGTAGGGGGCACATTCTACGGATAACAATTTTGGTGACTCGAGAGGGTCATCTGCCTCTTTGGATGAAGTTACCGGTTGCTGAAGCATCCATTGGGCATGGAGTCATGAGTTGTAGCTCGCAAACTGATCGAACGTTGAAAACCTCCTCTCTCGAGCCACTTGGAAACCCTTTGAAATGGGTGCACAAGAGAAAACCAGCACCACAAAAACTATGTACAAAACTAAAGGTCATACATGCTCCAAAATGGAACTTGTAGAGTGTACACAAGCACTTCTTTTACTGAAAGCAAACCTACCTACTCTACCCTAATGGAAACAAAGGTGAGCTAAAAAACCCCTGCAAGTGGTGGTTGACAAAATAGCTTCCTTTCTTCAAAATTGGCAACCATGCAACTAATTTGGCATTGAACATGGCTGATTAGATGAATGAAAAATCAACAAGAAGCTGGTCTTCCACCCAAATCATCAAGGTATCAGCTGAAGGCAAATTCCATACCTCTTTTAGTTGTTACGCATTTAGATTGGAGAGGTATGACAACTGATCCTTGGTTCCTTGTAGCTCATCCTCATGCTTAGAAGCAAGCATGACTGGTTGTGACTTCTCCTTTGACTCCAATGAAGTCAAATACCTTATTGGGCAAGGTATGATCCATTTGATATGCCCATAGCTCTGATTTTCAACTCCAAAAATGGAGTCTTTTTGTAGACCTTCATGAATGAATGATGTGGAAGCAATGGTAGAACCTTTCTGCCCTTTCTCTTCTTCCAATGAAGACCATGAAAGATTAAAATCTTCCAATCTTAGTTCCAAAGAGCTGCTATAAGATGTAGGCTGCTGCAAATGAATGCTCTCCTTCATGACAGCAGGCTCAAGTATTTGGGACGTGGAAGATGAAAGAGAGAATGGTGGAAACTCAACCGGTTCTTCTTCATCAAAACAATCCTCCAAATCATGAGATACACTACCTCATTGTTGTCCTGATGCAAATGCTCAACTTCCTCCATAGTGTCCTCTTGATCTGTAACTTGATCATCATGGTTTCTTTCATCCTCCAACATTGAGTTTGAGAGATCAAACTCTTCTTCAGCACTAGAACACGAGAGGGATGAAGTAGAAAGAAGAACTGAAGGTTCTCCTGTAGCCTACCTTGTGTTCAAAGCCCTTGGATCTACACTTTTCTTCTTCACAGCTAGAATGTGCTCCTCTTCTTTCGCATTTGGAGCGGCTTCTCCCTCCTCTACTACTTGAAGGAAATATTGCTCTTGATAGAACTCTTCTTCTAGCATGAAGTTTGTCAAGTCAAACTCTTCAATCTGCTGCTCTAGAGGACAAGTTGGGACTGCAAGATCTTCTTCTAAGATTTCTTCCTCCATGGCTGATTGTGTAACTTGAATTGAATCGGCATTCCCTTCAAATAGAGTGCCAACATGGACACTACTTTCTGAGCAAACTAACTGCTGGTCTGCTTCTTCTTTTTTCTCTTCTTCTGCTGTCACAAAATCAGTCCTAACCACTACTTGTTCTCCAACTCCAACCTCTTCTGAAGGCTTAACCATCAAGGGGATCTTTTTCATCCCAAATTTAAGAGCCCAACTCTTCAGACTTTGAATTTCTTCATCTTTGTTTGGCTTCTCTTTTTGTTGTTGTTTTCCTTGATTGGCATTTTGATTTTTATCCTCCCAACATGGATTTGGGAATGCAAGAGGAGAAGTGGATTGTAACTCAATTGATTCGTAATTTTTGTGGTGGTGGAGGAGGTAGGAACTCTTGTTTCTTTGGAGGGAATGGCTGTTTGGAAGGGAAAAGGATAGAAGAATTGAGATGGGGTGGAAGACTAGGGAATGGGGAAATGGATTCAACTCCTTGGGCAATATTGACTGGATTTAGAATTTGAAATTCCAAATGAGATGATGCTGCTTGAGTAATGGGAAGAGAAAAACCAGGTGATGGTGTAGAACTTACCCATTGACAAGGTTGTTCAACACCAAGTGTATAGGCCTCTATTTCTGTTGTCCATTATGCAAGTTGGGGCAGCATCTTCATCATAAAGTCCACTTCTCCCGAGGGCTGAAGTGTCTTAGAAAAGGGCCTCCCCATGGACAAGGATTCTGTAACTAATTCTAAAGCCTTCATTTGAGCTGCTGCTCTTGATTGCACCATCTTTGCCTCCATCTTTTGGATTTTTTCCACAAAATCTGCATCTTCAATTGATTGCCTTCATTGCATGCGTACCCTTGTTCTTGATGTACTTCACAACCAAAGTAACTTTGCACTGCTACTCATATGCATAGATATGCTGATTTTGAATTTAATCAAAATGCTGATTTAGAGGATTTGTAAAACATGTTGGAGGTGTGATATACTCTTTGTTGTGTTATCCAAAATGTGCCCTAGCTCATTTTTTGTGGCTAACTCCTTGTGTTCTTGCCTCTCTTGTTTCTCAGTCTACATTTTTGATTTTAAAGCACTCAAGGATTTCTAGAAATGACACCATCAGATAGAGCTCTCTCTCAACTTTCCAGAAAGGTAAATTTTTCCTCCTAACTCCTTATATTTTTCAAGTTATGGCTCGGCGAAGTATTTGTGGAAAATTTTCCCATTTGAGGCCCGCAGCCAATAGGAAGCTGCCACGTGGCAGAGGAGTTCGGGGGTCGGAGGAAAATTTGAAATTTTTCCAAGTATTTTGGTCGAAGGTTCAAATGGAAATTTTTTCCCACGGGGCCTGCGGACCAATCACAATGTGACACATGTCACAAGGGGAAGGTGCAATGAAAAATTGGCTAAATGTAAGAAAAGTCAAAATTTTCAAAGGAAAACCTGCAGAAAGGGAAGGAGAGAGAATTGCACGACCAATCAGCACCTGACACGTGGCATCCGACCAACGGAGCATGGAGAATTTTTGAAAAATTTTCCAAAGACAAAAAAGAGGTAAAATTTGAAAAATTTTCCCGCCGATCCATTTTTGGGCCGTTTTTGCCCTAAATCTTCAAACGATCATATCTTTTGATCTAGAGCTCCGATTTTCACGTTCTTTATATAATTGGAAAGCTGTTAAAATTTTCTACATGACTCCATGGTCAATTTCTAATTTTGGTTCAGTTTGGAGAGAGAAAATTCAAAAATGGTTTTGGTACATGTCCATGGCGAAATGACATGTCAACAACCAAATTTAATACTGAGAATGGGTCGCATTCTTCTCAATATGGTCAAAAATGACGGGGTATGGGTTTGTAAGGTCCTCCATGCTATTTTAATGCATTTTCCATCAATGAGAAATGGGCTCCCATGTTTTTACATTTTCTCTCTCTGGGCTCGACCCATGCATTGTAAAAGCGATTTGGCTCATTTCTTGAGGGTTGAACACTTTTGGCATTGCAAACTTCTTCTTTCACCTCCAGCAAGTGATAGTTGTAAGAATCAGACCTTTTTCATAGTTTGTAACAGGTTTATACCTCTTTGATGGTGGAATGCAAGAGATTTTTACATGGAATTGACAGTGTAAACTCTATGAATGCTTTCAGTCCTCTGTTTGTATTGTTTTACTTCATTTTAAGACCTCTAATTACATCTATCAGCTTGTGTATGTTTTCCCTTGTTGCATTTCATGAATTTGTGTCTATTTACATGGCAAAAATGTTTCACCACTCCTTTTGGTGCATCACCATCTTTAGTTTAGTTTCATTTTTACATTTTTATCCTTGTCTCCTTGCAATCTAGGGTAGAATTAGGATTAGAACCTCTGTAATTATGTAAAATATAGATCTAAATCGAAGAGTTTGAGGAACCAACCTCTATTCTAAAGATTCCTCTCTCATTTTCACAAGTCCCGCACTTGGAGAGAGGTTTCATGTTGTGCAATCACACTGGATGCCTAAAACATCATTTAAAACCTTGATTTACATTTGGGGTGCTTTGCTGATTTGCAACAACGGTTTTGGCATGCCGGTGGGACCTTAGAGGTCTCATTTTTTATTACAGCAAAGTTGATGTGCATCTGCTGCAATTTTCTTGCTTCAAAAGAGTTATAAATTGCACATCTCGCGACTCCAAGGAGAAGAATCAACTTGTTTTAGAGGTGCAGGCCTGAAAACTCATGAGAAGAATCACTACAAGGTCAAGAGCTGGAGAAGAAGAGGTGTTGTTTGAAAATCTGTAGTTATCTCCAAGAGTAAGGAAAAGTGGGAGAAGGATTCAAAGGTCTCCATCTCCACCAAACAGAACTCTTTCAACTCCTCCACCTGGTAGGCCTTTCATTCAGTCAACAAGGGTTTTAAGACCAATTAGAATGGCACAAAACAACCCCTATGTCAACTTCACAGGCAGCAGCCCACTTGCCCTCAATGCACAACATCCAATTCCAATTGCAGCCTTGAAGAACATTCCCTACTTCACTGGAGAAAATCAGACTACTCCAGGTGATCATGTTAAAGACATTGCCAATCTTTGTGCAATTCATGAAATCAATGAGATGCAAGTGGTTGTCAAATTGCTGGCATCTTCATTCAAGGGGAAAGCATTGCAATGGTTTAGATGCCTTAGAGCTGGTTCTATCACAAATTGGAATCAGCTATGCATAGAACTTCATGAGAAATTTGGAGAGAAGGGAGACAACTTGTCTCTTTTGGAGCAGCTGACAACCATCAAGAGAGCTCCTAATGAACATCTGACCGATTTCAACTTCAGATTTCAAAAGACTTGGGAGAGAATTCCGGTGGCGGTCAAAGCTAATGAGAGAAGGTGTTTTTCTCTATTATCTCAAAGCTCTAAATTCTGATATTTCTACGTTGATTCAGTCCATGGGAGGCATAACTATCCATATGGCTTATAGCATTTCCATTAGGGCTGAAAATGGTTTTATCCAAGTGTGCAAACTAGCCCCTAGACCTCCTATGCCATTGTTTCCAAGTTTAGAGAGTCAAATACCAATCAAGCACCTAATTTGGCTCCTTCTCCCACTCCTAGAAATCAGAGTTCAAATGAAGCTTCTATTTCATCTCCAAGTGCCCCAAATGAGCTTCAAGAAGTCATGAAGCAAGCTGCAAAACCTAGGCAATGATCTGGTTACTCTCAAAAGGAAACAAGCCCAAGGTTTTAGACCTTCTTACCAGCCCCAAGCTCAGCCATACCAACCATATCTACCTCTAAGGCATTGGTGCCAACACAAAACAACATTGCTCGGGAGTATGACTGGTGCTTTCCATGCAATGAACCTCATAACCAATCCATGTGCTTCAATGGTGCTTTGAATCAAGCATTAATGGTGACAACTACTGGTGTGGAGGGTGAGGGCAGTCAAGGAAGCAGCCAACAACAAGAAACATTGCAACAAAAATCAGCCCCAAATGACACCATGTTGGTAAATTAGCAAGCGGAGGATTTGTGTGGCATGAATCGGCAGTTTCCCAAGGTGTTGCAGCCAACACAAGGTCAAAAAGAAGGAATTCGGATGAAGAATAGCCATTAGCTCCAACCAATCCACAACCTTCCATGGCTCCACAAATGGTTGGCAAGCAAAATCCAATTTCAAATACACAAGGGCAGCCAAGAACAGCTCCTAGACCAACTCAAATACTAGTTATTGCTGCCCACGTGCAAAGAGTGAATGTACAAGCAAAGGGACAACAAAGAGATCCTTCATCACCTTTCAAGTATCATTGATCGATGAAGAAGACAAATGTTAATATATTAATGTGGGAATCCCTATCTATCCTAGGCCAAAGAGACTTGTTATAAGCTGCCATGAAGGGTGGCTAACTTCGAATCAGCAAGTTCACATGCAAGAGAAAGTGCTCACAAATGCTGCCCTTGACCTAAGGGAAATCATGGAGGGACAGCAAGGTAAAATTTTGAAGCCCCCTCCTTTCTATGTTTCATTAATCATTGGAAATCGGTTAGTTAGTGCACAATTGCATCATAGATTCGGGGCAAGTAGCTCGGTGATGCCTAAACAAATAGGCTGATCGGCTAGGGCTCCGAAGATGAAACCATATCCAAAGGGGTAGTGCAGCTGGATGGGACAGCAGTAACAATAGTTGGGGTGATTAGAAACTTGAGTCTTACCTTGCATGCATGTCTAAATGTTGTTGTTTCACAAGATGTATTAGTCATAGACCTTCCACCACTCTTTTCCCTATGCTTGTCAAGGGACTTCACAGCCAAGATTGGGGGATATTTGTCTGCTGATTGGTCACACATGCTGTTCAGAATGAGGTATGGAACTAAGGCTACAATCAGGTCTGAACCTATTACAAACTTCCACATTGAGCCTTACACTCCAAGTCAGATCAACGCCAATTGTTCAGCATTTGATCAAGAAGACCACCCAAGCACCGATGAAGTTGACACCAAGGTTGGGAGCATCCTGGATCTAACTCTTGATGAATGGGCAAACAAGGTACATGTTTTTATCCTTATCAAGAAGTAGAAGAATCTGAGCTAGGGGTCTATTGTATACATGAAGAAAATCAGCCTATTCCTAACATCACCAAGCCAAACCACAAGGATGATAATGAGGTATGGTAGCTATTTATTGATGGATCAAGAAGTAGACAAGGTGCAGGAGGTGGAGCCATGTTTGTTTCACCTCAAGGAGTAAGCTACTATTCAGCTTTTAGATTTCAGTTTGCATGCTCCAATAACACTACTCGAATATGAAGCCTTGGTGCAAGGATGCATTGGGCAATCAAGAAGAAAATAAAGAACTTGCAAGTCTTTGGTGACAAAGTGAATTGATTGTAAATCAGGTCAAGGGACAACATGCTGCCAAGAATGATCTACTCAAAGTGCTCAAGAACGAAGGGTGTGGGACCTCATGGAAGATTTTGAGGGTTTTGGCATCAAATCCATTCCTAGGAAAGAGAGAATCAAGTCACTGGCTTGACAGCTTGCAGCAGTTTGGGTAGCCTTTAACATTGTGGAAAGCATTCAACAAGACAAGGTACAGCCAAACATCCATGTGATTGTGAGTCCTTCGGTGCTAGATAACAATGTCGGTTGGCAAGTGTTTGAGAATGACTAGCAAATCATCCATTTCTTGCGTAAGAAGAAGTGAGTTCTCGGCTAAGAATCAAGAAAAATTGGAACAGCAGATATGGTGACCAAGTTGTGCAGTGAGAACTAACAAGCTGCCCAAGGGACTTATCACTTTGGAGTCCATTTTTAATCCCAATGATCAGTTTAGAAAGGAGAAAGAAAACATTCAGGTCAAGAGAGAGGATTCAAAGTATCTATCTTGGTAGAAGAGAACAAACCATTGCAAATTGGAAAGATGACAACCGATCAAGAAAGGTATGAGTTAAATGCAATTTGTGTCAAGAGTTCCCTGATGTGTTTGCATAGAGCTATGAAGATTTGAAATGTTTCAATCCCAACTTAGCTCAGCATACCATTGAATTGGATCCAAATACTAAGCCTATCAAGTAGAAACAAAGACCAGTCAATCCACACATGGAGCCTCTCATGAGGAAAGAATTGGACAAGTTGATTGAGTCAAGAATCATATTCCCAATCAAGCATTCTAGTTGGGTTGCCAACTTGGTCCCAGTTAGAAAGAAGAGTGGAGAGATCAGATTGTGTGTTGATTTCAGAGACTTAAATAGAGCATCTCTCAAGGACCATTACCCACTCCCTTCCATGGAGAAAATCTTACAAGTTGTGGCTGGCTCTGAGAGGTTTTCACTACTTGATGGCTACTCCAATTTACAATTAGATTATTGTGAAGGAAGAAGACCAATTCAAGATAGCCTTCACAACCAAATGGGGGATTTTTGCATACAGGAAGATGCCATTTGGGCTGTCCAACGCTGGTGCTACCTTCCAAAGAGCAATGGACATGGCATTCAAAGGTTTGATTAACAACGTGGTGCTGATTTACCTTGATGATATCACTGTTTTTTCCAAAAATGCAGCAGACCACCTCTCTCATTTGAGACAAGTTTTCACGAGGTGTAGGAAATTTGGAGTGTCTTTGAATCCTAAGAAGTGTATCTTTCTTGCACATGAAGGAAAGCTCCTTGGCCATATTGTCTCCAAAGAAGGATTAGCAATTGATCCAGAGAGAGTCGAAGCCATAAGAGCACTACCATTGCCAAGCCACAAGAAAGCCCTTCAGAGTTTCTTGGGGAGGATAAACTTTGTTCGGAGGTTTGTCCCAGATTTTGCAGCCCTTGTCAAGCCCATCACCAAAATGTTAAAGAGGAGCATGGATTTCAAGTGGACAACAAAAGGCAAGGAGAGTTTTGAAGCAATCAAAGAAGCCATTTCTCAAGTACCAACTCTCATCAACCCTGGACTTCTCCAAGGATTTCATCCTCTATGCATTTGAAGGTAATGACACTATTTACGCCATTTTGGTACACAATGAGAACAAGGATAATGATGAGCAGCCAATTACCTTCTTCACCCAGAGCCTAGATGACTATGAGGTGAAGTACTCTTTTATTGAGAAGCATGTCTTTGGCAAGAATCGAAGCTTGAAGAAATTCAAGCATTTAGTCTTAAACAACAAGGTCCAGTTGCTGGTCTCACATGCTGGGGTTGAGGACTTCCTCCTCAACAAAGATTTGAATGAGAAAAGGGCAAGTTGGATCACCCGTGTCATGGAGTATGACATTGAGATCAAGATCACCAAGCTGGTAAGAGGAAAGGATTGTGTGAGCAGCTGGTTTTAGGGAAACAAAAATAAGTATGCAATGAAGAAGAGGTTGTTTTGACAGTCCAGGGCAGCCATGAGCCAAGTGGCAATCAAGAAGAAGACAATGCTGCCCCCACTCCCTGTTGGACCCAAGGTATAATACACTTCCTAAGCACAGGCCTATGCCCTCCGGAGATGAACAAGACCCAAAGAAGACACTTCAGATTGCAGGCTATCCCATATGCCATTGTTGATGGAGTTTTGTTCAAGAAAGATGTGAATGGAGTACTGCTGAGATGCATTAGCACAAATCAGATTCATAGGGTGTTGGAAGAGTTCCATGGTGGACCAGCTGGTGGTCATTTTTCACCAAGAGTGACAGCTCTAAAAATCATGAAGGTTGGTTATTATTGGCCTAAAATTTTCAGTGATTGCTAGGCATGGATTAAGAGGTGTAAGAATTGTGCATTCTTCATAGGAAAAGAGAGACTTGCTGCCCTTCCATTGCATCCAATCTCAGTTGACCAGCCATTCATGCAATGGGGTTTGGAATTCATTGGAGTCATTAATCCCAATTCAAGTCAAGGGCACAAATGGATTTTGACCCACGGACTACTTCACCAAATGGGTCAAGCAAAGTAGCACTCAAAGAAGCAAATGAGTCCATCATCTTAGAATTTTATGAGGGGATAGCGACTAGATTTGGTATACCTACTACAATAACCTCGAGATAATGCATTGGCATTCATTGGATCCAAGGTGATTGAGTGGGCTGTTAAGAACAGGATCTACCTAAGCACTTCATCAAACTATTACCCTCAAGGTAATGGTCAGGTTGAGTCTACAAACAAGAACTTGTTGAGGATCATTAGGAGGACTCTTGATGAGAATCAGAGGTCTTGGCATACCAAACTGAAATCAGCCTTATGGGCTGATAGGATAACTCCCAAAAGATCCACGGGTAACTCTCCATTTAAACTTGTCTATGGAAGAGAGGTAATCTTGCCCATGTCACTTGAGTTCCCAACATTGGAACTCATGAAGTAATTATATTTGCTAGAGTTTGAGCCCATGGAGGTGATATATGCAGAGTTGATGGAGTTGCAAGAGGTCGAAATCAAGCATCCCAAGCAATGGAAAAGGATCAAGCTTTGATCAAAAAGACCTTTGATAGGAAGGCCAAGGATAGATATTTTCAGGTTGGAGATCTAGTGTTGAAATGGGATGTGGATAGAGCAAAACCGGGAAGGCATTCAAAATTTGATGTCATTTGGAGTGGCCCATACATGGTCACGAAGTGCAAGAACAATAATGTTTTCCAATTGGCCTCATTGAATGGTGAAGAACTGCATATTCAGTCAATGGAATCTATCTCAAGTGTTGCTTCTAGAGGGAAATTTACCACCTTGTAAATATTAGATTAGATTTTCATTCCTCCAAGTGCTTTGCACATTGTTTTCTTGTAGGTTATTTTTTCTTTCCCTAAGTGCTTTGGCATAGCTTGCTTTGTCCTTGGAGATGTTTTGTAGTCTTTGCTTCCATCATGAGATATTCCATCTTCCTCCTTACACATTCTAATTCAGTTGGGGTTCTAAACGAGAATATTTGATGGCTCCATGCCCAATGGACTACTTCAAGCTACTGGTACTTTCATCTAGCAGGTAGATGACCCCTCTGAGTCACCTAAATTGTTATCCAAAATGTGCCCCAGCTCATTTTTGTGGCTAACTCCTTGTGTTCTTGCCTCTCTTGTGCCTCAGTCTACATTTTTTGATTTTAAATCACTTAAGGCTTTCTAGAAATGGCACCATCGAGATAGAGATCTCTCTCGGCTTTCCGAGAAAGGTAAAGTTTGCCTCCTAACTCCTTATATTTTTCAAGTTATGGCTCGAGCGGAGTTTTTGTGGAAAATTTTCCCATTTGAGGCCCACAGCCAATAGGAAGCTGCCACGTGGCAGAGGAGTTCGGGGTCGGAGGCAAATTTGAAAATTTTCCAAGTATTTTGGTCGAAGGTTCAAATGGAAATTTTTTCCCGTGGGGCCCGCGGACCAATCACAGTGTGACACGTGTCACAAGGGGAAGGCGCAATGAAAAATTGGCTAAGTGTAAGAAAAGTCAAAATTTTCAAAGGAAAACCCGCGGAAAGGGAATGAGAGAGAATTGCATGGCCAATCAGTGCCTGACACGTGGCATCTAACCAGCGGAGTGCGGAGAATTTTTGAAAAATTTTCCAAAGACAAAAAAGAGGTAAAATTTGAAATTTTTTCCCGTCGATCCGTTTTTGGGCCGTTTTTGCCCTAAATCTTCAAATGATCATATGTTTTGATCCAGAGCTCCGATTTTCACGTTCTTTATATCATTGGAAAGTTGTTAAAATTATCTACTTGATTCCATGGTTAATTTATAATTTTGGTTCAGTTTGGAGAGAGAAAATTCAAAAACAGTTCTGGTACATGTCCATGGCCAGAAATGACATTTCAACAACCAGATTTAATACAGAATGGGTCGCATTCTTCTCCAATATGGTCAAAAATGATAGGGTATGGGTTTGTAAGGTCCTCCATGCTGGTTTAATGCATTTTCCATCAATGAGGAATGGGCTCCCACGTTTTTACGTTTTCTCTCTCCTGGGCTCGACCCATGCATTGTAAAAGCGATTTGGCTCATTTCTTGAGGGTTGAACACTTTTGGCATTGCAAACTTCTTCTTTCACCTCCAAAGCAAGTGATAGTTGTAAGAATCGAGACCTTTTTCATACTTTGTAATAGGTTTATACCTCTTTGATGGTGGAATGCAAGAGATTTTTACATGGAATTGACAGTGCAAACTTTGTGAATGCTTTCAGTCCTCTGTTTGTATTGTTTTACTTCATTTTAAGACCTCTAATTACATCTATCAGCTTGTGTATGTTTTCCTTGTTGCATTTCATGAATTTGTGTCTATTTACATGGCAAAAATGTTTCACCACTCCTTTTGGTGCATCACCATTTTTAGTTTAGTTTCATTTTTGCATTTTTATCCCTGTCTCCTTGCACTGATCTAGGGTAGAATTAGGATTAGAACCTCTACGGTTGTGCAAAATATAGATCTAAATCAGAGGAGTTTGAGGAACCAACCTCTATTATGGAGAGTCCTCTCTCATTTTCACAAGTCCCACACTTGGAGAGAGGTTTCCATGTTGTGCAATCACACTTTGGATGCCTAAAACATCATTAGAACCTTGATTTGCATCAGGGGGGTGCTGCTTGATTTGCAACAACATGTTGTAAATGTGAATTCCATGATGGAAATGAAGTCATGATTACACAACTTCATGGAATGGAAAAGAATGAAAATGATGGAAAGAAGAATGGATGGAAATTAATGGAAAAGCAGTGCAACTTAGAGAATGAGTTGTTTACCGGATGGAGTCACGGATGTGCTTTTGAAAGTGCCTCCAAAGGTGAATCTTTAACAGGAACACACCAATCTGTTAAAGATAAAGTGGAAGACCTCTAAGGTCCCACCCGGTGTGCCAAAATTGTTGTTGCAAATCAACAACACCCCGGATGTTGATCATATGTCTAGTTTGATCTTTTAGACATCCAGTGTGATTGCACAACATTGAATCCTCTCCCCAAGTGTGGGACTTGTAAAATGGGAAAGGAATCTCTAGATTAGAGGTTGGTTCCTCAACTCCTCTGATCAGATTTATCACTTACAAGTTGCAGAGGTTTAAATTCCTAATCCTACCCTAAATTCCAAAGGAGACAGAGATAGAGAATGCAAAAAAGAAAGAAATAATGCTAATAGGTGATGCACCAAAGGAGTTGTAGACACCTGATGTTGCATGAAATACACAATCCACAAGGAAACATAGCACAAAACATGCACAAATGCTCAAAATATAATGAAAGATCAAGAAAGCAATGATAGATATATGAAAGGATTGAGGGATTTTAATCACAGAACATATATCAACATCTCAAATCCAATATAGTACATTATAATGATCCGAGAGGCAAGAAAATGTGCTTTGCATTACATGGAAAGGTAAAATTTCTTCACAAATTCTACCAAGGAGGAAGAAAAAGGAAGTTCTGAACTGAAAAAGTGTCTCCCTTTGCAAAATGAACTCATTATGGCTTTTACAGTGCAAACCACGACCCCAGGAGAGAGAAATGTGGGAAAGCGTGCGAGGGTTCAACCATTGACCAAAATGCCATTAAAATAGCATGGGCAACCTGATAGACCCATTCACGACATTTTTAACCATCTTTGGGAGAAAATGCGAGCCATTCTTCATTAAAATCAATGGTTGAAACATCATTTCTGCATTTCATGACCACGTGCCAAAAGCATTTTTGATTTTCTCTCTCCAAAATCCACCAAAATGAAAAATTTACCTCGGAATCTTTTAGAGAATTTCACCATCTTTCCATTGATATAAATAACGTGAAAAACCAAGCTCTGGATCGAAAGATATGGTGATTTGAAGTTTTAGGGCAAAACAGGGCCAAATTGGGTCGTTGGGAAAACAAGGCCAAGTCTTTGGACAAGTGGCACGTCTGATTGGTGCCCATGGGCCTTCTAGGGAAAATTTCTCACAAAAACTCTGCGAGCCATAACTTCAAAAATACATGGAGTTAGGAGGAAAACTTTACCTTTCGGAAAGTGAGAAAGATCTCTATCCAATGGTGTCATTTCGAGAAGGTTTTGAGTGCACGAAAAGGAAAATTTTGTGACCGAGGCACAAGAGAAGGAAAGATGAAAGGAGTTAGCCACAAAATCAATAGAGGGCACATTCGATAATAGTAGTTGAAGCAGGAATCATAATGGGACTTGTAAAATGAGAGAGAAATCTCCATATTAGAGGCTGGTTCCTCAAACTCCTCACGATCAGATCTGTTATTTACACAATTGCAGAGGTTTGAATCCTAATCCTACTCTAAATTCCAAGGAGATAGAGATAGAAAGTGTAAAAATTGAAACTAAACTAATAGGTGATACACCAAAGGAGTGGTGAACACTTCTTGTTCATGCAAATTGACACAATTTCATAAAATGCAACATGAAACATCATACACAGGCTGATAAGATGTAATTAGAGGTCTGAAATGAAGCAAGACAATACAAACAAAGGACTGAAAATTGATCATAGAGTCTGCACTGTCATTTTCACTGTCAAAATCCTTGCATTTGCAACATCAAAGAGGCAAAAACCTGTTACAATCATGAAGAAGGTCTGATACTTGCAAAAATCACTTGTTGAAGGTGAAAGAAGAAGCTTGCTATCAAAAAAAATGTTCAACCTCAAAAAATGAGCCAAATCTAGCTTTTACAATGCATGGGTCGAGCCCAGGAGAGAGAAAACATGTAAAAAACATGGAAGCCATTCCCCATTGAATGAAGATGCATTAAAATAGCATGGGCATCCTTACAGACCCATGCCCTGACATTTTTGGCCATGTTGAAGAAGAATGCGACCCATTTTGAATTAAAACTGGTTGTTGAAAGCGTCATTTCTGGCCATTACCATGTGCTAGAGGCGTTTCTTGATTTTCTCTCTCCAAAATCAATGAAAATGTAAAATTGACCCCGGAATCATGTAGAGAATTTCACTAGATTTCCATTGATATAAAGAACGCAAAAATCCGAGCTCTGGATCGAAAGATATAGCGATTTGAAAATTTAGGGCAAAAAAGCAGGCCAAAATCGGATCGACGGGCAAAATTTTGAATTTTTACCCATTTGGTCTTTGGAAATTTTTTCAAATTTTCCCCACGCTCCACCACTCCAGGTTCCACGTGGCGGCTTCCTATTGGCTGTGGGCTTCCTAAGGGAAAATTTCCCACAAAAACTCTGTAGAGCCATAACTTGAAAAATATGAGGAGTTAGGAGGAAAAATTTACCTTTCGGAAAAGCTAAGAGAGAGCTCTATCAATGGTGCCATTTTTAGAAAGATTTGAGTTCCTAAAAATAAAAATGGAGGCGAGGCACAAGAGAGGTAAGAACACAAGGAGTTAGCCACAAAAATGAGCGGGGCACATTTTAGATAACACCTTGGTTTGGTGGTGGTGGTGGCGGTGGTGGAGGTGGTGGTGGTGATGACTCTCGGCCCTCGTGAATGTTCCTCCTACTGTCCGAGCTCCCTACACAAACCAGTGGGAGTTAGTTCATCACCTTCAATTCTCTTGAGTTTTCTAAGTTTACTAACATGTTCAATTTTTAATTAGTTTTGTTTTCTAGATTATCAATTTGCTAGTTTTAGGTTTCAAGTCTCAATGTTTTGAGTGTGCCCAATAGTCCAAGCTTTTGAACCTTCACTCTGATACCAAAGTGTAATGCCGGCTTCAACTACCACTTGAGACCAAGAAACAAACTAGGAAAATTATGGAATAATTTTTTTAATTTATAGGAAGAGTTTACAACCAAGTTGCAAGACACTAGTTTGAAACTAAATAGGTTCCAAAACAAATTCTGATTAACCAAACATAGGATTTCCGTCTTTATCTTATAACAAGTTTGTCGGGTTCCAAACTAGAGGTTACAAGTTTTACTAAGGTTCAGGGAGAAATGTATCGCAGTGCTGCTCACTATCAAGCCTTGAACTTCAACTAGATTTTTACACACTTAGATTTATCAAAACTTTCCTAAACTAGGCTCATTAGATAGAAAATTTCCTCACCTTTCCAACCATATAAAGAAGTCCTCCTAACTCCTTGTAAAACTCAAGTTATGGCCGGGCGGAGTTTTAGGGGAAAATTTTCCCTTGGAGGTCCGCGGGGATAGGGAGAAAATTGGAAAAAATTTCCCAATGCCACGTGTCATCACGTGATTGGTGCGGGAGAGTGGGTCGTGGGGAAAAATTTGAAATTTTTCCCAAAACCAAAGTCTTAATTTTCCAAAGGAAAATTTTCCTCCATGCCTCCGCACTTGCTCAAATGGCCACGTGGCACTTTGTGATTAGCCGCGGGGATGCGGGTCGGCGGAGGAAAAAGTGAAATTTTTCCAAAAGGGAAAAATGTTAAGTTTTCATTTTTAAATCCATGGGCCCCCTGCCACATGTCAACACGTGATTGGTGCGGGACGTGGGGTTGCGGGGAAAATTGGGAAAATTTTCCGAAGACAAAATTTTCAAAAAGTTAAGTTTTATTAAGGGTCCACCTCTCCAAGGTGCCACGTGGCAAATTCTGATAAGATGAGAGGGTGGCGGGGCCACGGAAATTTTAGGAAATTTTTCCAAAGTTCAAAATTTAAATTTTTCTAAGGTCGAATTATTTCATTTTTTGGTTGGGATGGCCATTTTGAAGTAAAACTTCAAATGGCCATAACTTTTGATAGGAAGCTCCATTTTTGGAAAACTTGGACTTTCCGGAAAGCTCTCAGAGTCCTCTTTGCAAAGAAACATAAATTTTGGAATTTGATGAGGTTTAGAGGGTAAATTTTAAGAAATCGATCTGCAGGGTTTTAAGTTACAAACTGGCAGTTTTAAACTTGCAAATTTTATAAAAATTGGACTCTTCCTTCACTCAACATGTCAAACAGACATGGAGGATCAACTTAGGGAAGAATTAGAATGTTTTAAAGGTGTAAATTTGATCAATTTATTGAAGTATCATTTTTCTCCAACAAGGGAGAGAAAAATGACCTAGGAAGGGGATTGTTTCAAAATTTGAATTTGTTGAATTGTTTCCTCGAGTTTACTTTGTCAATTTGAGTTTGGTGTAGTCTTGGCGTAGTAACATCAATTGCATTAAGGTATTTTTAAATTAATTTGAGAAGTATAGATATGAAGCTGTTCATTCATTTAATCAAATGCACACATTACATTTAACTTTAAAATAGTGAGTTTATTCCTCTAAACTAATTTTGCAATTTATCAATTGAATGTGCATATTGTTCTAATTCGACAAATACAATGCTCCTTAGATTTATATTATTCATTATGCAAGATTTATTTCTAGTTAAAATCTCATTTCAAAATATAAAACTTCTTGTCATTTCTTTTATACGTACTCTCTTTTCTAAAATAGAATTTGTATAATATAACATGACCATATGATTTCCAAAAGAATACAAGTATATCATTTCAATTTCATTTCTTTACAAGTAAAAAAAAAAGAGAATTACAATTCTTCTATACATTCCTCAAATTTTATTACATCTTTCAATAACAAGGTAAACATCTCACATATCTTTATCAATTACATTCATCCACTTGAAGTGGGTAGGGATACATTAAAAAGCTTGCTCAAAGGAATGATCACAAACCGATCTCTCCAAGCTCCAAATAGCAACATGTTGATTTCTTCATCCTTTACTTTTAATCACAACAAGGAATGGGGAAAGACAACGCTCTCCACCCAACTAAGACATCCAATGGGAAAAGAGAAGCCATCTTTCCCCATTGGCCCCGAGCCCTAACCATATTGAAATGAAGCATGATAATTCAACTCATGGCAACATGGCTTCTTAACATACAAGCATACATTCACAAACACAAATAAACACAAGGTAAGAATATGTAGTTCTTTACTACAAAAATCAATTCCAAACAAAACAAAGGCTCCTTCTCCAAGCAAGCAAGCCAAGAAAGAGCAAGAACTATGGAGGTCTCCTTATGCCTCCCAAGTTGAATTTTGGGTATCCACCAAGAGCAAACTGCCAAGATCATAGCAATCCCATAAACCTTATCCCTCATCAACCCTCCTTATCCCTCCTCCAAATTTATCTCTTATACGTCCCCAAAGTAGGAAATGCAAGTAATTTCCTTTCCTAGGTGGATCCCAAACCAACATTCCCTCCCAAGAACAAATAACAATGGAAATTTCCTTATCCCTCCTCTGATAAACCTCATAGTCTTCTCTCCACACCATTCCCTAAGCATTCTACCCATCCCTCTAAAAAAAATGCAAACACAACACATTTAAATCATGCTAAAAGAGGGAAAAACAACAATTTTAAAAAACGTGAGAGCCTACCTCTCCATAATGGAGACTTGCTTCCAAAATAGCAGTCTTTAATTCACCAAAAATCAGTCCAAAATCAGCAAGGGGAAAGCATGCACAAGTAATTCCACTTCTTCCACCAAGCAAGCTCCCA